>VWZK01008351.1:213950-266392 GCA_013396935.1 Baryphthengus martii | reverse complement strand
TTTTTTTTTTGGTTTTTTTTTTTTTTTTTTTTGACCATCCACTCCCCTGATATCTTTAGTTTTTCAGAATTAGGTAACTAGATTTTAACTTTTTGCTCCTTTGCAACTCTCCCTTACTACACCTAAGAAAGGGTCATGGATCCAACTACTCTTGTACATCACTGTCAGAGTTGAGTGGCTGATGAAGCTCACTCAGATGTGCACAGGAGGCCAGAATAACACCTGTAATGCACACCAAGTTCCGTTCCAAGAGCTTTGTAGACTGGCCACTCTCCTTCATCTTATAATTCTTACATAGACTGATCTTGGCAGTTCTCATTTTATTTTCAATTTTGGTATCCCTAGGACAGAGCACAAGTTTGTCTCTTTCTGCAGGGGTTATCATCGACTTCAACTTTTCTTTTAAATTTAAAACAGATGATACCGGCATGTGACTTTGGTAATGGCAATGAATTTTTTCCCAGTTAAGAGTCTAATTTCCTCCTTACAGCAGAGCAATTCCACCAAGCAGATCTATTCTGTCTCACTGTCAAGCTAAAACTATTCAGAGATTCACAAATGGTACACGGTACTGCTACTGTACATTTTACCACTGTACATTTTACCACTCAGGCAAGGGGACTTGCTGTACCATCTCCGCTTACATTCCAATTTAACATGAGAGAAGGAGTCCCGTAAAATAATAATTTGTACTATATTAATTTATTTTTCACTAAAAATAATGACTTACAAAGACAGTAACTGAGAGCAAAGAATTCACCCTTTTCAATATTAAATGTATAAAATCCACAAGACTGATTAGACTTGGTACTTTGACAGAATGCTTTGCCCAATGTGAGAGAGAAAAGTGTGCTGGAACAAAACGTTTCATTAAACTCTTCATATTGAACTGTAAAGAAAAAAAAATTAAGTTTTTAATCTTGTACTTCCCAGCACAGGACACTAGAGCTCTTCTTGCCTTGCCGGATGAGATGACCTCCTGTGTCTACTGTAAATTCAGCAAAGCATTTGGAATTTTGCCCTTTGCACCACACCACAGCGATACGGGGCAGAATAAAGCGATGCCAAAACCAACCTCCCGTTCTTATCCTCCATTTGAAGGTGGTACTGAATGGAATCAGTTAATGCTTTTGCAGTTCCCTCTCCCCACTTCAGCTTGAGAGTCTGAGAACTGTATGCAGCACATTCCAGGCGAGGAGGATCCGGTGGGAGAGGCTTTGTTTTCAGTTTTACGGCGTGGCTGAAAGGACCTGCTCCCAGACTGTTTAGGGCTTGAATTCGTACTCTAGTATTTGAAAAATGAGACAACAGAATAAATGAACCTGGAATTAGATTCTAAATTCACATTCAAGAGAAAATAATGGCACCAAATAGATGGTACTTTCTACAATGAAGACTTTTATCAATATTATGCTTTGGTAGGCTGTCATGGATACGCAGGAGTGTCCCTTGTCACACCTTAAAGAGCTGGATTGATTCAAAATAAAAATACATGAGCATATTTGCGTCATTCATATTAGTGAAAAGATGCAAAAGCTCTATCAGCTACTTCAGGAGTAGTCCATCTTCCTAACCCCAAAGTTCTTAGCCACATTGGAGATATGAGGGAAGGTGAAAAACACTCACCCCCGAAATAGGTGAATCTTTATCTTTGGCTATTACACCAGGTGAGTTCAAGCATGACTACAGGGAAGTTTTTCTTTTTTTTTTTTTTTTTAACAGATCCAGTTCATGTCAAAATGCTGTTTTCACTGGTAACACACCTCTGGGTGCCTGCAAGCACAAGCCAACTTGGGCGTGCTTGGAAAGGAGAGGGGGAAACCAGAAGTCAAAGAACATATGGCTGAGGGGTTTGTAGAACTTGAAATTTAGGTATAATGCTTGGGGGTTTTTTGATACTTCATGGAAAACAATGCTGGTGTTAGGTTTACAAGTAACAATTAAAAGAAGTAGCCAAGAAATTCATTTCTAAAAAGAAAAAAAAGCAGAAAGATGATTAAGGGACTTGAAAATCCCTCTTATGAGGAAAGGCTGAGAGACCTGGCGCTGTTTAGTCTGGAGGAGAGAAGACTGAGAGGGGACCTTATTAATGTTTACAAGTATCTGAAGGGTGGGTGTCAAGTGGAAGGGGCCAGTTGCTTTTCAGTGGTGCCCTGTGAAGGGACAAGGGACAATGGGCACAAACTGGAACACAGGAAGTTCCACCTGAACATGAGGAGAAATTCCTTTACTGTGACGGTGATGGAGCCTGGAACAGGCTGTCCAGAGAGGTTGTGGAGTCTCCCTCTCTGGAGACTTTCAAAACCCACCTGGATACGTTCCTGTGTGGCCTGTCCTAGTTGATCCTGCTCTGGCAGGGGAGGGGCGGCTGGACTTGGTGATTTCCAGAAGTCCCTTCCAACCCCTAACATTCTGTGATTCTATTAAATGGAGGAATCTGAGACTCTTTACATATTTCACAGGTAGCCATTGGCAGCAAAGTGTGTCTAATCTCATTCTGCAGACTAACATTTGCTTGTCTAAAATAGTATCTAGGTAACTGGAAAAATGTAATCACAGTAATTAAAGTCTGAAACAATCAACCGCACAATTTCAAAACACTGAGACACCAACGTGTGTGCAGGCTTATGAATAAATATTTATCCTTCACGACAGTAATATTTAACATTATGCTTATTTATTATAGCACAGAACTAAGGTTAATGTATGCACTCTTTTGTTTGAACAAAGGGTTGACAGTGTATTCTATAAAAGCACTTTTTGTGGGTGGAAGTACAGTAGTATCTGTTGACCCAGAGAGCAACAGCTCTTCAAATTCTAGCATCATTGTTAAATACTTCTAAGGACACAGATATGTAATCTTACACACAGCATTAAAAAAGTAAAAGCAAATCTTTTAAGGATTCAGACAACTGCATTGCCTGTTGATATCCTAACTATACTGAAATCAGTGTGGGCTTAAATTCTGACATCAGTGGGACTGACATTATCCTTTAAGTTTTAACACCAAAGACATGTTTTTCTAACAGCAATGTAGAGCATCTTCGGGCAGAATTATTGCTTTTTACGTCTATACTTTTCAGTAACACCTAGGCCAAACATAAGGGATGATTTTAGTAAATAAAATTATTTAATAAGAGATTTAAAACCAATTGATAGATTTTCAAACCCATATTATTCACGCTGACTACCACCCAAATCCTTGCTACTTCTGCATTGCAAGTTGTGATGAACTGTCATTAGATCAGATAATCCCGTCAATAAAGACAGGAGATGGTCATTCCTTGGATGGATTGTATCTTGTCAAACAGATTAGAGGTCATCTGTCTATCAAGCAACCAGTCCAAAAAGCCAGTTATGAATCTGATTTGAGTTAAACTGACATATTAACCAGACAGATACAACAGATATACAGCAACAGACTCACGAAAATAAATTGTTCTTGGACGAAAATAAACCAGCACAGCTCATCTGCTTATCATAGAATCATTATAAAGCTTCCTTTTCCACCACGGCTATGTGCTAATACTTCTCTGAGAGTTACGTAGAGAGTAAAAAAAATGATAAGGAAACAAAGAAAGAAAGAATCAGCTCTTGTGGAAGAAACAGCAGTAGGGCTGTCAAGCAGCTGTGCACGGCATACCTGTAGGTAGTATCTGGCTGTAAGCCATCTAGAATGTAGCTCAGAACCTTCCCAACAGTTACTGGCTGCTTATCTCCAAAGTCTATGCTGTAGCCAAGGATTTCAGATCCATGGTCACAAGGTTTTTCCCAGTTTATAGCGAGGCATGTGGAAGGAGAATAGTGTGGACTTTCAACTTCATCTTCACTCAGTCCCCGAAGAGAAGTCACAACGGCAGGTACGGAGGCTGGAGTCATGCACGCCACTACTTCACTGAAAGGGCCTGCACCTGCAACATTCACCGCCTGCAAGTGCAAAGCAGACCATGTGTTTATGGAAGTGGTGATTACTGATTCCAGATTTCACTAACAAGAGTTTCACGTGTTTACCTGAACCCTGCAATAGTATATAGTGGCAGGCAAAAGCCCTTTTATTTCACAGTAGAGCCCAGGTCCACAATAGGAGATCTGCATGCATCCTTCCACACCGCCCCACTCCAGTCGATACTCTGTGACGTCAGCTCCGTTACTCACCGGGACCTTTAAAATGGATATAAATAGTCAGAAGTTAAATTTACTAACTGGAAAAAAGATTTTAAAAAACCCAACTCACCACATCTGCATTATTTTGTGATTTTTTTTTTTTTTTTTTTAACCCACAGGAATGTTACCTTCCCATTTATTTGCTGGTTTTTAATTTAGTACAATACAAATAAACCAGAATGCATTACTGGCTTTGGGTCACCTGTACTTCAAAAACACTATTTCCTGTTGCGAAGACTACTCTGTATAGAATTACTGATTTCAGTTGCTTAAATACAGAGATCATTCAGCATATGGCATTTGGCTTAGGAGCCTGAACAGTCAATGGCAAGAGATGGTTTTCTTGAGAGCGTGATTTAGGGAACCAGTTTTCACTGACTGGGTCAATAGTGCAGGGATGACAATATGCAAAAGCACACTGGTGCTGGTGTCTTTATCTCACAGATTAAAGGACTCCTCCTTTGGAGCACATCATGGCTCTGTGCATGGAAATGAGGCTGTGAGCACAGTGGGAAGCAAAAATTATGCACTCTATCTTTTCCCAAGATAGAGTTGGGAAGCGATTAGTAGAGACACCTAAGCAACCTTTCACCTGGAGTGAAATGCCTGCTCAAGTGGCCTGTTTTTCCTCACTAGCTGCCCTAGGAACCCAAACTGAGCCTCCCAGTTTTTGGAGTCAAATGGTTTTAATACGCCATAGAAATAATAATTTGAAGTACAGTTAAAATCACATGTACCTGTGCCAGACTATGAGACTATGGAAAGATATCAGCAGTCAATGAAGTAACAAAGAAAAAGTCAACCAAGAAACTAAATGCACACCCTCCCCTACACAGTCAACAAAAAAGTCCTTAGATCATGAAGAAAACAGAAGAAAAATTGTGCTGCTGTTTTGGATTAAATACTCCAAGACAGCGATCACACCAAGGTGCGGACAATGATTGTTCCAAAGCACATTTTTTTTTCTTTTCTCTTAAAACAATTTGCTACTTCAGCATTAGGCTGTGTGAAGATAAGTAACTGAATACAAACAGCATTTCCAAGGGTAACATTTGATTCTCCTGAGCTGTGACTGATAAGGACCACCTACCTTTCCCTTCTCCCATTTACAATGAGATGTGTTTGGTGAAGAGCTAATGCAGCTGTGGGTTGCTGTGCAACTGTTAGTGAAGACGGACTCATTTCTCAATGTTACCACTGTTGCTGCTACACATCTAATGGAGTTCACCTCAACAGAAGTAGGGGAATCCAAGCCAACAAGTGCAGGGATGACAACAAATTGAGGGATAGCATTTATGGCTACTAGAGGAATTTCAGCAAGCAGGATCTGATCAAAACTTCAGAAGTTCGACTAAGACAAAAGCGAAAACAGAATACCAGACCTAGGATAAAAAAGTACAGGCTGAGGAGCAATTTTACCAAATAAGAACTTGTGTGCCCCGGTGAGAAAGTTGAATGTGGGTCACCAACGTGTGTCTGATGAAGGTGAACTATATACTGGTGGTATTAGCAAAAGAGCAGCAAGGAGGCTAAAAGGAGTAATGATTCCCCTCTACTCAGTGCTTGTGAGGCTACATCTCCAGTACTGTGTCCTGGCTTGGGCTTCCCAATACGAGACAGCTTTGACATAATGGAATAAGTCCAGTGAAGGGCCACAAAGAGGGAATGCAACACAAAACAAAAAGAAAATACTTATTTGATATTTATATGGTATTTGATATTAAGATGATAAGGATATTTGATATTAAGATGAAAAAGGTAAGGGGAGATCTTACTGCTGCCTTAAATTACTTCCTGGAAGGGTACAAAGAAGATGATGCCAAATTCTTCTTGGAGGTGGCACAGTGGCAAGACAAGATGCAAGAGTCACGATTTGCACTAAAGGACATTTTAACTAGAGATAAAGGCAAAAAACATCTACAGTATGACTTTGCCCAGAGACAGCTTTACCAGGCTGCAGAATCTTCATCCTTGGAGATAAGTAAAACTTGACCAGACAAGGCCTTGAGAAACCTGACCTAAATTTGAAGTTACCTCGGCTTTGAACAGAAGGCCGAACTAAATGACATCGAGAGGTCCACTCGTACCTTAAATATTTTATGATTCTATACAGTGGACATCTAACATTAGTCAAATTACTCCTACCTGAATATTTTAAGAGATTTCTTCAAAAGGCTTTGCCTTGTAGACATTTAAGGAGAGATCCTCTGACATACCCAGTAGAAAGCATGAACTCTACCTTCCAGGTAAAATACTTCATTTTTTCTTTCTGTATAGTTCTTTAACTCAAATACTTCATTCTCTCTCAAGCCACTGAAAAGCTGTGTTTAAAAAGTATTCCCAGATAGAATTTTCCTTTTTACAAACTTAATTTTTATCTGTTCCATTTTTAAAATCAGATATCAAAATACTATGGGTTTATAGGAAGTCTGGGAGGCTTATTACTTATGTAATTATATAAAATTAAATCAGCTTATAAAAACAGCAAACGCATAATAATCTATTGTATTATGTAGATATATTCACTCTGAGGAAAGACAAACACATGGAAAAAAAATTTAAGAAGAGCCTGCGTCGCTCACAAATGCAATGCAGCAGTTGCGGCAAAACTCTTAAACAAACGAACAAAGTAAGATCTTAAGTACCCGCAGGCTGCCAACTTACATCTGTCATATGATGAATGACTTTAAGGTTTTACCTACCAAGTACTGGACAAGCAGGTAAGTATGTTTATAAAATGTGATTAAAATACAGTCTTGAGCTTTTAATTTTGAACATAAAAATGTAGAAGACATTGCTGTTAAAATAGTGTAACATTCTTACCTCCCATGACACTTGAGCACAGGCAGCAGATCTGCATGCCACTTGAGGGGGCTTGCACTGATCTGGTGGTCCAGGTGCTGTAGTTATTTCACATTTTTCCGAGTAAGGTCCAAACTATTAAAAAGTGAGTTAATACAACTTAATTGTAAGAATAAAACTGCTACTTCTTAAATAACCATTGACCGTAGTAGGGACATATAATAGCAGCCCGAAACTTTGTAATACTTGCTTATAAAATAGAGCTTTGTGGACTGTGGATTCAGGATTTATTTCAGTATCTGACTATTCTCCAGATTAGCTTCAAGATTCTTCTTTTCTATAGCAAATCCAATCAGAATAAATTTGACACTTCAGACTCCGTGGCAAACTAGGAAAGTGCTATCCAAATCTGTATTTTGAAGTTACATGATGGCTGCACTGTAACATAATATGGTCTGTAACTGCCTATTTATATCTATCTAAAAAATAAAGGATTCAAAACCGCTTGAGCTATAAGCCACTCTTTGTGAGGGGCACATAAAAAGTTAGGTCAGTGCTTTAAAGCCTTAAGCTGCAGACCTCTCCGCAAATAGCGTAAACTGGTCCTGATCATTTTTGTGAAGAATGTTATTGAACAGATGCAAGCAGCCCTGGCTTTCTGTCTTTAAATGAGGACTTTGGATATATAATTAAACAAAGCTTGTTCTACTGCTGCAATGGATTTAAACATGTTTTATAATCCAAATAGGGAAAATATTCTTGTATCTGATAGAACAGCTACTCAAAAGTCAAAGTAAATATAAAAAAATAGTCAGAAACTCTAATTATTATGTTCCAGAACACCAATAGCTGTAAAAATAAAGGCAAATCAATTTACAAAGTTTTATACAGAAAATAATTTACTGCCTTTCTTCATATGAAAATATTAAAATTGCAACAATGCAGTGATAAAGTACTTATCATTTCCTAGCCATTTCCCAATGCTATTATTCAGATATAAGACATAATTAGCTATCTTCTCGTCCCTTCATCTAAAATCCCCTTTATTATAAATGGATTTTTAACTGTCTGTTCCCACATAACAATAAACTGTGTGAATCAGATTACATTAGGAAATCCTCATTTTAAAATTACTCTTAAATGCTTCTTTTAAAAGAGGAGATCTTTAATAGAGATTGTAGTCACTGAAACTAATTTCATTTCAGACTGTCTCCTTACCCCAGCCTTGTTAGCTGCTCGCAGTCTGAAGTTGTACATCCTCCCTGGAAGCAGGCTGCCTACTGTGCATTCCACATCAGAGCCTTGGTAAACCTCTCTGTGTTCATCGGATTCTGCCTGAAACATTTCCAGACCGTAACAGGTAATGGGTGAACCACCGTCTACCTGAGGTGGTCCTAAAAACAAGAAACAAAGAAAGAAAGAAAAGCTTATTTAATTGTAACACAGCACACATTTGGATCCCTTACACTCACTAATACTTGTAAAAGAATTACCCCAGCGCAGCTGAATTTCTCTTGCTTTTGGTCTACCCTGCAGCCTTGGAGGCTGGCATGGACCAGGAGCCACTGCTGGTGTTTGTACCAGTAAAGACTGAGATGCCTGCAAAGGAAAGATAGATTAATGAAGTCGGTCAGGCTAAAACCAGCACTATCAATTATGTCTTAAGTAAAGGCAAAACCAGCATTTTCCATTTTTTGAGCTGCATCTTCAAATACATGAAGATGCTGAAGAGATCTGGTATGTGCTACAGTAATCACACAATAGGTAAAATTAACTTTTGCGTTTGTGTTTTGGTACACAAGCAAGGGGTAGAATTAAAAACAGTCATTAATTATCAGTACAAACCTAGTATAGATGCTTGAAATACGACTTGTTTAATGTAGACTCATTCTCTTTTTCCATCAAACTGCAGCTTAATTATTTCTAAAACCTTACTCTAGCGGTTGTATATTTTTTGTGCAAGAACTTCCCAGAAAGCAAACACGTGGGCAGAAATGTCAATCAGAAGAGATTAAAAAAAATCCCCTGAGATTTCAGCTTTTACATCGCTTAGTAATACTTCATAAACAACCAACTTCCACCTCTGATTTGAAGTGCACGCAGAAATACATAGCATAACAACACAGAGCAGATGGCACTGACTATTCTGGATGCAGACAGAAATGAGTCAGAGGCAATGTGGGGTTATTAGCTTCAGTGAGATACAGGACAAATACAAAGTTGGTAAGTCTTTTAGTTTACAAAAGAGATGCATCTTAGAGAGTCTCATTTCACAACTGCAAGCTAGATATGTTCCAGAAAGAGTGGACTGGAAGCTCAGCTCCTTCTCAGTTCCTTTGAAATGTACTGTAGCACTCAACAACTGATGCTACTTAAAAAGTAGAATGTTCCCCTCAGGAGGCCTATGTCCATGACAAGCTACAGAAAAGTTTAATTGCATCTTTTGTTACTGTTCTTTTGTCATTTTCTGACACCTTTGGAAAGTTATCAGGACTTTCTGAAAGTTATTTTCTCTTTGATGCTCAAATAATGTTTATTCTAAACTAATGGGGTTGGGCTGTGGGAGAAGGAGGTTGGCAGAGCAAAAGTCTCCGAAGACACACATGCACTTGTGGTTAGGTGACTGGGAAGTACAATGCCTTCCCCTGTAGAACAGCAAGCTGAGCTAGGAGGAGAGGAAAAGCACTGCAGCTGAAGGAGTTCAGATTTATTCTTAAGACAAGGTGGCCATGGGCAAGGCTATCTCAGCAGAAGACTTCTGCATGGAGGAAGAGCACGTGACTTTCATATAACAAAGGGGAGCTGGGGAAGAAATGGCAAACACCAAGAATGCAAAGCTTTAATGTTTTCAGATCAGTTTGACAGTGAAGCCCTGCTGGAAATGTATAGAGAGCCAGGCTGGCTTTGTTACACTTGCTGCCAGGAGGCAGGGCTCCATTTCGGCACCGGAGGCTGAACTCCACCACAGAAGGGACAGTGCAAGTGTGTGTATGTAGTGTGTATATATGAGGGAGCATAACAGGGCACACCAAATTGTTGGGCAATAGTGAAAAGCAGGACAATGGAAACGTTTTGACTGTAGTTGAGGCAGCATGGGAGGAAACCACAGAGCACCACCCTGTAAAGCCAGAGGCCATAAGTTATCCATGAGCCAGCACTGTGCCCTTGTGGCCGAGAAGGCCAATGGCATCCTGGGGTGCATTAAGAAGAGTGTGTCTAGCAGGTCAGGGGAGGATCTCCTCCCACCCTGCTCTGCCCTAGTGAGACCACATGTGGGGTATTGTGTCCAGTTCTGGGCTCCCCAGTTCAACAGGGACAGGGAAATACTAGAGAGAGTCCAATGGAAGCTATGAGGATGATTAAGAGACTGGAACATCTCTCTTAGGAGGAAAGGCTGAGAGACTTGAGACTGTTTAGTCTGGAGGAGAGAAGACTGAGAAAGGATCTTCTTAACGTTTAGAAGTATCTGAAGGGTGGGGACAAGTAGAACGGGCCAGTCTCTTTTCAGTGGTGCCCTGGGATAGGATGACAGGCACAAACTGGAACACAAGAAGTTCCACCTCAACTTCAGGAAAAACTTCACTGTAAGGGTGATGGAGCTTGGAAAAGGCTGCCCAGAGAGGCTGCGGAGTCTCCTTCTCTGGAGACTTTCAAAACTCACCTGGACGTGTTCCTGTGTGTGGCCTGCCCTGGGTGATCCTGCTCTAGTAGCGGGGTTGGACTTGATCTCCAGAGGTCCCTTCCAATCCCTACCATTCTATGATTCTATAAAACACTCTGTCCTCCCCTGCCTGCTGGGCCAACTTGGCTGCTCAGACAGAGTATTTCACTCACCACATGGAAAACATTAAATTTATACTAGTTAGGCTTTAAGAAATGACATTTTATCAATGTTATCATCCAGGGAAGGACACAGTTAAGTGTTTTGACAAATAAGAAAAATCACTTTAAACAAAATAAAGTATCAGAAAAGAATATTCACACTTCTTTCTTTAAGAAATGGGCAGAAACTTAAACACTGTGCATCAATACTGAAACTTTTTTGAGGTACTAATGAGAGTTATTTTGTTACACACTTCTGTATGGTATTTGCTGATTAACTACTGGACCAGATTTTCTTAAAGAGAAATTTTATTTAATAAAAAAATTAGCTTATATTACCATGCTTTGTCCTCCTTCCCCAACGCAATATACACGTAAGCGATAGGAACAGCCAGGATTCAGTCGGTCACACACATGTTCTCTAGCAGCTCCGCTGTATATTGTTTCCCATTTGTTTCCTGAAAGGTTAGGAATAAGTGTGCAATGAATCAATGTGTAATTTGCCACATTTCAGTATCCTAGCTTCCTTTGCCACAGCCAGGTATCCTAGCTTCCCTAAATAAGTGTGCGTCTGATGGTTATTAAAAAAAAAATAAAATTAAAGCTTGCTTTGAGTTCTCTGGAAAAAGATCCAACCACTTCTTACAGTTTCCCAGGTAAATTTGTGCAGATCTGTCGAAATGAAACACCTTCCTTATTTGGTATTCACATTAACTAGGAGAGAATTTACTTTTCATGAAGTAGTTATTAGTGGGCCAGCATGCACATTCAAACATCATAACCAAATAAACAGGAAAGATACAAATGCAAATTTTTCTCTGCAAAAGAAACTTTTAATTACAACATTCATTTTGCAGACTGTAACTAGAGTTTACAATTGATAAAGCTTGTTTCTGCATTCCTGAATGGCCCAGCACCATCTGAAATACTCATTTCATTCTCTGCTATTCAGCCAGAATCTTAAATCAGAAACTCTTTAGCATTCTCTCTCTCTTTTAAAAAAGATTAAGCAGGGAACCTGGGGACTTTTAACTAAAAATCTCCAACAACTCAATACATCGCAGAATTTAGAGGACTGGGAACAAAAGGTAATGCACAACTCACTGAATCTTCATGAAAACCTCCGGTAAATCATTCCAGCAGTGACTTAATGTGGACATGTGATGAAGTAAGGAATGCAATAGACTAAGTATCAAAAGAACTACAGCTGAAACCCCCGACAGAGCTGCAATTACAATCTGGGGACAGTACACTGCCTTAATGTGACACAGCACTGGAGAATGATAAATTTCATTCCCAACGTGACTGTGTTTCTGAATTTAATAAGGTTACTTAAAAGGTCTAGATTTTTAAGTTATTTAGCTGGATAGCTTTATATCCAATTTAGAAATACTGTTAATTTCTCTTCTGTATGAAAGCACAAAAAAAAAGCAAACACCAGAAACAGTTACCCCAACTGCATCATTGTTCTCCTTCAACAGTGATAAATGGAGCACTTGTTTTTCTTTCCTCTTTCACACATCCGGTAAAGTATGTGGCCCTGTCTTCTCGTGCTAAAATGTCTGAAATGTGTCATTTCATTTCCAAAACACAATACACCTAATTAAGAAGTTAAACATAGCACATTTCTTTTTGACAGAGTTTTGTGTCATCCTCTTTCTAAGCCAGAAGAAAAAAACCACTTCTTGAATACATTGCTATTTTTTTAATGGCAGTTCCTTGCAATAACTTTTCCTGTCATAATACACATTTTATTCTTCCCACAGGCACACACACACAGAAAAGAGAACACAGGCGAATACCAACATATGCTCCCAATACTTACCATTTAAGCCTTCAGATATTTCCACAACGTACGTATTTATTGCTGCTCCTCCATTGTCTTTTGGTGGATCTGCAAAAAACAGCAATATTCCAACTAAGTGAGGTAAATGAAATGGTTTTGTAGCTTCTAGGGAGAATTTATAAAAGGCAAAACCAACGGCCGACTGGAGATGGGTGCTTATTTAGACAGATAGCACCCTAGCTAGCTGAGCCCTAGTTCAGGAGAGCCACAAATCACTCAAATTCTCCACTATGCAAAGCTGCCAGCTCACAACCCTACTGAATACTCTACAGATGAAGGGTAGTAAGTGAATCAGGCACCTGGGAGAGGTCACAGCAAACATTTCAGTTAGTCTCAAGGGCCATGGAAAGCTGTCTGATTATGGATTCAGGGACACAGATCCTAACGGTCCTGTAATTGGGACGGCGGACAGGAAAAGATTATCATACTGATTTGTAAATAAAAATATTTCAAAATTATTTAAGGACAGCACTTTAAAAATCTAAGTATTTTGGGAGAGAATAGAAGTCAGGAGTTCTACACTGAAAATTCAATCTCTTCAATTTTTAATACATCACTAAATTTCTAGTGTACATTTCTAGCATAAATTTCTTCCTGGTATAATATTGGTAAAAAACCTACAGACGTATCTTTGACGTAGAATCCTACTGCTCTTTCAGAGCTGACTTAGAGAATAGCAGAATTAAAATAATGTGGAAAACTAACATTCTGGACAAATATAAAGACAGCACGATACTTCAATACAGGAGGGTACTGCTGCGACAATATTACATTATGTATGTGCTGGATAAGATGGTGTTGGCTCTTAGGCAAGGGTCACGTATCATATGACACCTGCTAAATAAAATTGGATTTATTATATGGCACAAAGCACTTTTTTTGGTTGGAAAGTAACAAATTATTCCAAATGAAAAAGAAAATTACATTATTAATTATTACTCATTAAAAAAGACAGCATTACTGTTCAAAACTATAATTATTAAAGGGTTTATAGATAAATAAGCACTTTAGTTAGATAGTTTTTGATTTAAAGATTAGGTATTTCTAATAACTTTATACTTTCTATATCATTCACACAAGATAAAGTGTCAGACCACATGTAGCAAAGCACACTGGAAAGATGCAAGACTGGATTTGCTGCATACTACTTATACTCTACAAGTAGCTTTCTTATTCTTAATGCAAAAGAATTACACTCACTCTTAAAGATACAGGTTAGAGGTTTAACTACCCGTGACAATAAATAAAACCTTTAGCTGCTTTGCTTTCTGCTGAAGTATCGTATCACACGACATTGTTTCACGTATTTCACAGCAAAAGGGTAAAAAGCATCTGGGCCTAAGGAAAAGTTTTTCAAGATCCTTAGTGAATAAAAACATGTATCTATCAAAACCAAACACTTTGAAGAGATAGGCTGAACTTAGATCCTCTTTTGACAAAAAAAAATAAATCTTAATTTCGTGGTGTCTACTTTTTCTGCCAGAGAAACAGAACCTCTTAGCACACAAATTAACACCACTGCCTTTTTTTTAAAATTATTGTAGTCCTCTGCAGTAACAGTCCCTGTCACAATTTGTGTATTATTCTTCCCACAGAATTACACTATTATAATGCCAACCTAAGTATTTTGAATCAGTATTTTCCTCTTAGTTTCATAAAAACAGGTCATAATGGCTCAGTTGACTAAAGTGTTACTGAAGTAAAATCTGGCCTTCTATATACAAATATATACATATAATACATTTGTGCATATGTATGTGTATAAAATACAGCGGATATACTCTAAACAGAGCAGGGCAGCAACCTTACCCCAAGTTATTTTAAAACTCTGTGCGTGAATTTTTCCTTTCACTACAGGTTTTGAAGGTGCTCCAGGCTTGTCTGGACAAGTAATGTATTCTACTGTCTCACTTGGACTGCTTTTCCCTTCTGAGTTATAGGCAATGACCTATAAATACATAAAAAAAAATATTAGAACAAACACAGTGGCTAGCGGTACTGTTAACAGTAACAGCAAATTAATTTATATTTATGCTTAATAAATTATCACAAGAATTAAAGCTTTTATATACCTTCATTTTGCATTTTCATTAGTTAAGACAATTACTATGCTGAACCTAAACCTCCTGCAAAATATGAGGAAAACAAAAAAACCTCCTTAAATCCCTAGAAATTGTGAAGCTAAAAATAATAATAACATAATTTCATAAATCTAATAACCTACCATATCCCTCAAATTTCAAACACTGGTGTATAAACATAGACAACTACTTAGGACATCGAAGAGCTGCCAGACTAAACGGTAATCAGGAGATGCAGGACATGCAAACTGCAGTGACATTAATGGAATCTGTGGGTGCTCAGTATAGTATAAGCCACTTTATTTTACATCAAGGATCTGAAAACTTGTTTGTGTTTTTTTTTTAAATATCTAAGATACTCAGAAATTAGACAGGTCTAAGAACCACTCTTTCTAGTCGGAGTCGTGCAACTTATTGATAATGAAATATATAAATTTTAAAAGCCTTTATAAAAGCATGGAAATAAAGGATGATGAAAAGGACTCACAGCAAAAAGGCCACTTTTAAAGTTCCATCAAAGAAATTTGGAAGTATTAAAATTTTAATTGCAATTCCTTTCCCACTAAGATCAAAATATTTTTGTGTAATTACTAACTGCTGAAAAAACCTGAATAACTGGGATTAAGTAGTGCTCTCATGTTTCTACAGTACTTCTTCTAAGGAAGTACATTCAGAGATGAAAAAAGTGTTTATACAGGTAGATGGTATTAACACCACCAAAGGTGATATAAACTCTTCAGTCCTAAGGGAAATTAATGTCAAAGGTTGTCATGCAAGTTATTTACAAGCGCATGAAGGACAAAAGGTGATTAGATTTATCAAGGGTAAATCATGTTCGATCAAACCTGAGTGCTTCCTATGATGAAACAACTTGCTCAATAGATGAAGGGAGAGCTGTGGATATCATTTACCCTGATTTTAGTCTGACATGGTCTCCCACAACACCCATGTAGACAAGCTGGTAAAATACAGACAGGAGAGGTGGACCACAAGATGGGTTTAGAAAACCTGCCAGAATGCCAGGCTCAAAGCGTAGCGGTTAATGGTTCAAAGGCAAATTGACAGCTGCTCATGAGTGGATTGCATCAACAAGAACCGTGTGAGTTTTGACAAAGGTATAAAGTCTTGCATCTGGGATGGAATAATCCCAGTAGCAGTACAGTCGGAGGTCCGACTGGCTAGTCAGCTTTTCTTTCTTCAGCTCTGCTGAGAGGGACCTTGAGATCCTGGTGGAGAGCAAGCCAAATGAATCGGCAAAGCAGCCTGGCAGTAGCAAAGGCAAACTGTTTTGTGGGTGCATCAGCAAGAACTTAGACAGCAGAACAAGAGATGTGATTACACCACTTTAATTCAGCACTTTTTAGGCCACGCCTGGAATACTGTGTCCAGTTTTGGTCCTCCCAGTTCAAGAGAGACATTGGGAAACTGACGAGTGTTCAGAAGGCAGCCAGCATGATGATCAGAGAACTTGACACAGGAAAAAAAGCTGAAGAACATGGGTTTATTCTGCCTAAGAAAAAGGAAGTTTCACTGGGGAGGATCTCATCATGGCCTTCTAATATCTAAAAGGTAGTGACAGAGGAGATGGAGATACTGTCTTCACAAGGATCTGTGATGACAGGACAAGAGACAGTGGACACGAAGTGTGTTAGGAACATACTTCTAGCTGGATATAAGAAAAGAAATTAATCACCATGAGACCAGGCTGCCCAAAGAAGTGGTCCTGTTTCTTTCTGGAAATAGTGAAGTCTCAGCTCATCAGGGCTAGGACAGGGTTGAATAGCCTAACCTAAGGCTCTACTTTCTACAGAAGTTTGACTCAGATGATCCCAAAAAGTTCCTTCCAACTTTTCTGTGATTCTAGGAAAACAAACTGCTGCTATTCTTTACCTTCTAGTTGTTAATTTACTATGTATTTCCATTTGTTCTAGCAAAAAAACCTAAACAACTTAAAATAGGTTTCTTGGCTTTTATATTTGTTTTAAAAATACGGAGAATTGAAACGACAGCAGTAATGTTAGTAGAGACTGAAAAAAGGAAATGTGAGCTAATCTGTCTCTCAGACACGAAGTCTCCCGATACAGTTTACAAGATTAACAATCATCTGCTTGTCTTTGTGCCCTTAGAAATGAAGTTAAACAGACATAGTTAGCATTTACGTATTACAATAAGGTTTCCAATGGTTATAAAGTTTCTTTCAAAAGCCTTAAGGAATATTACTGCTAATTAAGTTGTTTCCCTGTATAATAAAGACCTGATTAACAAAGCATTTCTTTCTCCTTTATGCCCTGTGAATGAGTGAACAGAGACTTCTGTTCACTGTTATGTTGAAAAAGTAGGGTATAAACATTCCTTTTTTTTTTTTTATTCTAATGAGAAATTTTAGATGTTTAAGTTAACTATATATTTACTAGTAATGCATATGATTAACATGTAGGATTACTTTCAAAGGAAGATTATTATCAAGTCCTGCAAAAGCTTGTTTCAAGGTAATTAGCTGTTCTTTTGTTTAACTTCATGTGTGGTCATAACAGTCCTAGCTTGGTACAGTCCTTAGAATATATTGTGTATTTTAAATCATTGAAATATTAAGTTATGTAAAAAACCCAAGTACTGTAAGATTAACCCCCATCATAACCTTTATTGCTTTAGAAAGTAATCACATTCAGAAGTGCAAAATATTTGCTATCATTTGAAAAGGAGTACTTGGACCTTCTAGTGTTAACTCGAACCACCCAACCTCTACACTGCTGCCTTTCATATTGCAAAGAGATGCTGTTCTTCAGCAGTTCCCAATTCTTCTGTATGAAATAGCATTTTAGGTGTATACGAGACAACAACTATTGACATTTTCCCCCATGTAGACAAGGATGAGATTATTCTGACTCTGTTTTATACTGTGGGACATGCCTTCAGCTTTGTTCTGAAAACCAAGCAAATGTACAAGAATGACTTAAAACACAGAACAGCCCAGGTTGGAAGGGACACAAAAGACGATCTGGTCCAATCCTTTGGGGAAAAGGGAGCCTGGATGAGATTATCCAGCACTCTGTTCAGTTGTGTCTCGAAAGCATTCAGTGACAGGTGCTCTACCATGTCCCTGGGGAGGTTGTTCCAGTGATTTATAGTTCTCAATGTGAAAAATTTCTTTCTTATACTGAGATGAAACCTTTCCCTGTGCAACTTACACCTATTGAAAATTATGCCCTTGATGTGGCTTTGTGAAAAAAGAGCCTTCCTCCTCTTTGTAGCCATTACTTTAAGTACTGGAAAATTGTGATGAGGTTCCCCCTGAGCTTTCTCTTCTCCATGTAGAAAATATTTAATTCCTTTAGTCTCTCTTCATAGGGTAGGTTCTCCGGCTCCTTGGTCATTTTTGTGGTCTTCCTTTGGACTCTCTCCAGTTTGTCTGTGTTGTTTTTGAATCATGGGGATCAGAACCAGATTGAACTCAGTACTGCAGGTGCGGCCTGACAAGAGATGAGTACAGTGGGATGATCACATCGCTTATCTCTGCTAGTAATGGCACCTGTGGATGCAGACCAGGATCCAATTTGCCTTTGCTGCTGCAGTGATGCCCTGCCCATAGTCAAGTTTGTCCACCAGGACTCCCAGGTCCCTTTCAGCGAGGCTGCTTCTAGCCAATACTGGGCTCCTTGGTTATTCTGATCTTCATACAGGACTTCACATTTGGCTTTATTAAACTCCGTAGTGTTCTTGCTAGCCCACTCTTCTCCTGTCCCTTCTGATGTGCTCACCTCATCACTCAGTTTGGTGTCACCAGCAAACCTGGTGAGGGTGCTTTCAATGCCATTATCTAGATCATTTGTGGAGATGAACAGCTTGGGGGGCCCATATCGATCCCTAGAGGATCCTACTTGTGACAGGATGCCATCCCAAGTAAAAATCATTGATGACCATCCTCTGAGCATGGTCTGTTGGCCAGTTTTCTACTCATCTCGCAGATCACCCACGTGGTCTGTATCTTGCCAGTTTATCCAGGAGAAGCTGTGGGAAATAGTGTCAAATGCTTTGCAAAAGTCCAGGTAAACAGCATGCACTGCTCTCCCCAGGTCTACTGGAAGTGTTACCTTGATGCAGAAAGTGATCAGGATAGTCAAGCATGATTAGCCTTTAGTCTAGGCTTTTCCTAATCACCTGCTTCATCTGGCTTCTAAGAGTTTCTAGGAGGACTCTTCCATTACTTTCCCAGGGACTGAAGTAAGACTAAGCGGCCTGTAGTTCCCTGAGTCCTCTTTTGAGTCTTTTAGTAGATGGGTATGACATTTGCCCTCTTCCAGCCCTGATCTCCCCCACTTTTCAAGTACTATAGGTAGTGGCCTTGCAACAACGTCAGCCACTTCTCTTGACATTCCGGAGTGGATTCTGTCCTGGCCTATAAACTGATGTGGGCCGAATCCTTGCAAGAGGCCATAGCCCAGCCCTTCTTTCACCCCTGGTGGGGTGACACATGCCTTGTCATAGCTACTTGATCCTGTGATCTGGGGTCCAGCTATGTCAATAAAGACAGAAGCAAACAAGGTATTGAGTACCTCGACCTTATTGGCATCATTAGTCGCTTGCTTCCCTGCCATGTTTAGCAGTGGGCCTATGTATGTATCCCCTGTGCTTCTGCTTCCTACTTATGTATATATGAAGAACTCTTTCTTGTTGTTCTTGACATCTTTGGCCAATTTCAGTTTTAGCTGATTGTCAGCCTTCCTCACTGCACCTCTGCACATCCTAGCAAAGTTCTTGTAGTCCTCGATGGCTATCTGGCTGCCTTTCCACAGCTGGTATGCTTCTCTATTGCTTTTAACCACATCCAAAAGCTCATTGTTAAGCTGGACTTCATCTTGAGGGAACAAGTTCAGCCCTCAAGACTTATTAGAATGGGCTCAGCACCACGGTAATATGCACGATTTACTGACTTGGGCTCAGTGCTATGCTAGCACCAACAAATGTTTTTTTTCATCAAGGTTGCTCCGTACTCCACTTTCAGACATGTTCAGAGTCTATCAAAGAACTGCATAGCTACACTAAGGAATATGACCTGTCTATATGCAACACAGAAGCCAATTAAAAAAAAACAACCAACTGCTAAGAACATTGATTTATGATCTGGAATTTTAAGATATCCGCAGTTGTATTATGCCCTTGCAGAAGTTTTCACTCCTTCTGCTGAGATGATTAATAAAGCAGGTGTTCAGCCAATAGTTTTAAGAGATTGAAATTGTAAGAAATCGGCATCAAATCTTTTTTTTCCTTAAAAAAGGCCCTCCTCACTTCTGAGTCAATCACAAGCTACTGTGGTGAAAAAAATAACCAAATATATGAAAAAAAAATCTTACCCTAAATTTGTATTTTGTACTACGCCTCAAGTTCTTCACTGTGTAGGTAAGATCTTCACCATCATATTTTGGCTTGAAACCATATCCCTGTAGAATTAAATAGGATTACTTGAAACATTACATTTGTAGACCAGACCATGTTACATACTTCATACAAATAAAACACTTTTTCAGACTGTAATGGTTATGAGCCTCTGATAAAAGTAATAAATGCACCTTCATTGTGTAAACACAAGATTATGTTTTTTAAAGAAGGGGAAATTAATTAATCATTCTCCTACCAGAAGAGGAGAAAAGAACAATAAAGAAAAACATATACAGTGTCAACAGAAATTATACTTAACACTTTCAAAGGGCAGAAAACGACTCATTTTAAAACAAAGACGGGCAGGCTGAAATGACATCTAAGGGAACCACACTTCATGATGCAATTACATTAACCCAGCTCTTATAAGGCTTAACTTTCACAAACAAATTCACAAAGTTAAAAGAAAGTTAAAAGTCTTTGCAGGATTGGGGCTTAATAACACTAATAACAATTACTGTCACAACAGAAAAAAGAGAAACCTATGTGGCTTGGTCACAGCAATGACAAGTCATTAGCTTAATTTCAGAAAACACAGTTCCTTGTAGAATATTCTAGCAAAAGTAATCATTGTTACACTCAGTACAATAATGTAGGAAACACACACATTATTGTCTCGTCTCTTATTGAGAGTAAGTATTCTAAACTTACTGAGTTCTCATCCTCCATCTCTAATATATACGAGATTCCTTCATCTGACGGTGTTCCTGAGGGTTTTGTCCACTGTAGGGATAACGAAGTAACTCCAGCGTTAATCAGCAAAGGACTTGCTGGTGTGGTTGGGGCAGTGCCTGAGGTATGATACAGGACTTCTTCACTAAATCCACTGTTTAAAACAGACAGTATGTAAACTAAATAGACACAGTAATTAATATGTAGAAAAACATAATTCTTATTATACACAGCTATGACAGTTTCTTGGATGTTTGCACAACTGGAAATTGCAAGCTGCCACATGCAGACAACTTACTTGCCCGTGAGACTCTCAGTAACAAAACACTTGAACAAGGTTAACAAGTTCTCAATTGAAAGATTCCTTTGTATCACGTAATTACAATGTTTTGCTAACCTATACATTTTGCTTTTTCATATCAAGTCACTATTCTAAAACAACAGAGCTCTATATACAATAATGTATTAGTATCAGTGTCCTTCCTATTCAAAATGAAAACACAAAGGCATAAAAACACGTATGGGAAGACCTCAAAAAAAATTTTGCTTTCTAGGCAGCAATTACATACTTTAAGTATCCTGTGAAGTATAGTTCCTCTAGTGATTGAGAAAATAATGGAATAATAGCCTCATTCTATGTTAAGTTACTTTAAGTGTTGCCAATATGAAAGTTCTAATGCAGAACAAATGAAGTAGAGCGTACACCAACAAACTTCCTAACACAACTGCTAATCTTAGCTGATGATGCTTAGCTATGCCTTGAAGTGAAAATACTAATAAGCTACATAAAAATACCTACTGTGAAACGGAGGGATGCAAAAGTCAGTAAACGGGTGCTGTGTTTGCACAGATGGTCTGACACGGATCCAGCCAGACTCTAAAAAACATCCACACGTTCTCAGCTGGCATTTATTTAGAGATTTGCTGCTTCTACATCAGAGCTGAAGAAACCCTTAGAGGCTTAAGAACTAGTCTAGGGTTTTTTAACCGTAAGTAAATGATGTCAAAGATGTAATGTAAATCTAAAAGCTAGGTGTTACCTAAGAGAGCATCCAGAAGCCCTGAAAACAACGTTTTCCATATGGCTGAAACAACAGATACCAATTCAATATCTTGTGTGTCAGAACCTGAACTTCCTAAAAAATCTCATTATAAAGATACCTGAACTTCACTTTCTCTCTTATCTAACCTACATCATAACAACATACAAATTATAAACTTTGTTCCAAAGTCCCTTTGGTATTAAAAAAAAATATCTTACAGATGACTCCTTAGCATTGATAGCACCCAAAGCAGATGTACAATCTGGGTGGACATTCAAATTGTGAATCAGATTGTGAAGCAAGAAGTGAAAAAGTGCAAAACAAGAGAAAACTTCTTACATTTTGGGAGAATAGTGTTTTTTTTCTTGCAAAAAGTCACAAGCAAGAAAAACTTCGAAATGAAGACAGTGTGATACATACCATCGATCTACTAAAAGTTTTTCAGTATTATATAGGTAAGCTAGAGAAAACATGAAGAGGCTAGACAAATACTAGGGCTACCTCTAGTCACCAAAAACTACTGAAGGAGTTACCTTACAAGCAGATACAATGTAACAAACCCCACAACATTAGGGAAATTTAATCTCTTTAATTGATTGAATCACTCCAAAATACACTGAAATCAACTAAAAGAGTTCCAGTGATCCTCACATTTGAATGACTCTTAAACAATTCACTTAGACGTATAATAATGGTGTCTATCATTTGATTTTATTTTTCCAGTTTTCTTTAGTCACTGTTTCATGTATGATTAGAATTAAATTTAGAAATATGAGTTACTCAAAGATAAAGTATCTCTTCTTGTTGGTAAAATTATTTAGACAAAATTCTGTCTCCAGATGCCTGAGGTTCCCAACATTCTCCATAAGGAATAATCAAGCACTCTACCCTATTAACCATTATTTCAAGAGACTTCTTGATTAAGTAATGCCATAAAAACAATGAAATGCATCTTTACAAGGCTATGAAATGCTGATTTAAAAATCTATTTGGCATGATTAGTTTAAGAAGGGTACTTAACTGATCAGCGTCTTCTACCCGCTTATGCTGCAGGAATCTGTAATATGTGCAGGTACTCCTAGGTGGTACATTTAGACTCTGACGTAAAAGGGGAACAGGAGGAGAGCTCGAGCACTGGATGCTACTTAACTGCCAGCTCACTCCCTGTCTTTACTTTTTTTGAACAGTTTCAACTAAATCTCATCAACACAAAGTCCAGGAGCAACTCAGAGAATAATTCATTCCAGAAACATCATCCAGAAGGCAGGAACATAATAAAGACCGTGTTGGAGCACACCACAAGTCATTCTAGCCCACCAATGTCCTCTGACAGTGGCCCAAAGCAGATGCCTAAGGAAAGACATAGGAACAGGAACCATAGGCAACGCATTCCCTGAGTAGTCTCCAGAGCCTCCCAACACACACCTCAGATCTCCTGAGCCAGCTGTAGCTTTCACATACTTATTAGTCTGCAGAAGATTTCTTCTGCTCAGTGTGAATTACAACTCCAAGTCTAGCTTCCTATCCTTTACACTGTCCTTCAACACTGCCCAAGCCGGCACTGTTCCCTCAAGTACCCCCTTGTACCAAGTGAAGGACACACAATACACATTCTCTATTTCATGCTGTAAAAGCACCGCTCTACTGAGTTGCAGCACAATGTTCAATATTTCAAATATGGAATTAAAAAAAACAACTCAATGCAAAATAGCAACTTTAGGATTCTGGCTAGAGAAGCCCTGTTTTTATGCCATGTAGGACCTCAAGGTCTAAGTGCTACTAGGTAGTCTGCTCTAGAGATGATGAGTCCTGGTAGCCCATTAGTCTGGTTTATCGCTTTGCCTAAAGATCAGGAAGCATTCCCATCAACTAATGTATGCAGTAGTACAAGCATAACTTGAGAAACCATTAATTTTTTATTTTTTTTTCCAAGGTCTTACTTATATTCTCTATTGAATTCAGATGTCATTCATTCAAAAATTCAGAACAAAGTCTGGTGCTCTGTAACTTCCGAAAAGTAGCAATCAAAATTAAGCACCACGTATCTTAAGCATTCGCAATAAGCTCTAGAACTTAAAGAACTCAGTGATAAGGTATGTCACGTTCTGCCCATTTCCAAGAGCAACAGGAGACTAACAGACACCTTAGGTAAAAGGACATATCCATGGCAAAGAGCACAATACAGATACACCTACAAGTGGCAGCGGGTGGTTCGGACAGACTTACTTCCTGCTCCAGCAGAGTTACTGACATCACCAGAACTCTAAATTTAAGGAGCCATGATAAGCCCTAGCAAACTGCTACACCAGCTTCAAGAGCTACCTTTTTCTAGCAACATGTCTAACCTTCCTGGAACCAAGAGAAGCAGTGAGTATGGTACAAGGTACCTTCTGGTTAGCCCAGGAGCAGCACATACACTGCAGCATTTAAACTGTTCGAATCTGGCCCTTTGGCTGAGCTGCTTGTCCTCAGAATTTTAATGGAAGTGTTTATCACATCAGACACAAAAGCCACAACTGCACTGAATGTGTGAATCTCTACAATGCAGTGCTTAGCCAGAAAATTCTATTACAAGTATGTGCAGTAGGAAACACCTCCAAGGTAGTAACTTCAGTGGTCAGTATAGCTCTACAAAGGCTAAGGCTAAAAGCCAGCACAGCCTGAGTTGATTAGATGTGAGAGCTGCCGGGTTTTCTGAGCCATGCTCGTGCTCCCTACTTTAGGGGCATTGTGTAGAAACACAACCAGGCTGTTCAGGAAATGAAGCAAAGTCTGGCAGAAGTAGCTGTATAATCTGCTTCTAAGAGGAGCTGAGGTTTGTAGCATTTATATGGTTAGTAAGCACATAGTGTAGTGGTTGTAGTCACACCATGCCTGGACGAAATGCGTCATGCTGGGAATCACAGCATAGCTGAGCTTGGAAGGGATCTCTGGAGGTCATCTCGCCCAACCTCCCCTGCTCAAGATGGGTCAAGGGGTTTATAGTACACAGGTGATGTGCAAACTGAATAATCCAATCATATACCATGAAGTAACTATGCAGTTGGACTAGACGGTCATTTTAAATCCCTTCCACCTGAACTAATTTATATTGTATTTCATCCCAGTTGGATAAAGGACTTGTTTCTTTAAATGCCACTGTATGTTTTTCCTAAACAATCACACACATGCATTTGCATTCCACATTTATGTTATATAATAGTAAAATTTACCTCATTCCCATGTCATTTTTGGCTGCTAGCCTAAATGTGTATCCCATTGCTGGTGACAGTTTAGTAATCCTATACTGCTTCTGTTGGCCATAATAACACTGGCAAAACTCTCCATTTCCTTTTCCCTAAAAAGGAGTAAGTTATCACGTTATTCACCCTATTATATATACATCCGTCAATTAAAATAACACACAAAGGTCAAATAAATTCAATTTTTGAAATAAAACAGAACTCAAGAATATCCCATATAGTGAGGCAGTGGTATAAGAAACTGAATTAGAGGCTTTTCCCCTTCCTTCCATCTTGCAGGAAGAAAAAAAAGCCACGAAGCTTCTGCAGCTCTGCCATCTTAGGGACAGTTGTTCAGGTAGGGACCGGAAGATCCTTACAGGGGCATAGCAGATTCACTCCCTTTGTAAAAAAGAAAGACTGTTACAGAAAAATGGCCCTTCGGTGACAGCTCTTGAAGGAAATACCGGACAAGTGAAAAAGCCAGTACTAGGAGTGGCAGAATCAGGTAATTAAGATCCTATTATTTTATATTGCCCGTGGAAAAAATTGGGCAATATTTTATAATTGCTTTAGGAATTACATACTTGTCACATGCCTCTAGACAGAAGTCATAATTTTTATACATCTTGATGTGCACAATCACATAAAATACTTTTTTAAAAAAATAGAAAATTAAAAATAAAATAGAATAACTTGCTTACTTCATCCCATTCTAAAAGGTAACTGTGGATTTTAGAACCATTATCACAAGATGCCTGCAAGAGGAAAAGAAGAAAATTAGAGCTCTAACTGAATACAAGACCACTTCACGAAAAATGCTTGTAAAGGTCAAATTACGACAAGACCAGTAGAGGGCAAATGATGCTCCCCTTATATGATTTTTTTCACTTGCCAAGACAGTCGAACTTCAGTCTCCATCTAATGAATGACTGTATCATGTTTATGGTTTTGGTTTTTTTTAATATAGACCTTGAAAGAAGTATTTTGGCAGCAGTGTAAAATACAACAGTATTTTTCTGTGCAGATCTGCTCAAATCTCAAGCTTTCTTAACCACTTCATTTGCTTTGTGCAGACAAGCCTACGTTCAGTAACAGAGAAAGGAATTGGTTCCACAGTATAGCAGGGAACAACTGTCCCTCATTCAAACTCAGCAACTTTATCTACAAAGGCTCCTGGAGTTCACATTAGCCCAGTGCATGTACTTCCAGTCATAGAGTTGTGACAGAAATCAGTATGTTTGACTAAAATTTTCTGTTTCAGTGAACTAGCATTTTACTGATAAATCCAAAACAATTCTGAAGAGTTTAAAAAATTTATTTGAAAAGTTTTCAAACAACTCTTACCTTCCACTGCAGAGTAAGAGAATTTTTGGTCCGATTAATTATCCTGGGCAGATTTGGAATATCAGGTTCACAACTTGTTGTCGTAAAACTCTCTACTTCTGAAGGGCTCCCCTTTACACAGTTGCATTCTACTTGGATTCTAAAGTGGAAAAGAATCAAAACCATTTTGCCTCAAAATCTGTATATATAGTTTCCAAAGAAAATGTGTATTCAGAATTAAGTTACTGCCTTGCTACCTCATTATTAAAATATTACTGTTAAGAATAGCTAATGGAAGCATCTTGGTCAAACACAAGTAATGCAAAAAAGAAAAAAAGTCTTTTACTTTGGATCCTTTACCATCAGACAGCTTTAGTCTCACAATTACATTTGAAATCTGTCTGTTTTCTGTACTTCGGTTGGGAAATAATGGCAATATCTTGCAGGCTTGTTATCTGTTGTAGACATATTGACATTATGAATAATTCTTCTGCAAATGCTTTTGTCAGATAAGCGCCATGAAGCCACTGATATATTTCAGAGTACCTTCTGTACTCCTTCAAGACCTTGCTGAGTCTGTTCACCCTGTCCTTTCCTTTAGGAAGGTTACGAGGTAGCTCTCCATGTACTTGAGAGGAGTGAACTCTTGCTTCTGTCTCAAAGACAAACAGTTTGTTTTTCTAATAGCTTTTCTCCAAAATTATATACAAGATTATTATTTGGCCCCCCCTGCCCTCTCCCCTTTCATCCCCCCCAGCTATGTAGCTAGGCCTTGTCTCCACCTCGGGTGAACTTGCGGGGGACTTTCTTCAGATTCACCTGTTCCTTTGAAATAAAGAACAAAACCTCCCCAAAACCTTTCTTCTGATCACTGGTATAAAACTTGCGTTGCCTGCAAAAGAAGATGCAAAAGCCCTTAGATGTTCTTGTTGCATGAACAGTAAGTCATAAGAAATTTGGCTTTGTAGATTTCATGGATATGAAATGTCCATGGACAGAGGGAGACATTTAAACAGCGACTCATGTAGCACATCAAGTTGTTTGAGCTTGCATACAGTTGCAAATATGTAATTTGTCACTTATCTTCATAGTTCAGTCTTCACCGATTTGGGGTAGTGTTTGCACTGGCAGAATTCTGTTTAACTCCTAGTTCAGGAAGAGCTTAGATGGCTAAGTTATCTATTCCCATGCACTCTCTACAAAGACCAGAATTAAGCAAGAAAGAATCTAAATGTAGCCTGCTAAAAAAAGGAGTTACATATGAAAAAAAAAAATTCCTAGTCTCCGACCCTTGTGCTTTTTGTATTTTCAGCTTAAACACTGTTGGGTAAAGTGCATAAACACTACTAAAGCCAGGAACAAAATTGCAAGGAAAACACTTGCATATGAAGAGCTTTGAGTCAATTTATTGCTCATCCTTCTCTTGACTCTGTGCTGCAGACCATATAGTGGCCCAAATTAAATTAGGTGTGTGATGAAGAACAGACCAATCCTCTTTTGCTTCTGGCTTGGCAACCAAGACAATACTCTGGAAAACAGTACTGGGAGGTACAGACCCCCTTCCACCGAGGACCAGGAGTGTAGCCCTACCATTTGAGCGAATGCTAATCAAAAGACTTACACAACGGAAATCCTTCTCCCTACTGTAGGTGTTCTAAAGCTCAGGTAGAAAGAAGCACAACATTTCTGATTTAGACCCTTACTCAGACACGTCTCTTCCCTGTGCTTCCTACCAGCTGCCTCTAAATTGGTTCCCTGGTCAGTACACAGGAGTTCTGGTGTTTTCCACGCAGTCAAGGGAGGCAAATTCCTCACATGCCGCATATTCAGTCACTTTTAAAGTTGCACTATCCACTTGCAATGATTTCTTGAAAAATCAGTACTTTTAAGGTGGCCTTCACTTCTGCCTTCACAATGTTATGTATTTATAAACTGCTGCATTCATACTGTTTTTTATTTTTCTTTTAAATGGAGAAACAGGACAATCCTCTCATACGTAAGAAAGAAGAGAAGAAGAGCACCTAACTACATCTGCTAGAAGGGTGGAATGAATTACATTGAGCTAGGGGCATATTTGGTAACACATATGGGGTCAGATTCACTGGTCTGTGGGAGCAAAGTGAAAACAGCATGACTTGACCTTCAGGTGGCCAGCAGTGAGCATGTTCCTGCTAAAGGTACCTTGCTCTGCTGCTTCTGAGAAATGGAGAAAGCAAGCAGCATCTCTGCCTGCCTCAAGGGACAGAAAAATATCACCGTTCTGGCATGACATGAGAAGCAAAGAGCACAGATGCTGGATGAGGGCACACCACTTTTCTATTTTCCAAAATGTACTGACTGGTCAGCTAAGACAAAAATGTTCATTTGTGACTCAAAGGAAGGTGAAATGTGGTAAAGAATCTCTGAAGGCTTATGCACATACATAGATTCAATGAAACTTTAAAAACATGTCCACTAAATTTAATGAACAGAGATACTCACTTTG
Source organism: Baryphthengus martii (assembly GCA_013396935.1). Lineage (NCBI taxonomy): Eukaryota > Metazoa > Chordata > Aves > Coraciiformes > Momotidae > Baryphthengus > Baryphthengus martii. The sequence continues at coordinate 237,494 of VWZK01008351.1, read as the reverse complement.
CATGGTAATCAGTTGCTGGCCTGAGATCATTTACAGTAACTTTATTTTCTTCTCCACTGGAAAGAGATATGATTTAAGATACTATTTCAGAATTCCATACACATTTATAAAAAGACACAAATCTAACCCATCCACCTAATGCTCCTTCTAAGAAACGTATTTGCTAATAGTTTGCTTCTGTTGCTAAATATAGTAAAATGAAAATGCATTTATCTTTGAATTGTAGGGGCTTCTTGCATTTAATTCCTGTTGTTTTGCACTGGTGGGTTTTTTTTGGTTGTTGTTGTTCTGTTTCTTTTGTTGTTTTTTTTTTTAAGCATAATTATTTTTCTCTTTAGTCAGTACGATCAGCTGCATATGTATGCATCTATTTTACTACACAAAAAACATCAAACTACTGGGGCCTTTGTAAGCTCAGTCAGCCTTGTAAAAAAAAATTTAAAACTGTAAATGACTGCATATACCTACTTGTTAGAGCCCAGTAAACAAGAAAGACATCTCAGTGATATCGGTCTGCTTTTACTGACATCAGCTTATGCAAGCAAAGCTTGTTTCTTTTCCTCTAACCTGCTAGGACAAGACTATCCAACTCGTCGTTCATCTACTGCTTCTAAGATATCCATGGAATGTGACTTAAGATAAACTAGCTAAATATAAAGATTTATAATTGATGGTAAATTTTCTGTCACATTTCTTCAAGTTGCAAAAAAAGATTGAAAATGGGTGCACTGGGAATGAAACAAGTGAAAAGTTTTGTTTGCTCTGGTGCTGCTAGAGTTGTGTTCTGTGTGAATCTTCACTTCATATCTTAAGACTGTCACTTATCACAAGCATTTTTTAGGAAAGGGAGACATAACCTTACTGGGAGCAGAAGCATGTGCTGAAGTAAATTACTACAAACACAATTTATATTTCTCACCACTTGTATATCTTGCTAATTGAGAACCCATAGTTTCTAGTGTAGATGGTTAAAACACAGCTAAGCAATATTAAAACATGTTTCCAACATTTAAGAACAAAATCTTTACATTCCATTGATGGTAGAGACTTCAGTAATAAACCAGAATAAATTCTACCAGAAAAAAAAAAAAGTACGTTGTTTTTTTTTTTCAAAAGAGGAGTTGCACAAAACTGCTAATTACTTAGACTGCTAATTACTTAAATCCCCAGACAAGAAGCAGGTTTTAAAAGAGGTTTAATGCCACATAATTCAATGCAACAGCAATTAAATAAAAATAATGCACCTACATGTACACAGTTTTGTATTTTCCATCTTTTCCGCTATTTGAAATCATCACTTCGTAAGTATAAACCTCTGGTATGTCACTCTTGTCAGCGTCTTCTCTGGTATCACTGGATGGAGGGGACCACATAAGCAGTGCTGTTCTTGCCTGAATGTCTGATACCTGTAGAAACACAACTTTTGAGACCTATGCCATTTAAATGCTACTGTATATAAATGCCGATTTGTCATCTAGTACCAAATACGAGAAGAAAATCATACAGTGTCATTATATCAGACTATTTATACTGGTTTAATAGCCACTAATTAATTTTTACATATGAAATCAAACTGGATATCTAAGAAATGTGAGAAAATTGAAACCCAGGGCTGAGTGCAAACAAATTTCTAAGTATCAAATGCCACCTAGTGGGCTACATAAAAATGAATCATTATTCATGAAGCACAAGCATATATTGTGTATCAGTGGTATTATTAAACTTCCTTTTTCACACGACTGGAACAATGATTGTTTTTTTTAATACCTTCTTGCTGACTTGGCTTTCATATGACACATATAGAAGCCTAGGAATTCCTCCAAAATGACTGGCGTTAGCATAGCAGGTACATAAAGAAACTCTGCTTTGGCCATTTACTTATGACTGTCACAAGTAGATTCTCCCATTAGATTAGAACCTATTCTGTTAACTACCCCAGGAAATTGTTTTTCATCAGGATATTTATAAGGATATAATGACCTGAGGTAGTACTACTCTGTTAGCAAACAGAACATTGCAACACACGATGTACTTTGAGCTCAGGCACTTGCAATGAAGGCATGCTTACATACACACACACGTATATGTATATATAGGGGCAACATCCTAAAGAATTCCTGCCGTGGTGCTTGCCTGCACAGTTCACTCTTTGCAGAAAGGCCTGGATAACAACAGTTGGTGTGATAGAAAGACGAACATTAACAGCGTGTGTGGATGTAACACCTCCAACTGTCTGAGAAGCCTTTGCCCCAACGAGAATCTGTGCGCTAAAGGTGGTGACCCTCGGGTGGATTACACGGTAACTGAGGAATCACAAAGATTCAGATTCAGTTCAGATCACCTTCTGAAATGAAGAAGGTATGAGCTTCAGAAGTACAAAAGCAGCAAGAAAATTCATACATCAGGGATAAAAAATGCTGGAGTGTGACAGTGCAAAACCTGGCCCCACAGTGTGAGAAAGTGCCCTGCCACCACTGCCAACTCCTTCCAGGCCTGACGGATGCTGCGAGTAGCCACATCCCAGTTGGTGCGACAGCAGTTTGGGGTGCGGCAGGAAGGGACCCACAGATCACGTGAACACACGTGACCTGGTGGAGAGCTTTCTCAATGGCCTGTGTATTAGCCAACTGTAGGGAACAACAGACTGTAGGGAATAACACAGTTACAAGCAAAGCTAAAGCCTCCATGTCTCCCAAAGGAGATGTGCACTTGGAGGCACTCACATTCCCAGAAGAGTGGGTGCTGCTTGATACCCACATGCGCTGCAAGGGGTGGGGATACTCCTCTTTCTGTAGCTGAGTGCACGGGTGTGGACATGTGACTGAGTTTTTAGGATCTGTTACAGAATGAAGTCTAGAAATCTGTGTTTATTAATATTGCACGTATCTGCTACTGTGGTTGTCACATTGCACCCGTCTACTCTTTCCAATCATTTCATAAGAGAATTGAAAACACAATTCTTTATATGAAATGACTAGCTTTATAATACGTCTGTAACATATTTCTGTTTTGGGAATAATTGTTTTTGGAAATCTATGACCAGAGTATCGGAATCAAAATGCCATCTTCACAACTGGTGCTCTTAAATTGCTATAATCTACTGAACTAAAATCCTCAACGGGTCAGCTTTGAGAATGAAGCAGAGAGAAGATGAACTACTGATAACAGACAAACAGAACAGAGGAAAAAATCAAACAAGGTGAGGCTCAATATCTTGGAAATAAATGTCATGAAGCCCTTATATACTAACAGGATTATACATCACATCCTGAAAGGGATCAAATACTAGTAAGATTACCCACTGAAGTTCTTGGAAATACAATTCAGAGTTTGGTAAGAGAAATTCCATTATAATCTTGACGTGGCCACAAACTACACTAACCACAACCTCAAGACAATTCTAGCATTTCTGGAAATCTCTGGAGCTGTAGGAAGCATCTGGGATGGTAAAATATCCCTCTCTGACAATCTTAATGGGAACCCTCCTGGGTTGCAGAAGTATCTCTCTTACTACCACCTAAGCCTACTAGACCTAGCCACCATGGAGCTGAACATCAGATTTTTCCTTTCTGCAGTTTTTTCTTACATATTTTAAGACTATTAGCATTTGTGTCTCCCCTCATTCATAGAATGAGTTGAGCTGGAAGGGACTCTAAAGGTCATCTAGTTCCTACCTCCTGCCATGGGCAGGGACACCTCCCACTAGACCAGGTTGCTCAGAGCTTCATCCAGCCTGGTCCTAAAGTTCCAGGGACGAGACTATGCAACTTCTCTGGGCAACCGATTCCAGCCTCTCACCACTCCCACAGCAAAGAATTTCCTCCTAACATCTCATCTAAATCTACCCTGCTCTAGTTTAAAACCATCACTCCTTGTCCTATCACCATACGCCCTTATAAAAAGGTCCCTCTTCAGCTTTCCTGTAGGTCCTCTTCAGGTACTGGAAGGCTGCTATAAGGTCTCTCCAGAGCCTTTTCTTCAGGCTGAATAGATCCAACTCCCTCAGCCTGTCCTTGTAAGAGAGGTGCTCCAGCCCTCTGATCATCTTTGTGGTGCTCTGGTCAGATCTAAATCTCCGATCTCATTACCTTAGGGCTTTGCCCAGAACAGCACATAGCATCTCACCTAACAATTTACTCATGCTGAACTGCCTTATACACTTGACAGATTACACTTCATGTATCTTAGTCTATCTTCTTTTACACTGGAGAAGTAATGTGATTGGTATGAGTGAAAGGTGGCATTACATCTTATTGGAACATTAAAAGATTAGAGATTTCAACTGTTCAGTATAGAGAGAGTAGGAAGAGTGGGAGGGAGATCAAAGACAATATGACAGCGTAACAGAGAACTCAGAGGACTTTGGCTATTAAAATTAAACCCAGAGTATTAGTGGAGATCATTATATATCAACGTGCCAACAGAGAACAGGGTGAAATGTTCTTTAAGTTTCTGACTGGATGAAAAATTGTTATCCTAAGTTACCACTGCAAGGCAATGTTTGTTGGTCGCCTCACAGAAACCTTCCATAAGGTTTCTAAAATAATAGACACAATGGTTAACAGAGCAACTATAACACAATGAAGCAGTATTACGTACCAAGCTAAAAATCAGTGACTATGTAGGTTGTTCTGGCTGTTTTACTTTGTGTAAACAGAGCACGTGAATAAAGGACATTATGAAAAGCTGAAGATTTCCTGTGACCAATTTGCCAAACCTTAAAATCAACAGTGAGTGGAACTGAACAGAAATACAAAGTGAAAAGTATTCACAGAGGCTGGGAACGAAGCACATCATAACGCCGCAAAAAAAGCTGCAATGTATAAAACCCGATAAAAATTCTTTATACACATACATGCACATATACACACAAGGGAAAAAAAGGGAGAAATATGTTAGCCAATAAGCTATGATTTAACAGAATTTTCAAGAGAAGTTAAAAGGTTCAATGAAACAAAAACAGCCAGCAGGATTAAAGACAGGATATTAAAAAAAAAAAAAAAAAAGGAGAAAATCTATCAGGAAAGCTCCAAGTCAAGCATTGCTCTGTTATTGGTGGACGCAGAAGTTAAAACTGTAAAACGTTATTTCCATCCTGCATTTCAATGAGGCAGAAATCTGTATCCATTTTACGTAACCCTGCTGCTGGGCTAGAAAGTTCGCAACCCACACCAAAGCCACTGGATTCAGATTAAACCACTGGTACCCCGTCAGTGATGTACATTCCCATTAAAGCAAGGAGCTGCAAGAAGCCAAGCCTAAGCTATTAAGCCCTACTGAGGAGCACTGGGGAGTCAACTACTTCAGGAACAAGTGTAAGAGTCAGATACCCGAGGGCCTAGGAGAAGGGGCTCGTGGGCAGAACAGAACAGGAGGTAAAACAGCTCTTTGGCAAGGATAAATTTTGGAAATTATTTGCAACTTTGTCCCTCATACACCTGAATCCCACTGAAGTCACTGCCACCTTCAGAGAATGGCAGCAGGGGAGTGTGGGGTCCCCAGAAACAGAGCTTGTGTGTGAGAGGTCAGGAATCCGACAAAAGAAGGGAGGCAGTAGGAGTGGGACTCAGTAACATCAAGCTTTCTCTTCTGGACCTTCTCTCTATATGATGCTACATAGTTCACAATTTCTGGAGCTTTTCAGTATGAGTGTATGAGCATTCCCAACCACCCTCAGTTGCTATAAAAATCATAGCTGTGAGCACCAACAAAAAACCATCAGAGAATGTAATTTCAGTCCTTTTCAACTTGTTTATAAAGCATTTGGTATTATTGCCTTTCAGATTCAACTTCCAGCTAAGAAAATGATTCTTACAGGCAAGTCTAGGTTCAGTTATATTCTATTAATATTAAAAAGAGACAAAAGCAAAGTATTAAAAGATTAAGATTTGCTAGAGATGAAGATTTCCTGTAAAAAACTTCTCTATTGTGTATATGCACTATGGCAGGCAGACTACTATATATATATACTATTTTAACACAAAACTCTAGCTTCACATGATGTAAGCATATGACAGTAATTACTAATTTCTTCTCTAAGAAGCAATTATTCAATATTGTTCTTTATTCTTAATGTTCAATAGTATCCCAGTACTCGACTTTTTGAATGCTAGCCAGAGCTCCATTACGGACAAGAATTACTGAAGTTTCAAGCACAAAACACTAGTATATTTTTAAAAAATCTCTGTGATGTAAGGAGGAAAAAGAATATTTTTTAAGAACAGAGATTAAGATCAGAAAAACTCTCTGTTCTTGGGTGCCCTGAGACACTCAGGAGTGGCTTTTTCAGAAAACTTGGCATTACTTATTACTTTGTACGCTCAGTCAAGCAGCTGCAACTGATTTTGGTTGTAGCTCTGAGCACTGCGTTGCTTCAGCAAAGCACAATACAATACTACTTCAGTCAGGCTCTAGGGCTGAGGAAACGAAGTGGTGGGCACATCTCCATTAGCAGTACGGCTTGCAAAAGTGAATCTCCTCATTAACCATATTACACGTCCTGTGGGTCAAATAAAAGAGCAGTTTTAACATGTACAAACCGGGCTGCATTTACAGTGATGTCAGGTACTTCACTGGTGAGTGAGGAGCATCATGTTCTGAAAGGCCACAAGCACGCACAGGACAAGCATGAACCACAAAACATGATGTCCTCCCAAGGGATTTACACGCTATAAAACCAACCCTCAAATTCTGAGTTCCCACTGCCTCGCCTTATTAAATACTCAGCGTTCTGCTCCATTCTTCATCTTGCTTTTGCCTTTTCAAGTCCCCTTGTCTTCTCTATGGCTTGTTTTGTTATTTGGCTAATGGACATGACAGCTGGTAAAGACTCTGCTCAAATGCTGAGGGCTCAGCATGGTGCAATGTGCAGAATCACTCCAAGGGTCATATGGTGGCTGTATCACGTTGCAAACTTAACACTGCCATGTTTGAAAGGATGAGGAATCCATACAGGGAAAAGTTTAAGAAAATGAGAACATGCTTATAAAAACATCTAATTGGAATCTGGAGGCAGCAAAGCTAATGTGCCCCATACTGCTCAGGACTATAAGAGATGTGTGAATGAAAACATACTACGAAGCTCACCATCTGATTTAGATGTTCATGTTATGGACCTGGGCATGGACGGCTCATAGCTTTCAGCATTACTCTAAGCTTCCTGGAGCAGGATATAGTGCAATGGACACTGCACTGGACAGCACCTGTATGATCATTTAATCATACAACCACAACCACAGCCAGAATCCAGTTTTGCATGTTGCAGCACTGAAGTTCAACCAGGGAACAGTGTGTTTATGATCCACCAAGAATGGCATCGTGACGCAATCCCCGCAGGGAGCGCTCTAAGCAAAACATTAATCAAAAACCTACAGCAGTATTTCTGATGAGAACTACAAACAGAAGGTGTGAAAAAACCCACAATCTCTCAGTTCACTTGTGGGAGGGTGAGGAATATGTTTCCTTGGAGAAACTGTGGGAGGGTTGCTTCTAATCCTGCAAGGCCGAAGTAGGTAACACAGTTTCCCTTTCCCTTATGTCACACTCCCCCAAGCTGCAGTATTAGCTAGTCTTCCACCCACCCACAGCCCTGACAGTCCCTTGCCTTCACAAAGCACAAGCTTCTCTAAGTGCTAGAAGTCTGGCGTTTTGCCTTGTCTACACTGTCTAGCCTGTAGCAGACTACCACTGCCTAAGCCTGGGGTGGCTTCTGAGGCCTGCAGAGAGATCACTTGTAGGCAACACAGCTACACGCAAGGACACTCATGTAAGGACAGGGTGGGGAGGGGAAATAGCATGCTCACCTGAAAGGCATGGATGGTTGAATGCTGAGGGTGGAAGGAAGTGAAAACAAGACAGTCCTGGCACTCCATTGTTTTTGACGACAATAGCAACACAGCAGAAGATGCCACCTGTTGATCATACTTCTCATGGTCTCACCCTAACCACCCCAGGAAGCTGAGAGTTGTCGTTTCCCTCAGCAATGCAGCCACTGATGACAACTCGACTTGGATGGCATCCCGTAAGCCCCGACCACTGGCAGAGGACTGTGCATACTTCTAGAGAACTGGGCCCCATACTTCTAGGCAGGATAGAAAGGATCATCCACTTTCTCACAAGGTTAAGAAGGGCACAGCAGACACCCATGATTTGAGGGCTGCTGAAGGTGCAGTTGTCCAGCATATCTTGCAGTGAGCTAACCTTGCAGCAAAATTTGTTTCTGCCTCCATGCTGATGTAGTATCTGGCTAAACTAGGCACATGCTCCCTTGTTGGGACAGACTCTCATGACTTGAGGTCAAAAGGGGTCAAAGACACCACCACTTCCTTGAGCTACACAGCCCAGATCCATTCCCAAAGCAGGTATGCTTTGTGCAGTGAATGGCATGGACCATACAGAAAGAACAGTATGTTGCTGTGTTAAAAAAATAAACCCACTACAAAATCAAAAACAAAAGGCCATTGTAAGATTGAACACAATGGACCAGCATTAGTACAAAATCTTTCCCGCTTCACTTTGAGAATGGAATAAAATTCTTCTATTTTGATGCATATTTTCCTAGGATATGTATGTATGTGTGTATATCTATTATTTGCATTTTATGCATGTCTGCTCGTGAAAATAATAACAGAAAATCTACTTGCTTTCCATCGCGTTCTTCCAATAATTCACACCTGCTATTCTGTTCGTTCTTGGTCTCATTCTCTCTTTTCAGACTGCTCATCTATTTTAGGATCTTTCAAGTCTTGCTTGTCCTTTGGACTGTGCTCCTTGGCAGAGCTGTCTCTTCTCCACTCACTCCTTTTCTCCCACACACTTTAATCTCCCTAAGCTTTCTTTCCAGTTCCAGTTTCCTTTCCAAAAATTCTTTTTATTGCCCCTCCACTAGCTCAAATCACCAAGGTCATCCTGTTAAGTGCTACTGAACCTGACTACTTTCTACACCACAGCAACAACTAAGATCAGCTAAACTCTCCATTTCTTCATCTCCGCTCTCTCAACACTTTCTTACAGGATTTGATTCAGACTCCTTCCACCCCCATGCACCTTAGCCACAAGAGACGCGGGGGCACTGCAGACATGTTAACTCATTCTCATGCTTGGACACAGCAGGACACCAAGTATTCAGTAGTTCCTCAATAATTACAATCCCTGCTCAGCCCTTGGAGCACCACAGAATCACAGAATGGTTGAGGCTGGAAGGGACCCCTGGAGGTCATCTGGTCCAATACTCCTGCTGAAGCAGGGTCACTTAAAGCCAGCTGCCCAGAATAATGCCCAGACAGCTTTTCAGTATCTCTGAAGAGGAACTCTCCACAAACGCTGAGCAACCTGTGCCAGAGCTCAGTCATCCTCACAATACAAATGTGTTTTCTGATGTTCAGAGGGAACATCCTGTGTTTCAATTTGTGCCCACTGCCTTTAGTCCTGACTCTGGGCACAATGAAAAGAGTCTGGCTCTATCGTCTTTGCACACACCCTGCAGATATGATATCTACATACACTGATAAGAACCTCCCTGAGCCTTCTCTTCTTCAGGCTAAACAGTCCCAGCTCTCTCAGTCTCTCCTCACCAGACTGCAAAGCAACATAGGAAAGCAGAATCGAGACTTGCGCATTAAACCGGGGCCAGGTTGTCTGGGAGGTGAAGGTATGCTTTACAAACTGAAAAGCAACTGGTAGATTTTCAAGCAGGAAAGTCAGAAGCCCACTGCTGACTGTCACCTTCCTTTGTGAATTTTATGTCTCTCTTCCCTGGAGATGCCAGAGACTCTTTAAGAGAAAGGCGACATAATTTTTTCTTTACTTTTCAAATGAAATTTTCCCAAACCTCCTTTTTGGTGAGGTTTCCAAAGTCTTGCCAGGTATCTCTCATGCCCAGAGATATCTGGTGTGTAAAATTGTTTCCTGAACAGTTAAAACTAGGCAATGTTACAGGAAATTGAGAACAGACTTTTACAGTAAGAGATGATGTTAAGCATCATCATTATGTTACTGGCAACATTACAAGTTCGTTCTATATATATATTTTATAATTCTGTTAATATTGAGATTTCACAGAGTAGCCAGGAAGAAGAATTCCACATAATAATTTTAGATTCATAAATGTTAATATACTAGAAGTTACTTTGGTCATTTACATTTCAGTGACTGGAACTCAAGTGAGTTTTCTTTCACGTGGGAAAGTAAAGATCCTTTAAATTTGGAGAGAGAAAAGGAGGTGTAACTGTGTAAAATACATTATTTTATGGAAAGCTTTATTTACTTACCACTGGCTTGGCTATATTAGAGAGAAGTGCTTCAAGTGCTTTTGTTTCTTCATCCTTTTCTTAAAAAATAAAATCAAAGCAAACAAACAGTACCCATGAATATAGTTCAGTGACTTCATACTGAAATAACTCTTCAAATTCAACAATTGTACATAGACTAAAGTTTTTATTAAGTAGAATACCTTGCCAACTTGCATTCACCTGGAGCAACATAAAACCAAAACAGGTCTCAGATATTGCATATATAAAACTATTTCTAAATCTGTTCTATGATTTATGGAATACAGAAAGCCTGGCTATATTTATTCATGTATAAATAACTTAAGCTCTTGGCTGAGATATTTCCTATAGATTTCTCTTTGGATGTAGATGCAGTCAAGGTAAAGTAGATTACATATGTTACTGCACATCAGCTGGAAGACTACTGCTGACACTGCTGGCCTCCCTCAACTGTAAACCTTAGCTCAGCCTTCAGTTACATCTGAGGGAGAGAATCTAAGGTGTTTTGCTTCAATTGAAGGTATAACTGAGTTTTATAAAGGACTCGAAGTTTATAGAAAGCCTTTTATGTGCTGTCTCCACACAATATTAAAATTTCATTATCATTATCTCAACAGTGTAAGTGAACAGGCTACTCAGTTCTCATGGCCAGGCATTTTTGATTTACTTAACCTGTCCTAAACTAAAAAGAAAGAAGAACAAAGCCTGAAAAAATTCTTTAAAAAAAATACAGATCAAACCTATTTACAACTTTATATTCTAAGATAGCTTATGCTCTTGAAACTAATTATATACATTTCTGACTTGTTTGTTATTACAAGTCTAAGTCACAGTACATATTCTTCCCAAACATCTCCTAAATGAAATAATTTTGAAAAGTGGACTTTTCCATTTTTCGTGTTGAATACTTCTAAGGAAGCGTTAACATAATTTCCATACCATATGTAACCAACAGTACATTATGACACTCGTGCCTTGGTATTAGCTCACAGATAAAATACCAACTAACAGAAAGTAAAATGAAGCCGAATCAAATGCTCCTCTAGAACCATAGTGACAAGTATTCTTTCAAGCTTGGAGCAACAGTTCCCAATTTCTGAATTCAGGTTGTATCTCAAAGCTGTTCCTTGGTACTAAGTTTTCACAGGGTATCACCTACACATGGTTTTGAACAGCTTTCGTAGGTTGAGATTTCCTGGTCTTGGTTAGACATACTTTCTTCACATTTCTTTTGGTTTACAGCAATCTAATCATAATCCTGAACTTCACTAGTTACAGCTCCCTGTTCTGAGAAAATTCTGTTTGGTAGATGAGAAGCCTTAAAAGATTGTGCACTGAATTTGAAAGTGTTGTATCAGTGACCTGAAAGTCGCCTGTGACACATCACCAGATTTGACAACGACTGCAGGCCCAAGACCAAGTGAATTTAGTCCATTTACGAGATCACAAGCTTTCCAGTGAAATAAAGGTATTAATAATAATTAATATGGTAGTGTCTTAGAAAACAGGAACTCACAAGGACTAGTGTGAGAACCAGTCTTTCTCTCCAAAGGCTTTTCAATAATAAGCTAGTAGGGATGGGCATATGTAAATTTTACATAACAGTATCCTTCACAAAATATTCCACTTTAACAAGTTGAATGTAGGCTTCCTATATCATATACCTGGCTCTTTCCATGTTTTCTGAAATATCAAGTAGGCCATCAATATTCAGCGATGCCTTAAAATCTAAGGACCACTAACTCTGGACAAAGCACAGATTTTTCTTTAAACATTGTCATGAGGTACAAGGAATAAAATTTGCTCAAAACTACATGAAGACTTATACGTTAGGAGTTTTGTTCTTTTAGGCCCATCATTCCAATGTGACAAGCAGGCTGACTACCCTTAACTCCATTCTCTATATGTCAGGGCAGTTATGGGCTACTGCTGAACTTCAAGATTGTCAAAGTGTGGTATTCTATCTGCAAATGCTATGCTCAGCTGAACTCTGAACTTGCATAACGTATATAAATATATATATAATTTGTATTAATACTTACCTTCTACTTCTGTCTCTGTCTGAGAATTGCTTTTTCCTTTACCCAAAGACTTGCTTTTGGTAGAACCTGTGCTTATACCGGCTGCATCCTGTCCTTTTGTAAGTCCATTATGCTCACTTGTGGGAGAATGACATTTCTGAGGAGATGATGGAGGACTGTTTAACTTATCCTTCTGAGTTCCATGTCGATCTTTTAATTTTTTTTGTAACCTTTCATATGTTTTACTAGACCTTTCATCTCTAAAGTTGGATCTTCCATGAGCAGGCAAAGTATCTAAATGAAAGTAAAGAAGAAAAAAAATTAAAATCATCACTAAGAATAGAATATAATAAAAAATCTATTTTAAATTGTCATGTGCCTTAAGTGCACACTTGTGTGTAAAATTACATCTCTACTCCTATTGGAAAAGTGAAGTGTCCAACGGGCAAACTGATATACTAACGGAACATTAGCAATATGTTAACTGTGAAAGCGTAATCCTTCCCACATCTCTTCTACTTAAAAATTTTTCTTAAAATGTTTCTATAATCTTCCTTGAGCTGTAAGGTACAGGATAAAGTCAACATAGAAAAAAAAGTGCTCCTTTATTACATGAGAGGAGGCTTGATCTAACACTAAATAAAAAAAATAGAGCAGCTTTAAGTTTTGGAAGGCAACTAGAGTTCTTCCTGTAATTGCGCTTCAGCAGAAATCAACTGGGAAAACTCCCACAAAAGCACAGGACAACTGAAAGTCACTAAAAGACTGAAGACAGTATGGCTACCTCTTGTAAATACACTATACCTGTACACTGCAACCCTGAGGTATTGCTGCAGTATCATCCAAGTCCTACCTCTAGGTCAGAATGTGGCTTTGGAAAAAAAGTCAGTGCTAGACTAACGAAAAAAATATTAAACTGCAGATTGGTGAACCTTTCTGTCCAATTCTAACATTTTTACCCATTTCACCTTTACGCCACATGGTACCAATCCTTTCCTCAGTGTTATCCTATCTAAGATAAACGATGAAAGCTTTAAAAAAAAATACATCCTTCAAAACAAGCCCAAATTTTGTCCATTTTCAGGTAATCTGGATCACTTGGTCTGAAGAATGAAGATCATTATTTGTTATTCCTTATGTGCTAGGAAGGATAGAAAACAAGATCAAATAAAAACTTCCTTGCAAGAAGGATTAAAATTACAAAACTAGAGAACTTTCCTGTTTCTGTTTTTTTGGTTTGTTGGTGTTTCGGTTTTTTTTTTTAGGTCAGCTTAATTCTCAGACAATTTGACAGAGGACTACTAGATAAGCTGTGACTATTTAGAAATTTGATTTTCACTACCATCAGAGATTTAGGTGCTCTTGTTGGAGAACTACCATGCTCTAAGCACTTCTGGGTTTTTTCCCACTCCCTTAAATTCAGATTCCTCATATAGGAGTCTAGCTGTGGCCTCTGACTTCTGAAAGTTATAGTCAAAGTCAGTGGTCCAGAATTAAATGTGAAATCTGTAGCAAATACGTAACAAATTAAAGCATCCCCAGACCTCTGATTCCCTAAATCCAAGGTTATCTTACATATATATTAAAAAAAAACCCCACAAACCCAAAGAATTCCACTTCATCAATTATTTTTCACGTAAGTAGTTTAGCAAATTATCACTGAATTCTTATTTAAAGAGATATAACCTAGCAGCAGAAATCTAAACAATATTATTCCATTAAGAAGTATCCTTTATCTTTTATGCATTTAATTATCATACTCCAATCTCTTAATTTAGCAAACTGAAAGCAAACAACTGCCACCTACAGGAAACTAAGAAATTAATAAACCTATAAATAATCACCCAAAATGCATCTAATAATGTACTGTTATCAAAGCAGTGCAAGGAAGAAATAAAGTACAACTTAAAGAATACAGAAAAACTAAGAATTCCAGGAAGATCAAGACATTGGTGTATTATTATCTGGTGGCTTTGTACATCATGGCTATTTAAACACAGTGACTATACGAAGGATTTTTACTAGTATCATAGAATGCTGAGAATCTACGGTGACATGACAAAGTTGTGCTTGGTCTCCCTTTCCACAGCTTCTAGCTTCTTTCTCTAAAAACAGCAACCCGGCATTGCGCTCTGAAGGCTTTCAAGGCTGGCACCTGCCTTACAGCAGAAGTTTATCTAAAGAAAAACAAGTCTACCAGAAATGTAAATATTAATCTAACAACCCAACCCCTAAGTTAGCACACACATGCACTTTGTCACTAAACCATATTAAAGGCAGATGGTAACAGCATTACCAAAGACACCTTCAGCTACAGTGTTTAGTTTAGTTTGGTGGCATCTCATTATTCAAGCTGGACTTCAATAGAGATATTGAACTAGTTTTACGGGAAAATAGCAAAATTTTTTTTCATAATCAATACTAGGAAGTCCTGTTTCATGCTTCAAACAGGATACTTGCAAGACATGAGATCTCAGAACGGTGCTCAGGTATGGATTTAAATACTGAATCTCAGGGGAAGGCATCAGCTGAGTCACTACAAACACTGCACTGCTTTCCTGGGCAAATCTGTAACTGATACACATAAGAAATAGTCTGTATGTTTAACGGATCACTGAACAGACAAGCCAAATTAATTAAAAGAACTTCTCCTGGAATAATAAGCTTCAGTAAAAACAAGACTGGTATCCTCACAAAACTTTGTGTGTAACTCCCATTCCAGCTCTAAGTCGTGCTTGATAAAGCCCATATATCAGCACAACAGATGCTGGAGATGAGTAGAACATTATTTCCTTTGATAGAGCTTCCAGTATCTGATAAGCTACTTACCCAAATCCCCGTATACTTGTGAGGTGTGATACTGTGGAATGTACTGTGTTGCCATGTCACTGGCTCCGGTCACGGGGGAGTATATGTGACGTGGTGGAGGGGGCATCATGGCTGGAAGCGGAAGGAAGCCAGGCAGTGGGGGATGTGGAGGCCTGTGTATCACTGCATGACCACCAGGATGAAATTCTGGAGCCTGGGGAACCACCACAACCCTTCGAACACCGTTATCCTCAATAACCTGTATGGTGAGAGACACCACGCACCAAAAGAGAAATGACAGTCTGAAAGGCATGTCTCTAAAGATTCTTAAACAAAACTAGGAATAGTAAAAGCCTTTAAATATTGAGAAAACAGGAGAGTATAATTAAAAAAAATAAGACAGGACAATCAAAGGGCTACTGTTGTGGTTTAGAGTCAAGCTCACGTGCCCGCTCGCTCGCCGCCCCTCCACCCCCAAATCAGAAGGAGAAGAGACAGAAAAGCGCAAAAAAAAAAAAAGTGCAAAAAAATCAAAAGTGCAGATTGAGATAAAAAGCAGTAGTAAAACAAACTGAGAAGAGAAAAAGAGGCTGCCTGTCCACAACCACCCTCAAGCCTGACCGGCCTGTTCCTGGGCCAATTGAGTCAACCAACACTAATGCAGGAGGCACTTGCCATAGTGCATCTGTTAGTGTGCCACAACCACTGTCCACATCAGGCTGTTAAAGCAAAAAAACCTAGCAGGACAGTAGTCAACCCTCTCAAGGCTTCTTCACAACTCAAGGTAGTTTGTAAAAAGAGCTTTTTTTCTTTTCTCCCTCCTGCCTGTTAAAATGTCTTGCATCCTGAAGGAAGCTACACGCTACTCAGAAAATGGGAGGGCTTTATGGCAGCTTCTGCCAGGCTTTGGTCTGTAAAGAGGCTCGTTGAACAAAAATGGCAAATGGGACACGTGACTGGACAGCCTTCTGTTGAGGGACCCAAGTGAAGCCCTTAGCAACGTAGCTGGAAGTTCTAAGGAACAAAAGCAGCATATGCGATCCCACGACGAGAATAAGCGTGGCCACATAAGACACATGGAGCTGAGGAGTGCTGTGCATGGTACATGTAGCGTGTCTGGGGTCTGTAGGGGTCTGCTGGGGAGCAGGCACACAGGCATATATTATAGAAAGTACTGAAGTAGAAAACGCTCTTCACTAAACGAGGCAGTCATCAACTAGACTGAAAACACGGGTCTGTCCTTGAAGCACATCCAAGACAGGGAAGACTGCTATCATTATCCTCTCTAGATGTTTGTATCACTACTGGTAAATTCCTAAAAATACATTGGTAGCATTTAGAGATGATCTTGGCGCAGTTTGACTTGTATGTGCCGTGGTGTTGATAACTTTAGTGTCTGGGATGCCAACAAAAAAGTTCTCCACTTCCTAGTAAAATGCTGCAAAATAACGCCTTAGTAGGAACTACAATGTCAGTTTTTGGATGAAATACTTATCCAGAAAAAGGGGAGGAGAAGAATGGAATCTGGAATGTCACTGCCAAACAGAAATTGAAGCAAGCAGAGGCGTAATAGAACTAAACGAAAATGGAGAGACAAAAGACGGTTATGTTGGAGTTGTTCTTCCAGGCTGATGGCTTTAGACACCTAGCTGGTTTCCAATTTCTCTCAAAATTTATTTGCAGTTGCTGACATTGAAAAATATACTATGCCCGCTGGGACTGAATGAAGTCTGGGATAACTTCTCGCTTAATAGCGTTAGATGTTCCTGTTCGCAAGGCTACTATTAAATCTTCTGGTTTCTAACAGGAATTTCCATCATAAACCACAATGTCTGGTGTATTTTGTCAACAGTACATACTTCAGAAGCCTTATAAACTACAGGTTTTCCTGGACTACGATACTTCTACTCAGACGAAAACAGCAGACATGAGCTCATTCCACCTGTACTCTGAGTTGGGTAGATGTGAGGCACCCTCAGTTCAAAAGTCAGAGAGGTGTGATAGCACAACACCTACTTGCACTCGCAAGCTCCAATGAAAGGCGAATAAGCGCGCCTCAGCAAGACCTAGACCTTCAGCCTGTCTGCTGCAAGCTGTCTTCAAAAGAAGGATAAACTCATTTTACAGATATTATTTCAGATTGGCACAGGTGACGCAACTTTTTAAACATTAAATACTGCATCAACTGAAATTAAGTACTCAACAAATATGGCAAACTTCAGAATTTCACTTACCTCAAAAATTCTTTCAACCCTTTAAAAATTAATTCTAATAGGAATCAAGACTTTTTACTACGACCTAAAGATAAACGGACTTTTGTGATTATTTTTAATGAATTTTTCCTCTGCCTGCTTGGGAATCCAACTATGAATGATATCTGAATCGATCTACCAGCCAACTTTTAACCGATGAAAGGTAAAACCCCAGAGTATTAATCTGCCTAAACTAATAGCCTTTTCTTTTGCTAGAAGACCACTTTTTTTTATGCCATTCAGATAATTAGTCCAACATCTCCTAGACCCTGTGGGGTTTCTGGTTGCATTTTGTGTGTTGTGGTGTTTTCTCAGCGTATACCACAGGATGCAGACTGAGTTAAAGGCAGACTGGCCACACCAGAACATCGTGAAAAAGACTTACATTATGGACAGTGGTATTCATCTGCTCTAGCTTCCAGGTTTGACCTACTAACACCTAGACTTGTTCTAAACTTGAGGGAAAGAGACACCATCTAGAAGGCCACACATCTCATTATAATACATATATCTCAAAAATAGCCAAGAGGAATCATTCTTTTAATCTACTTGAAAGAATGTCCAGGTTATCTAACCCACATTTAATTTTCAAGCATCTAAATTAGGAATCGCACAGCAGTGAGAAAATGAGAGCCTCATTTTAAGGTAAGCTGTGGAAACACACATTATGTGGTAATTTATTCTCAATGGACAGCTGACATTTCTTCCGTGTTGTTTGCTACACTTTTTCTAACCATTCTGTTTTACTCCTTACCTGCAGGGAACTTCCCAGACATGAACTATGTACCTAAAATTATACTGGTGCCAAGAGAAAACACTATCCACTAACACAGAAATCAGAACAGGTCCTGTACAATGAGCTATTTGGGTCACAACCGTATTTTTTATTCAGAGGGCATCTAGTACATTAGGATCCTGAACTCAACAAGGAACTGTTCTTGTTATTGTTATATAAGTAGTTAATATATAACTAAACACAGTGTGAGAAGTCTCCCATCACAGAGATACTATGGAACATCTTCCCTTATTTACTTGCTTGACCACAGCGATTCTGAAACTTGACACATTAATTTACTGAATTAGCTATTACGGTTCTCTCCCATAATTTGTATGAAAAGAAATAAAATAAGAACAATTGAAGGGACATACCTGTGGGGCATATCCAGGAGGCACATAAATAGTAGGCACTGAACCATTTGGGGACATCATTGGAACCTGAGCAGGACCTATATGGGTTACAGAAATATTCAGTACAGCACCATTTAATAATTTTAGAAAGTTGAAAGAACATACTGAACTGCAAAGTCTATGTGAAAAATATACAAGATAACAT
The DNA here is from genome assembly GCA_013396935.1 of Baryphthengus martii. Taxonomy (NCBI): domain Eukaryota; kingdom Metazoa; phylum Chordata; class Aves; order Coraciiformes; family Momotidae; genus Baryphthengus; species Baryphthengus martii. The sequence goes on along the minus strand of VWZK01008351.1, from coordinate 218,812 downwards.
GAATAAACAAAGGCGATGAACTGTACAGATAAAATTATAGCAAAGGGCACTCTTAAAAACCGAAGAAACAGTTACAAAAAAGCCAGAAACAAAACTGAAAAAATTCACCAGCAGATACTTCTCCCTTCTCTGTCAGTAAACTTGGAAGAGCTGTCATAATTTTTAAAAGGTGACACGTTAAAAGAAGTGTCTCAAGATGAAAACAGAAGACACCTTAAAACAGAAACAAACCAAAAAATATTTGAAACAAATTGCTGCAATCAGATAGCATTCAGTTAAGAGTTGTAAAGAAAATTCCTTACAAAACTGCTGCTCTGTTACTATGGTCTTACCACCTAAAGTAATCTCAGTACCATAGGAGTAAGAGGTGGCAAACAGGACACTAACTTCAAAGTCCCAGGGAAAAGCCAGTGTATTACAAACCAGTAAGTCTACTCCTACTAGTGGGAAAAGTTGTGGTACCACGATGATCCTTGTACCACACAAACCAGAAAGAACAGAGTTCGCAGGCACTTAAGATAAATATGACACAACAGGAATGTGTTACGGTGGCATCTGTAGATAAAAGCACTGCCTGGAAAAACTGGTACCTTCAAAGAGCACAGGGACACTGTCACATACTCGGACTTTCAAAAAGCTTTTGAGAAATCTCTTTCAAAGACTCCTAAAAAGAAGTAATGCTGATGATGGTTAAAAAGGGAAAAGGGCTTTTTGGGAATAACTAAATGGCTTGAACACAGGAAATGAAGAGATGTAAATGATCAGCTTTCAAAGTGTCTAGAGTGACCAAAGGAGTCCCACAGACATGCAAAGAACCACCTGTTTGTGCATTAACTTCTGGAAAAGGAAATGGAACAGTAAGGTGACACATTTTTGGTATGCTTTCAAAGAGCTGCAAAGGATCTCACAATACCCAGTGACCAGATGATAAAAAAGCAGAAGGAATAGTACGTGCAAGTAATACACCTGGACAAACCCAGAAGCATTTATTTACAGCAATAAGCTATAGATTAGCTGTAAATAAACCAACTATGGAGTTATTACATACATTTCTAAGGAAATACCATCATTGGTCAGTGGCATTTGCAGAAAAAAGAACACTAAAAATCATTACTAACAGAGGAGAGAACAAGCAGTAAACATTATTACACTATGATAAAAATCCATGTTGTACCTCAATACTTGAGCCCTTTGCCTCCACCTTTCAAAAAGGACATACAGAACTAGAAAAGGACCAAACTGGAGAAGTTTACACTGCTTTTCTACCTGTCTATCAGGAAAGATTAGGGACCATGATTTTTCCACCTGAAGATGGTTAAAACACAGAAAGGCTGGCAGCAGAGGAATAGTAAAAGACCTATGAAACCTGTCCCTACCCAGAAAATGCATGAAAATGGGAAGATAGATCATTTAGTTTTTCATGTACAAGAACCAGAAACATTAAATTAAATCACCAGGTAAAAGGTTTAAAACAGACGAAGGAATTTTTCAAGAAATGCACAGACAATTTGTGTAACTCCTGGCTTTAAGAACACTGTGGAAACGAAAAACTAGGTTCAGAAGAAATCCATCAAGAGCTGTAAAAAACCACAAGTATTGCTTTTGGTTTAGGAAGCTAGAAACATAAAAGTTATTTCTGTGTGCCTGTCCTATCCTTATGCTCTCCCCTTTAGGATTTGATACTGGCCTCTATCAGAACAAGCACATTGGCACAGGCTTCAGGAGGGACCGCCTACAGACATCCTTATAGTCTCGTGTTTAAAACACACAAGGCGAAAATTGCTGAAGTCTAATTATTAAAGACAAACTGAAACTCAATATAATCTGACCAGGTTTTGTGGCAAGAGCATAAGGCCAGGATTCAGACATTCCAAGCTGCGTTCTCCGTATTTCCAGTTCAGTGTAGTGAAGCTACAAAAGTGCCAATCCAACTCTAAGTGAAGCTTCAATAATACTTCTGAAAGGGCATTCAGAGTTCCATATTAATGTTTTATAAACTCAGTTAAGATCTGCAAATGGAAAGTCCTAAGTAAATGCAAAGAACTGTATACAAGATTAGCATACCTCATTCTGATAAGAATAGACTTGACAGAAGAATTAAGATAACTATGTCTGAATGTCAAGAGCAGGGAAATGAAGAAAATCCATTTTTTAAAAAAGCAGCATATAATCCAACTTGATTACACATACTATAGCGTTTTCTTTAGAGCATGATACGTAAGTTTCAAAATGTATTGCCTAAAAGGAATCGTATCTTTAATATCAACAAAGTGTTAACACACAAATGGAGGAGGGGGTGAAGAAACTTTTAAGGACAAGGTCTTAATTTAAAGATTAACTGCAGTGTGTAACAGCAAAGAACGTAAGGACTATCATAAGCTATAAATTGGAAGCTGAACCTTCTTTGGGTCTTTTTGCTCTGCTGAAACTAAAAAATGTTTCAGCGACAGTTTCTCCTGAGTATGAAGTGATAAAAAGAAAGTGAAGCGAAAAGCAGCGGAAGAGAAGCTGAAAAACTGCTTTTGAGCATTAGCTTACAATAAAATCAAAAAGGTCAAGAGTAATGAAAGCGCATCTATTTTAAGTTGCCATTCAACCAAATAATGGCTTAAATTCTTATATAAGTAAGTGGATTTTACACACCTTGTATCTTGTATTGCTTACTTGTAGTTTTCCCATTATGAACACAAAACATTGACACTTTTGTTAAAATGTACTTCAGGTAAATTAAGACCACAGTTATGTGAACTTTTTACAGCAAACACAATGTCCTCAGGAGATGAAGGAACTCTTAACATGAACAGCCTGTTTCTTTATGAACTGGTGGGTATCTCCACGTTTGGCTTCTTTGTTTTGTTTTGCTTTGAACATCTAAAGAATATTGTTTAACAGTCTTTTTAAAGCTTACTTATTTAGTGCTTTAATCTCTCAAACAACAAAAAAAGCAGTTATCTCCAACCCAGTACAAAGGTTGATCCACAAAGCTATTTTCAGTATAGCCATTATCTAGCAGTCACAAAAATAAAGGCATAAAGGCAACATATGAACGTGAAAAAGTACTGCAGTGTTAGAATACAGTCAAATTAGTGGTCTGAAAACTTGCATCCCACTTTTAGCACTTTAAAGTCCCAGAATGAATGCAAATATATTTTTAATATTCAAGATGTAACGGTGAACTTTAATTTACTTCTGATTAGATTTCCAGCTTCATGTGGAATGAAGTTAGATTGCAGAGGAACATCTGAGAAAATGGAAAGCACGGAAAAAAAGTTGGCAGACTTTATATGTTTTAATGGACATAGGGTCTTTACAGTGAAATTACTGATTTCTTGACAGAAAGCATATTACTACGTGCAATTATTTTTTTTTTTTTAAAAAGCTTTCCTGTATCTAAAGTGAATATGATAGTATCCCACAAGATATTTTTTTTTTCCTTTTAAAAACAACTAATGTGAAGATCTTGGCTCTATGTCTGTGAAATATTGAGGAGGAATTTTCATGTTTTTAGGTACTGGCTGGACTAGCGCATGACAAAGCCAGCGTGTTTTACCATGAGGTGAGACTGATTATAAAGTACCGGCAAACAACTGCACCAGAAATTCATGTTAAGCAAACATCTAATTTTCTATATTGTACATAAATGGAATTGACTTAATCCAAAACCTGTAATATGAACGTTGGTAACTGTCTTAAGAGAAGTTCTCAAATCTTCTACATAGTTTCAGGTATACAAGTTCTCTTATATAAGTGGAAAAGAAGCATTGTGGGAGAGAAAACAAACACATATTTGTGTTCTATACTTTATTCTTGAAAAATGACTCATCACAGTAAAGCTTTATCTAACTCAACTGAACACAAGAAACAGATGTTTCACTACGCTTTCAGATTTTCACTGTCCTGAAATTTGCTCTTTCACTCCTATGAAGGGAAAACCTTTAAAGTCTTTATGTAAGCATGTTGTTCTAAGTTTAAAAAGAAAGAAAAAAGAATCAGGATGCTTATCACAGATCACATAAAACTTGGAACGTGTCCCGAAATAGGAAATCCACACAGAAAAACCCCAACAACAGGAGGAATACCTCCCCACCCCCAGCAACAGCTGGTGAAGTTCTCTAAGAGCAGGCTGTAAAAACCTCATTATGCTCATTACAGCCACCATCAACACGTTGGAAAAATTAACAGCGCTGTATAATCACCAGGATCGTGACAAAGTGATCTAAACATAGCAACTCCTGAAAGAAATCTGAGGATACCGCCACCGCCTGCCTAACGGACAGACGATTTCTTTTCGAATTTAAACCATTAAGCACCGCTCCGTTTCCAAGCGCCCGGCCAAGATGCCCAGGATGGATTTCCAGCGCCAGGCCAGTCCCTGCTCGCCGCCTGCCCCGGTGAATGCTCTTCCGGGGCAGTAACGCCCACAGCCCCGCTCTTATAAACCCTGGCTCGCCATGGCCTCCAGGGCAGAGGCTGCCGGCTCTCTTCGCCCTTTAGGAGCCATCGAGGCCCGGCGGCCTAGGCCACCCCACACCCCGCATTCCCCCGGAGCCCGCCCATCNGGCCCGGGCTTCAAGGGGCGGGCGCGGCGGCCTTTCGGGGGCCGCCGTCCCCGCCGAGGAGGGGTTCGGCGGCCATCCCGCAGGGACGGCTGCTCTGGTTTCTGCTGCAGCCTACCGATTGTTCATTGGCTGGTGTGATCCAAGTTCTTTAGCTGAAAGCTTTTACTTTAATTAGCGTAATTAAGTTATAAAGGATTACTTCAGCACAATCCTGCCATAGGCTTTACCTTTAGATAAACGGCTAATCAGTTTACACTTAAGAAAGGAGGTGCACCAACAGCTCTGGTTGCAAACAAACACTTT
>VWZK01008351.1:149405-205138 GCA_013396935.1 Baryphthengus martii | reverse complement strand
TTTTTTTTTTTTTTTTTTTAGCTTCCCAGTGTTTACTTACCTATTCCTAATAAAAATAATTCTTAGCCAAACCAACCAAGCTCTCCTACTCTCCTTTTATAAAACAGGCTCCTCATTCTCCTGAATATCCTAATAGCTCTTTTCCACAACACCTGCAATCAGCTTCATTTCATCTTTTGTAACCATGAATTACCAAATTACAGTTGAAGTCTCAGCAGAATCCTGTAAAATGCTACTAAACATCCCAAGCTGTATTAGCAACAACTGCTCTGGTGGATTTTATGATCACAGTAACCTTTACAGATATATTACACTGGAGATAATACTTATCTTGTGAGTCAAATAGCTTACCTGCTTCCTCCTCCTCCTTATAAAGTTTCAACTGAGGAGATCCCCATTTATAATTTATTAATCTTATGCATGGCCTTGCATTGTGTACAACTGCATTTCACCCAGTTCAGAGGCACCATGCAAATAACACTCCTTTAGACAGTTAACGCATGTTCTTGTTGATCTTTTACCATTTCTGGAATACAGATTTCCTATGCCATTGGAATTGTTTGGATGACCAGCTTTGTTCAAATGCCAAGTACTTCCAGATAGCTGAAAGATACTTGAGTGCATTGGTTACTGAGTGATTAAGAATGGATATATTTATATTCTAGGCTAGCTGTGCATCATGCTTTAGCATTCAACCAATTCTTATTTATTCCACAATTTAGAACCTTAAAAAAAAAAAAAGAAAAAAAAAGAAAAGAAAAGAAAAAGAGTAGGGTTATATTGACTCTGTTGAAGCTCTTTAGAGATAGAGATCAAAACACATTCTGTATTATGCTTTGAATTTTGTGGCATGGAGATAGGCAATACGCAGGTATCTGGCCTCAAGACTCCACTGCATACCTGCAGTTCTTTGCCTCTGCATTCTCTAGTTCTTCTATGCGTTTCCCATTGAACTTCATATCCTCCAAAGCTATATCCTATCTAGATATAACCTTACCTGACATTCAGCCTCTTTTTCTACGTGGCATGTTCCCAGGCTCTTAAGACCTCTCTCCAGTTCACTGGAGCAGTGCAGAAATGTTTACCTGCAAATGTACTACTTGTCCAGACCCAGCAGCACAATGCCACCGTAAAACAAGAGAATCCAGCAACGTACATTTATGTGCTCCTGAAAAGAACAGCAAACTCAACATCCCTCTATTTAACTACTGTCACCAAGATGAGACTAAGTTCTTTCCCATCAAAAATAATGGATATATTTTTCACATGAGAGGATGAGGCTTAGTAACTGGAAAAAAAAAAAATAACAACACACTGAAAATCTGTGAACATTATACACAGTTGGAAGGCTATTATGGCCAAAACAGTGTTCTGGATGGTATTTTAAAGACCTGTCAGAGGATGAACTGGGGAAACAACCTACAGAGAAAGCTGTGTGGACGTATGAATAAGATTGCTAGTCTAGTATGTGTCATGTTTTTGTGGGAAAAGAATGCAAAGAAACTTTAAAGCGTATATAGCTGCAATTAAGAGGAAAGTAGGGTATTTCCAAGGTATATTTCCCTCCTTTTTATGCAATCCTTCTTTGCGTAAGAATTAGAAAGGTGTAGTATGCATAAAAACACACCTTCTACAAATATTTTCTTGAAAAGGCTACAGACGCATCACGTCAAATTTACAACCTGCGTAGAAAAGCACAGGTTCTTCTAACTTCTAATACACATGGGCCAGAAGTCCACAGTAAAAAGCAATCAAACTGTCAACAATAAATCAGAAAACCCCATGCTTGCCAGTCCTCTTGTATCCATTTGAAGTCCAAGTCAGGGAAATGAGTGGAAGTTAGGCTCACACTGGCCAGCCCTCTGCATTTCTGTTCAGCATTTGCTGATATTCACTTTCATTTTTTCAGCTCTCTTAGTAGGTGATTTTTAAAGCTCATTCCTGATGGAAGAATTTTAACTGGTTCCAGTTGCTTAGACTCCCTTGTAACTTGCTAAATATTTTCACTCATTGATGCATCGCTTAGTCAACAGATTCGCCCCAAATTTGCACTGCCATTAGTGTCACACTAAATCAGAGGTAGTCGCTCTGCTTTTGACCCTTTACTATCCAATTCAGAAAAAAAAAATCTCTTCAAGAAAAATAAAATAGTTTAGCTTCTCCAAAGTAATCTTGGGCATTAGGCACTCCAAGGATCTGCCTCCAGGACAGCTTTATTTGTATGTACTATCTTTTGAAAAATAGAGTAAAAAGTCAGGTGAGATTTCAAATTTGACTGAATTAAAAAACTAAGTAACAATCAACTTACTTTAAAAAAAAAAAGAACAGAACAATTCTGTGTCTGATCACAAAATGATAAAATACATGGAAACCATAACAAAAAGCAAGAATAAATGCAAACTTCAGTATGTTTCATATAGTTTTCTAAATCTGCCTGCTACTTGAAGAGTTTTACCGAGATGTCTCTTGGCTGTATAAACCGTAAGAGCTAACTCTGTCAAGAGTGATGCCTTTCAGAGAACAACCTCTTCAAGACTAAAGCAGCTGAGGATGTAACACAGTAACACTGCACTTAAAGGCTGCTTTTCAAGAGACTATCTTAAATTGTGTTTTACCAGTGGGGCTTTCCCTACTTTGGAACTTCGTGTCAGCCAATGGTCCTGTTGTAGTCTTTGCTCAGCACAGTCCTTCTACCTGAAATGACCTGTTCGTATTTCATATGATTTTTCTAGGGCTGTTGCAAGAATTCATTATGAAGAGGTCATTATGAGGAATACTCACCGCTCTACTCACAGTAACTTAGTCACGCCCTATTGAAACAGCAATTCCATATTAACTCTTCTTAAAAATTATTATTGAAGCAATGACAACAGACTATGGGGTTGGCATAGTTCTTATTGCAGCTTTTTCTTTGGTTGCCTTGGAAGGCACATCCATTCTACCTTTGAATACAACTGTGAAGATCATCCACGGGAAACACAATGTATACAGTATTTATGAAGATGGCTCATATGTAGAGCACCAAAGGGAAAGGATAACTGAACCTGATGGAGAATGGGCTACTGGAAAAACAAACTGAGAACAGGCACAGGAGATAAACCATATGCTCACAGAATAGCAGATTGATCAAAAGGGAAGGAAGGTGTAGTCAGCTTCTCTAGCAGCTTCAACACCATGAAACTGAGACCCATCTACAAGTTACTGGGTGCTGTACAGTCACTTGAAAAAGTCTGAGGCTCTTTGGATGGTGTCCTAGGGCACCTGCTTCAGACAACTACACTTTCTGGAAGGACAACTGAAAAGCCCTTTGCAGTGTGAGAAAAGAGCTGCTCTCTGGCAAAAAGGAAACAAGAATGGCACTGTGGATAGCTGTATTTACTACCAGAGAATTTGTCCCTTCCAACTTTGTTTGAAACCCCATGTAATTACAGTGTTTCTTAATGGCTTTAAGTAGCTGAACTTACATGCTTGTAATTAGTCGTTAACTCACATTACACAGTAGCTGTTTATGTTTGCGCACAGCTAGCCTATATGTTTGTAAGGGCCTTGTTATCTTTCTCCTCTTCTTCCTTTCCCTCATTTGGATAACTGCTTTAGATGAAAAACAGATTGCTGCATGTCTGCAAAAGGAAGAATGGGAAGGGAAGTTATATTACCATGGTTTTAAAGAAAATGAAGAGTGTCGTGATCATGTAAGTCATGCAAGCGGACAAAACCTCAGTCATTTAACAGATAATCAAAAAAAGACAACTATAATAATTTAGTAGCAATAACACATGCGCAGCTGTATCTACCAAGCCATGTGCTGCTGATTCATCCATTAGGAAAAAACAAACCAAAGCTAAGAACAGAATAAAAAAAAATCCCTGGATTCAATGTTACAATATTCAGTTAGATATTACATTCTGGCAGGAAAAGTGTACACAGTAGTCTTGCATAGATGAAAATGAAGGAAAGGGGGACTAACCTCCTGGTCTCTTTCTGTGGCTCCCTTGGCCCTCTGTCTACACAACTACTTTTAGCATCAAAGGAGAACTCATGGAGGCAGAGCAATGTCAGGCCCTGTAAGCTGCTGGCATGGCTGTGGCATCCTGAGTGTGGGGAGATTGCTTTGGCTTGAGGAACTCTGGAAAAAACAATGGCTGGAAGAGCAGCTCCACAGCCACCAAGACTTTGGTTTCTCTCCCAGTCTGCCACCCTTCACATCTACCACATGCCCAACAGTGGTCCACAAGGTAAGGCAGCCACAACTACTTCTATTGAGTACAAATAGAACAAGAGTAAATCAAGATTAATTCAAAGCTATTTCTTCGTTAACAGTAATTTTTGATAGAAGTCTGAACACTTTCACAGCTACAGCTATACATCAAGGAGGTAGCAATGTAACCTGAATCTCACAAGGTAGACATATAAAGAAATTTCCTGGGGTCTCATTTAACAATCTGCAGCGTTTTCCTCCAGATGACACACCAACATGTATTCATACTGTGGGGAAGGAGGACCTAACAAAAGAAGTCCTCTATGCACAAAGTTCTAGCCTTTCCATTTTTAGAAACCCCAGTGTAAATCTAATTAAAAACATTGTTTGACTTTCTACAAAATAAAAGCACCATTTGTTTTTAAAGAATCAGATAATGAAATTGAGAAACTTCCTTATTTAATAAGGCAGCAATCTTCATGAAAGTTTATTATTTCAGTCGACCAGATTGCACCCATTTAAGATACAGAAAATGCTATCAGCCTAAGTTATTCTAAATGTTAGGGTATTAAGTGAAAATACTATGTAAAATCTTTTTCAAACTCCTCTGCCTTCATCTCTGATCTTTAATGTAGTTCAAACTGCTAACTACTTATATTAGACAAACTTTCTACTTAGATTAGAAAGCAAGAAGAGATCTTACAGAAATTTCCCCTTCTTTTTCCCTCGTAAAGCAAGTAATAGAGGGCTATTTCTTTCCCATCAACAGGGAAGAAATCAGATGAACTGACCGCAATGCCAGGTGAGTATTATAATATTGCAAGACATGGATCTGTCAAGCTTAACATGCTTCATACAAAGTTCATCCAGCTGATTCCAGACTCAGCCCACAGCAACACCTGAATCTCAGTGGTCTGAGTTAATAATTCACAGCCTTGTGGGCAAGACAGGACTAACTACAGTCATGGAAACCAAGTTTTAGGGGCATTCTCTAGCTGCAATTTAGGGCTATAACTCCATTCCCAACAGGCACCTCCAAGCACTGGTACCATCCCCGTAAACTGTGAGATGTTAGATGCTCACAAAAATGGGTGAGTTCAAGGAGTTCAAATGCTTGAGGACAAAGACATTCACTGTGGGTACAGCTGTGAAACAACACACTCAAATGAGATGTTTTCAGGATGTACCCTTACTTATTTCAGGTTATAATAGTGAGGCTTTAGCTCCAGAATGGAGACATCTCATTTAGGTATCTAAAATTACATGTCCGCATGCAAGTTAGGACTTTAAACTCCCATTATAGCAAGTGGAGATCTAGTCAGTACAGACAGTGGAACCTGGAGAGCTATTCAGTGCAAACTGATGTCAGCTGAAATGCACTGACTGTACTATAGCTAGTGGCTAAATCTTCACCAGTTATAATGGGAATTTAGATCCAAGGCTACATATAGAAACACACACTTAGACACCTAAAATTAGATGTCTTCAGTATGCAGCTGAAGCACTGAGATTTCAAACAAATGTCTCCAGAACCTTCCTACAGTCAGGCTGGGTTTGCAGTGTGGAGCTTGCAGTGTAGTGAAAAGAGGGAATAAAGGAGGAGATTAGAGAAGATATAAGGGAAGATTAACTGTTCAGATTATACAGGGAATGAGAGAGGAAAAGAACCTGAATATCTTATAGTGATTATAGTAAGTTATAAACTCATTCACTTCTCAACACGTGTGAAATAAGTTAAGATGGAATAAAAGCACATACATAATACAAGAAGAAAAAACAACCAAGGCAAAAATGTTATAGACATGTTTTGTGCATATAAAGATATTAGATCTATTTAACATATTTTGAATAGCAATCAATGACAGGAAAGAAGTTTTCCCTAAAATACACTACACCCAGCATTGTGAAAGAAATACAAATTAATGCATTTCCCTTTTAATCTGTTGTTTGTTTGTTGCTTGTTGTTATTTTTAAAAAAACTTGTTGCTGCATAAAGTGATAAAAAGGTCTGGTTTGCTTTTTAATAAAACTTTTGCCAGGTTTAGTTTATTCTTAGAATAGTATGTTTTAGAAATCTAGTATTTAGAATCCTAATAAAGTGGGCACAACAGTAATGCCAGCTGCTCTGGCAGAAAAGCAGCATGATGAAGAAGGTTTTCCAGCAACAACTTCTTGTACCACCCCTGACTGCCTCTTTAAGGGCTGGAGGAGACTGGGACCACCAAGACACAGTCAGTTATCAGACTGCAAGGAGAAGAAGGTCAGGCAGTTCCCAGAGAAGGCTGAGGGAGCTTCGTTATGAGGCTAATTCTCACGGACACTCTCAAAGCAGAAAGAACCAGATCTAAACAGGCTTCTGGATTGCCTTGGATAACTCTGGTCAGGGGAATGACCTTGTTTTGCACAACTCTGCAAGTTGTTTGGGGTTTTTTTTGAGTTAGTAAAACAAATACAAGACATGGTCCTGAAAAGAGTGAAGACTGCCTGTGCCCTATTGCAAAAGGGACCACAGAATGAAGGAGACATACCTGAGCTAGCTTTAATTCAGCACAGTACTAGCAATAATACCAGAGGGGCTGCAGCAGCAGCAGGGTTTACAGGCAAGTTTTATCTGCCAGTAGCACTTGAATGACGGACTGGATTCCTCTTATGTGTGAAAGCCAATACATGAGCATTCCTACGTGCACTACAGTGAGAGCTTAAATCCATCATTATTTCTTTACCTTGTCAGGAGGGTATTTGCCCCATCTCCATCCAACTTTGATGCTAATCTACTTGCAAAAGGCAGAAGAGTAAGTCTGTTTGACAAAATTTGCAAGGGTATTCATACATTCTGTTTACCACCTGAAGCTATAAAAAGAGCAGCTCCTACTTATGATTATTTTGGAATGAGACAGCTCCAAATCAAGCTACAGGCATGCTTTGTGGCTGCTTTCTCTCCTCATCATCTTGTTGCAACACAGAAGAGAATCAACTCTCCTCTGCAGTCATACTCCTGCATAGCTGATCAATAACAATGTTCCTATTTTTAGTTTGACTATAGGTACCTGGAAATACAAACATCTGTAAAACAATTTCTAAAATGTGTATATTGAAGGTCATTTCCAAACAGAGGTGCTTTAAAGTTAAGCTACTCCTAGACTCAACTCTGAAACTCTACACAAACATCCTCAACCAAGAGTTAAGTGGCTTTAAGTCAATGTAGCTTGCTGTGACCTCATGCTTTCAGTTGACTTGTCTTAGCTTTCCTCAATGGATTTTAGGAAGGCCCTCTACTTCCGATGGAGATCCTAAAATGAACATGTAGAAGAGGATCTAAGTATCCATATCCAGTTTCATGTCATGCTTGTATGTCATGCTTAGTTTTCTACAGCACTCATGCAGAAGAAATTGATAAGACAACTCAAATGATTTACCACTTAAGATGAGGTGGGTTTTTTTTTAAGTTGGTTTTTTTTTGTGTGTTTGTTTTTTTTTTTACGAATGAACTCATGTATAAAACCTTACAGCTGTGTCTTTAGAGGCTACAGTAGAGAAAAATTGTAAAGCATCTCTGAAGACAAAAAGGAAAGCAAATAAACTCACACATCATCATGTAACATTTCAGTATTAAGAAATGAGAAACAGGTAAATGGAAACAAGGATGAAGAATTATTTTCTTCTTGGGCTACAGAAAGAAAAGATCACCTAGCACAGCTTCTTTGAGTGGCTCCAGTAAGTGGTTCTTAATGAGAGCAGGAAAACTAGAGCACTAAAAGATCTGCAATGCGTATCTGGGTTTACCTGTTAGTGTTTGCTATCCAGGCTCTTAAGCTACCTAGAAGACTAGAGATGCTCATGAAGAGAATTCTAGTTACCACCGCCACCAGGGAGGTGGTGGAGTCGCCATCCCTGGAGGTGTTTAAGCAAAGATTGGATGTGGCACTTAGTGACATGGTCTAGCTAGGTGTTGTGGTGTTGGGTCATAGACTGGACTTGATCTTGGAGGTCTATTCCAGCCTCAACAATTCTGTGATTCTGTTTTATTGGTTTTGCTAATTTGTCCCATTACTACAGATCTATGTATTTAAATAAATATTCTGTTATTCCCAAACTTTGCCCAGTGCTAAGGTGGATATCGAATAATTTAACAAAGAAGATACAGTATTTCTAGAGGTGATGCTACCCTTGAAGTCAATATATGGGATCGCTACTGTAGTGCCAGGTATCCTAGTACATTCTCAAATCACCACAGAATGACATCTCACACTTCTTCCACTTAACACAGTGGGGTTAGGATTTGATAATAAGCTCACGTCTTCCTATGAAGAAGCATGTTCCAATGACCATTAACAACTAGCAAAGCCCCTTCCGAGGGGTTTGCAGCAACTTATGCAGAATTTACGACTGGTCTTTAACCACCTCCTATATTAATAAATCAGTTTTATTTAAAACTCAACACCAAAGTACCAGATGATATTGAGAACAAAATTAATCCAGGGCTCTTTTTGGTTCAAATGTACTTCAACAGCAGTTACATTTGGATTTTAAAGTGTTCAGCTTGGTTGCTCTAACGCTATCTGAAAACAACCAAAACCATACGAGACCTGGCAGCAGATAATAGATTGGGAGCAGCCCTGCAGAGGGCTTAGGAATACTGCTGGATAAAAAATTAGACATAAGCTGGCAATGTGTGCTTGCAACCCATAAAGCCATCCATACCCAGGATGCATCAAATGCAGCGTGGCCAGCACGTCAAGAGAAATGATTCTGCCCCTCATGAGATCCCACCTGGAACACTGTGTCCAGCTCTGGAGTCTGCAAAAGGAAAGGCAGGGACCAGAGGAGGGCCAAAAAAGTGGTCAGAGGGCTGAGCACTTTTCCAGTGAAGAAAGGCTGAGAGAGCTGGGATTGTTCAGCCTGGAGAAGACAAAGCTCTGGGGAGACCTTATTGTGGCCTTTCAATATATAAAGGGGGCTTATAAGAAAGGTGGAGAAAGATTTTTTTTTACCAGGGCCTGTTATGACAGGACATGAGGCAATGGTTTTAAACTGAAAGAGTGCAGATTTAGATTGGATGTAAGAAAAACTTTTTGTGATGAGCTCGGTGAGACATTGGAACAGGTTGCCCATCACTGGAAGTGTTCAAGGTCAGGTTGGACAGTGCTTTGAGCAGCTCGATCTAGCAAAAGATGTCTCTGCCCATGGCTAGAGGTTGGACTAGATGATCTTTGAAGGTCTCTTCCAAATCATCCTATGATTCTGTAACAGTTTTATTCACACAGCATTCTGGGTAATGGACAGACTTGGTGTTGCAATGCTGAAGTTAATATTAGAATAAAGTAAAGTTTGTGTTTCTCTACTGTAGTCTCAGAATTGATGTGATCTTTTCCTCTCTTCCTTGAAATCACTTTTCAGGAGCATTTTATTCCGTATTTTAAAGAGAAAAAAAAATGAGGTTAAGATTGTTTAACTTTTATCCCAGAGACTAACCTTAATACTGATACTTCATTTCATTTCAAAGCATGAATTATTTATGACTCATTCTAATTTACATAAATTTTCTTATTTTATTATGAAAATGGCAATTTTCCTTTGCAGAGACATATAGAACATGGTCTTTCTTATTATGTCAAGTAACATTTAATAGCCCTTAGCTGTAACTTGGGACTGTTATAAAATGTGCTCAAGATGAGTCATCTTCATTCATTTATTCTGCAATAGGAAGAATTCATGAATGAGTGATCTGCAGTAATTCACTTCTACAAAGAGAGCCCATTCATACATTTCAAACCTGGTTTTCTGAATCACTGTAATGTAGCTGATTATTTCCCTTTAACAGAATAAAATTTTAGCTTTAGGAAAGTTTCCACAGAAGTCTGACTATATGTGAGAACAGCTTCATAGATTTAAAAGAGCTCTTCTGAAAAGAAACATTTTGGTCTAACACATGGATACAGAGATAGATACCTTCCTATCTATCTGGCAAGAAAAGCACAGTGTCTTTGGAAAGTAAGAGACTGACAAATGGTTTAAATTGAAGTTGCGTCAAGAGAGGGCAGAAGTCATCACTATCAGACAAACCAGTAGGCAGCCAAAGAAAATATTTTACGAAATCAAGAAAATAGTCATTGGCACACAGAGGTGCTCCTTTAAAGCTGTATTTAAGTCAAAACCCACATAACAGAAAAGCAACTAAGATCCAAGTTGGACAATTGCAGAAATACCAAGCAACGCTTCTTATTTTACAGAAATATAAATGTAAGACACAATGAATAAAATACACAAATTATTTTAAGCCATCAAAACACCGCCTAAATAAAGGAATGGGATTCACCAAGGAGGAAAGGTCCCTTCACTACCACTGCTCTTTTGCCAGCCTGAAGAGATTTCAGACCAGGAGAGAATCTCGAGAGCCTTTTTATCCACTCATAACTGCCATGGAAGAGGCTCACATTGAGAAGACACTTTGCACTTATGATATTTCCAAAACAGCCAAAGCTTTACAGATCACCTCTGAGAGTTATAATAGGCAAGTCAGTACAGAGACCTGGATATAAATGCAGCATTTTCTTCAGAAGCTTAGCTCACAGTAAAAGCACGGTGTCCTTCTCCATTAATTGGTGCTTTAAGTTTTCATGACTTCATTGATTCAAGGACAGCTCTAAAATACTCACTTTATTCACACCTCTCCTTTCTCCTAGAGAGACACTGACTTGCCTTGTTTTCAGGTTGAGAAGTTTTACCCTACGTATAGAATATCCAAAGTAAGGATAGTCCTCTTTACAAATAAAATAGCTGTGACATGAGCATCACAAAGATTGATGGAGCATCTCAGATGTTTCCAACAGACGAGGATATGATGCAAGAAAATACAATTAACATTATGGTTAGATTTATAAACAATCCACACTGACTTCAGCAGACAGTACAATTTCAAGGTGAACTGACCAACAATAAAGCACAAGAGAGATCTAGAATTATCCAAGGAGCAGTGATTTACCCAATCACCCAAACTACTGTATCTGCACTTCTATTGGGGATCCATCCAGAAGCAGCTTGCTACTTCTCAACTTCCATGTTTTCATTTTAGTATTATACTTATATAATTTGAATTTAAACATATGCCCATGTGAATTGCCTTGCAAGAACCAGAATTTACATTTTATTGATTTCATTTTTGGTCAATCTGTAACATTCCAGATTCTTACTGTCCTTTGCAATCTCAAATTATTTCTGTTTTCCATTGAATATCTTTTATTAAAACTTCACTCCAAAAAGACAACATATTTGTTAGACCCCATTTTGCTAAGTATAAATTAGAATATGGACTTAGATAAATAGTACTTGAAAATTTTTTGTTCCTTAAAAAAAAAGGTACTATGTTCAACAGTGAACTGAAGCCCCTGTTATTTGTAGAAAATTCAACATCCCACAAAATATGAAGTAAATGAAGTTCTCAGAACCAGTTCATTCTAGAAAGTAAACGTCATTTGTTTGGTGGTCACTTACCATTCTATCACAAATAAGTAAGTGTTGTGAATTATACATGTAAGCTTTACAAGCCTCATTTTGAAAGGGATAACAGAATGCTGGTAATAAAATATTAAGTGCATTTAATGAAAAATCTTTGCTGGTACTAATGCTTTTCCTCTAGGTGGATTTTGAATGAGATACAAGACAAAAACATTAATTGCAGTATGCAATATATTTGTTGTACCTAATTACAATCTTTCTGTGGGCAATAGATGTTGTGGTTTTGCAAAGAAGTACAAAGATACACATTTTTAATGTATGTAATACTACTTCTTTTTACATAGTACATCATAGAAAAAGCTAAATATGCATTCTTAGCAGAGACTTTTAAGTCAATACAGTTAGAAAAGAAGTATAAAAATGGGTAAATATTTACAGGATAAACTGAGATTGGAAAAAAGTATTAAGAAACATTATAATGACTGAGTTAACTTCCCCCTGACTGCATCTCCACTGAATATCAGCCATCTTTGCTTTCTTGGTGCCTTTTTAAAAATAAGCATCTCTGCATGCTTATAAGGTTTCTGCCAAATCATGCTCATTAGGTACTTCTGCATCTTTAACTTTGATTTGACTTAACAACTGAGTGCATACAGCAAAGAAAAAAAAAGGGCACCGATGCTTTCTTCAGAGTCAATGCAATAGTCTCCCGTGGGTGTAACCTATTTCGTGGACTGGTCACCCATGTTGCAGCCAAGTCAAGGGCAAACTATGTTTGTTTGAGAAGTTGTGGCAAATCAAAAAGGATCACCGATACCAAATTACCTTCTACAGTGTGCACCACTGGAAATTGTTCGCTTTATACAAGTCTATACACAGAAAACAGGAAAGTAGACATTCCTCAATAGTTGCAATACATACAATGAAAAAGGAATGGCATCAATTACTAAGGGAATTTCTTCTTTAAGTCAGACAGACCCAACAAGTCAAAAGGTAGAAAGACAAAGAACTCATAAAACACAGAATTATCTCAGGAGTGGCAAGAATGGACTAGAAAAGCAACATTCATAAGATCTAAATCCAAGCATCTTTAGCACCTAACCTTTTAGGTCTTTAAATGGCTCTTGTACGTAATTGTGCAACTCAAGATTCTGTTGCAAGATCAGTGAATGCACAGATATGAAAACCTTCTATGCTCTCTGTTTTACTACCAACTATAATCTGTATTTTCATGTCCTGGAAGGGGGAAGGGCACGAAGGAGAATGTCTGTATGACTGGAGGTTTGCAAAAGCTACGGAGCTGATTTCGGATGCAGGTTCCTCGGTTGCCAGTGCCACTTTTCAGGAAAGCTGTGAAGACTGTACCTGAGCTTACACTTAACAAGAACCCAGGAACTCAGTCTAATAACTGCTCTCTCTTACTTCCATATTTAAAGCATGAAGAAATCAGCAGCTGAATCAAATCACAATAGCGAGCTGCCTCCTTGAAAATCAAGAGGGACCAGGCAAGAATAAAAGCTGTACCGTGAAAGGTTAGAACTCAGTGTTTTTGCTGTTCATCACACACTTTCAAGAAAATGCAAGAAAAGTCAATTGATTTACACCACTAAGGCCATCTGAAAAATCAAAATTAACCCCCAAAATGCAATCCATGCCACTCTCAATCAGTATTTTGTGCAACAGAAGTAAAATACATCTTATCTGTTCTTTAACTTAAATTGCAGGACAAAAATCACCATGTTCCCCTCAGATACTGCCAGGTAATTATTATAAAGTGATGTTTGAAATAAGCCCTATAGAACTGTGAGCTGCAACACTGATCCATTTGTGGCTCAAAGGAAGAAACAATATTATGCAACCAGCACAAAGTTTTGAAAAAATGGTGCTAATGGACATGTAAACTTTAAGAACTGTCAATATAAACTTAATTACAATCCAAGCCCTCCTTTTAATCAGTTATTTTGCAGCCAAAGGACCTGCCTACAACACTTCCAGACCTTTCATCTATTCTCAGACTGGAGAGAGGGCAGAAGGGAGCTGGAAAATACATGCTTCAGCTACCCAGAACAGTATCTGTTGAAGCTGGGCCAACATCCAGAAAAAAGAAGATAGGATTCATTGGCCCAGAAGATAACAAGCAAAAAAGTGACCCCATAGCTGAATCTGTGGATACTGTCTCATAACAGAGTAAAGTGATATTCTAAATGGTAGCAATGTCTGACTGCTTAATTCTTGCAGCTATAGATAGGCTTAAGTAGTGGCTATTTTCATTCAGAATAGAAAAAAACCATCCACACTCACCACCAGCAAAGTATAAAAAAAAACCCAAAAAAACAAATTAACAACTGTAACTTTTAATTGGAGGTCAGTGTAATAAAAGAGGTTAGTCAAAAGTTGCTAAGACAGCACTTCCCTGTTCGTTTTGCAAACTGAAAATGTTCTCCCCTTTCTCTGCCCAAGAAATTCAATTTAATCTAAGAAAAAGTACTGTTTATAGTAGTGAAATCTAAATCCAATCATCTTTAGCACCTAACCTTTTAGGTCTTTAAATGGCTCTTGTATGTAAAATAATTTCTAACAGTCTTTACTTTCAACACCACAAATTGCCTTTTATTTATCCTGATGCAGACTCAGGAAATATTAAAATAAATTTATCAGCTTTACCTGTAATGCACTGAAACTGTCCATCTTCTCTTCTTATTGTAAATGCTTCCCCTGGATTAACTTGCACAAGAATAACCTTAAAAATAAAAGAGCGTTTACAACCATTACATAGGAATACATTACCCTAGGCTGGTATGTACAAAAACAAAAAACAAAAAAAAAAGTTTTACTGAAAAAACCCCGACTTTTTTTTTTTTTTCTGGTTAGTAAATACATTATTTTTCGCTTCACGCTGCTTCCTGCCTTCATCCCACAGAGAAAAAGAGATAAGAGCAAGAACAAGTACAGATATTTTTAAACAAACATTTTTCAAAGAACCAGAGAATAACAACTGAGTAAAACAGTACCTGTACTTTTTTTTTTTCTCAGTAGCTTAGTATAATTAAAAAGCTATTTGTACAGCTTAAATTATTTCAACAAATTACATTAACTTCAACATTAATCAAACCATTGCATAAAGTTACAGAACGAAGCCCAGAATTCCCAGTGTTTGAATTTTCATCATAACCACCTGGCAAAGAGTTTTCAACATAAGGGAAATATTGTGTCATTTCCTTCCAAACACGATCGAAGTGTGTTTGTACATTCATTGATGATAAGACATTATTAGAAGCCATGACAAAGTAAGTATGCACAGCATGAAATAATATGTACAGGTTTATTTGTGGAAAGCTGTTTATCCTAATTTTGTAAACCCATGAAATACAGAATTCATAGCCAAGCACACTTATCAGCTAAAATAAACGGGAATTCTGACATGTACCAAAGCAGGAGCCTGTTACCATCTCTGACTTCTCATTTGAAACCTGTCTTGCTGTGAGAAAAAAAGCTTGTAATCATGAAGAACCTAGCTAAAATTATGAACAAAGCCAAAGAAAAACCCGAACAGAAGAGAAGGTGCATTTCATAATTTCTTTCCTGGATATGTCTTTCTTTAGTCTTGCTTGTACATTGTCTAAATAGAGTGTATGTCCTCCTTCTGGTGCCAATTGGAGAGAGATAAATCTTTATATGAACAATTTCTCAATATTACGGCCAAAAAATTTACTCCTTTATTATTTTCATTCAGCAATTTAACGGTCACATTTACAAAAGAGAAAATAGGAAACCTGAACGTTACTCATTTTAGGAATACCAGAGAGAAAGGAATGGGTGAGGAAAAGGCAGAAATAATACAAATTCTTCTCTCTCTGGTAGAGCAACATCATGAATTAATTAAAGCATGGCAAGTTCTACCCTAACATAACTGCGACTTTGATGAGATATGATGGATATTCACATTTTCAAACTTGGGCCATATGATTCAATACTGATTTAGCTCAGTTTTGAGCACGCACTGTAAAAGTACTACTACTGTGTTTTTCATTGATTTGCTTTCCTTTCCCTGCTACAATTGAGAGTTTTGGCTTGAAATGTAGACTGAAATACAAGTACCGAAAATCTTTTCAGGAGTACATGAGAACGTCTTTCCATCTCTTACGTGTGGGTTGGATAACCACATTTGTCCAAATCTTTTGGCTGAATTAGTAAACCCTAACTCATGGAAAGAGCCGTTCCGACTGCAGCTGACATGTCAATCTGTACAACTATCAGCTCAATATTCTTGGTTCTCCACCGTATGAACTATGAGAAGCAGAAAAGCTGCAAAGCCCTCAAGTTGTAGGGAAATGGCTAGTATAATTCCCCTGACTTCTACCTTTTTTCTGTGCGCGTGCCTGAGGTTGGTAACCTGGGTAATAATGTTGCCTTGGGAACCTGCTGGTTTTTCTCCTCCAGACCTCTGCTGCAGGACATTCGAACGGGAGGCTCCAGCTAGCAGAGTGGATCTGAGCATGGGAATACATGTACTGGCCCCCCGATTTTCTTTTATAGTGGTTTCTCCTGTGTGAGAATCTTTGTTGTTCACTTCACAGCCAACCTGAGAAGGTAAAGGCTCAGCACGCCAGCTGTGGTGTAACACAGTGAAGGGGGACCCTGTGCAGCAGCAGCTGTGCCATGAGGCAACAGGTCCCCTGATGGAGTCCAGCACCACTCTGACACCTAGGATATCATCAGATTTTCACATCTCTGAGGACATCTGACATCGACTCACAAGGGTGGGGAGACTTGCAGACTTAATGAAGTTTAATTAGGTACTCAGTTCCCAGGAGTGGGAAATAGAGCCTTTTTATCAATGGATTGTTAGTCTACTTGACGCCTATGTCTTTATTTCACTGGCTTCCACTCTCAGCGTTGCTTTTATGTTGCACATTCACATTTGTATTTTACAACTGTTCCAAGATAGGCTCTATGTGTTGCCAAGTATACCAAGAGAGAGTCTGAATCAGAGCTGAAGTAATTTCAGAAGTTTCAAAAACTGCTGGCTTCAAAAGCCTTTGTGTTGGGGTAACATGTGTCACCGTGACCAGAGCTGCTTGCTGGACCAGCCTTATCACTGCTGAACCCCACAGAGTAATCACTGCTTAGAGAAGGACATTTTTGACACTTACTCACCAACTCAGTAGATGCAATTTGAAATAACAAAAATGACAGCTATGCACAGAGAGAGAGACTGATACCTTTCTGGTCTGCTGTACATAATCGAACATGCAAGAAAATTTCTCTACAGGGAAAGGTAACAAGGATCTGTCACAGCATCATGTGTTAGGCAAATAAAACCCACAAGCTGCTTAGTATTTATAACTTTCACCTCATTCTAGGTGGCACTCTACACCCAACCTGCAACCCCTGCCCGGGGTCCCCACAGGCTCACACATCTCATTGTCCAACATGCTGCTTCATGAACCCTGACTTCAGCACTTAGGAAAACCAAGGCCTTCATCTTTCACACTGAACATTCTAGACCTTGCTACCCTTCCTCTTCTGGGCAAAATATTCACGTTGACTCAAACTGAAGCTTTAGAAAAATCAGATGGTTTCACCTCTCTTCCCATGCCTCAATCTTTTTGTGACAAATCCTGTTGCTTTACTCACAGCATCTAAAGTTCTGCTATCCAAAGGCTAACATGCATTATTCTATCCAGATTTCCATTGCCTGCTCCTCTGAGATAACTACAATAATCTGAAAAAACTCATTTGTAATGTGTCAGTCTCAGTGGGAGGCACCTTTTAACACAGCTATTTTTCAAATGCCGTTTCTCTTTCTAAATCAACAAAACACTAATTAAGGTCTTCACAAGCTTAACAAAATAATGTGAACTTAAGACACTGAGGCCTTGATACAAGCTCTAGACTCCTACAAGCGCTTTTAAAGTATAAACAACTATAACAGAACCTAATAAAATTTAAAAGTGCAATTTCTCAATGCAAACAGAACTTCGACTTAACATATTTTTGTCTCAGGTTCAAAAAATGTTAAGGCATTGCTATTAAGACATTGGAGTATTAGATCAACAGCTAATTTTGTGTCATTTCCACTGGGATTATAAATTGTTTCCTTTAAACAGTTACTTAATGATGATCCACATGACCTCGATACAATTCCTGATGAAAAACAGTACAAAATCTCTTTCCAGAGATTAGCATACAAGTTGACAACACAAGAGTGCAGCTACACGCTCACGCTAAAAACCTTCTTGCATAAACAAAACAAAATGACCAGTCCAACAGCTAAAGTTTGAAATATCTGAAATATCAGTTGCCAAGGACTGTTAAGAGTTTTAACAGTGAAATTTCATACTTTTCAACGGTGCTTAATTTATTCTACAAAGGATATTTTAGAAGATAAATCCAGATCAAATGAACAACATACTAAGCTTTGTAGTAGTTTAATTAAATAGGTATGGATTATAGAAGTTTCTTCCTCGTGCAGTATTAAAAGTAAAATCTATCCTAAAAACATAGAAAGGCTTTGCAAAAAAATGAATAGTATTCATTAACCTCCCTTCTTAGCACAGAATACTTGACTTTTTTCCTGATTTCAAATCATTTACTTTGCTGCCCATCCACTAACAGTTCAAGACACATAGCCCAGATTGGCAAAGACCAGCTTCCTAACAAAACTGCATCACGCCATTTATTAGAAAGCTCAGTATGTTTTCTCTGAAATTGCTGTTAAGGGCAGCTGCTCAAGCCAAGTAAGAGCATAAGAAATGTCCTCATGGTCTGGGTCAGCAATCCAGATCAGCAGTCCCTCTAGTCTGGTACTTTGTATTGCGATGCTGTTTAAGAGAGCAAATGAGCTAGGTCACTTTCTGCAGTGTCTCTCTGTTCCTGTTCATAAGTCTGCATAAACTCTTTGAATTCATCTATACTTTGAATTGCCTTCACAACTTCCTATGGTGGCAAGTTCCTGAAGTTTAATTTTTAGCCATTTTAAAGCCATCTTCTACTAGTTAAATGTTCCTTAGTTTCTATGCTATGGGATTTACTGAACAACAGCCCCAGTAAATTTCATCCACCTCCTTCAATATTTTTTAAGCCTTGACATTTCCCCTTCCTTGTCCCCAGTTTCTGCAAACTGAGGGTTCCTAATGTTTCCAATCTCTTCTAGGAGAACTGCTACATCTCTGATCACATCAGTGGTACCTAAACCCACATCTGTACTAACAAAGCACTGCTGAGGAATATTTCCAGGTACTAGAACAGTCACCAGCAATGATGAACTGTATAATAGTCCTGAGCACAACATGGGCTAATGCCAATGAGCGGTCTTCTCTACTATTGAAATGCAGAAACTATTTCTGAGACCATTCTTACCAGGCAGTTTTTCAGACATTCTTTCTGGAAGAAAACATAGTTTTCTAGAACTAACTTGTTCCACGACACTTTGCCTCAGTCTCCAGGAACATTCTTGAGCACACTTAAATAATTAATATATAAGCAATTCCCAACAACAGCCTGAAGAAGCATTATAACATTTTGCCTTTCTGAAGGACTAGTTATGGTATACCCTCTTAATTAGCTTTGAAAATCCATTCTTCACCTTAAATCACAATTTGAGCTGATCCTATATGATAAATAACACTCTTAGAATACAACAATTCTATATAAAACTAGTTATAATACTCCTCTCTCCAAAGAATTCCAAATTAAAGTATACTTTGATTGTAATTAAAATATAATTTTATAGTATCCTCACATCCTACAGAGACATGCAACATTGATTTGGACAGACTACTATCAACAGACATAATGATAATTTGACAGTAATTTAATCTGAAGATCTTGTACATGATTAAGATTTAGTATATCACTATGAGCACGACGAGAAAGTATTCTGATTTTGCAGCTGAAGAATCAAAGGCAGTACCAATGTTCAAAGAGGAGAATGCTCCATGCTTCTTACTTTTATTCAGTAAACTCTTCACTGTCTGCAAGAGAAACTCCAGGATGTTTCTGCAGACTGAACCAGGCACGGATCTGAATTTTTTTTCAAGTCTTTATCTTACTTCTAATGCTGAAGAAACGAATTTGGTAAAAACGGCCATAGTCAGAAAAAACCCTCAAAAATTCTAAGACTAAGAATAGAAACAACAAAAGGTGGAAGGCAGATCTGTAGCAGGCAGAGCTGCAGCCACCTTGACTCAGAGGGCTGCTCCAGAAAAAGGGAAAACTTAAGGCCAAATATGAACACATCTCCAGAAAGGTCTAGAAGTAATTTTTATCAGCAAAAGGCAGATGCTGCGGAAGCCAAAACAAGATTCTTGGAGATATTTTGCTCCACCAATACGGTCACAGCAAGGTCTTTTAAAAGCAAAATGGAAAGAATACAAACTGTAGCTGATTGTATGTTACTAATCCCTGTCTTTATGGGTACAGAATACTTTCATAAGCAGCCTAACACTAGACATATATGCAGGTTAAGGTATTTCTTCATTGGAGCACAGTGAGGGAAAGAATGGAATTTAAAATAGAAAGCTAGCAAATTCTATTTCAAATATGTTCGTTTGCACAGTAATTATGTGCCTATAATAATTTAAGCCAAAAAGTCCATTAACTCTGACATAAGTTTTTTATTGACGTAACAATTGAAAATGATCCTTCATTCTGTCAGTAAGATAGACACTTCTACAAGTACCTCTACTTGCACTTCTATCCTACTAGCAGAAATAGCAATGTACTAGCAGATTGCCAGGTTTCAAGACAATTTCAGGAAGGCAGCATCAGACTGGTGGCATCATCACAACCACGTATTTATTTACATTACCAAGCAGGGAAAAGTTTTCCCAATGCTCTCAGTCACATAGGAAAAAAAGGGATAAACTATAAATTGGCTTGCACAATTAACGACTTTCTCCATCAGGTGGTTAGTAAACAAGACTGAAATAAAACCTATGGATACTATTGTGAAGTATCAATACTAAAATTGGATCCTGATAAGGGTTCTACATGAGGTGAAAGATTTGCAGAGCAGGAAAACAACAACAACAAAAAAGCTTAGGACTAATGCTGAAGTATGTTACTGTACTGTTTTAAAGCAACATCTTTCCATAGCAGAATCTGTAAATACAATTAGAACTCCAAACTATTTCTGTCCCTATGGAGAAAAAAAAAAGCCAGTAAGTAAAACCTGAAATGAGTCAACAAGCTTTAAAAACTATCTTAATAAAAGATGTCTCATAGCAAGTTTTACATGTTTCTTCTTTTGCTCACCATTATGCACACGTAAAAGCAGCTCTCTGAATAAAACTTTCCCTCCCCACATACACCTAGATGATACACGCAGCCAAACACCAGTGCCTCAAAAATATTTTGTCACTTGCATCAAATTTTATGCAGTGTATCTGTAAGGCAAAAGAGATTCTATTTGAAAAAAAATTACATATGCAAAACATTATTGCTAATATATCATATATACAGAGATAATATTTTGAATTTATTGTTTAGGTTCTAGAAGATTAAATTTAGTAAAAATTAAATAAAACCAGCACCCAAAGGATTGCGTCTAGAAGTATACTAGATGATCTTTCACACAGGCACAAAACAAAACAAATCCAGAATCAGGACAGTTGCTAACCTTCTCCTCCACCCTGCTCCACAAAACTGTGAAGACTTACGTAGCTTGGGGAAATTATTGCAGATCAGATTTGAATCAGGTTTATGGAAGAGAGTCTAGATGACCCTTACCACATAAGGATGATCTTAAGTATTACATGTTTTACAGCTACAGTTCAAATAATACCTGTACTTGTAAGAAGACAGGAGTGACTGAAATACAGTTTCTAACCCTTCTAAGCCAGCACAAACATCAAGAGATTTAATTCAGAGACAATAATTTTTTTTTTTACAAGTCCGGCATTCACAGCCACGTTTGCAAATCTTTTGTAGCAGGTAACAAATTCTGTTGCCCAAATAAATGCTTTTACACCTGAAAGGTTCTCTGTCTGTAGAAGAAGTTACTTAGTTTTCCTAATACCTGTAAGTTTATTTCTAATCAGCAAAGTCTTAGCTGAAAGACTGAATATCATTTTAGGTTTATTTTTGTATTTGCATTAAAGAAAAATTTATAGACATCAAGCTCTCTCTCCAAAATACCTTAGCTTTCAAACACATCCTTCCGTATCACGGACTACCAGCCTTCGGAAGGGGAAAAGAAAAAGGTTGCGTTTTTCAATCCTGACTGAGGCTAAAGAAACTCAAATACATTAAATACTTTGTGTCATGTGTGAAGTTGTGGGATAGGTCCACGTGAGAACTGGCGGCCTGTTCTCTCCACAGGCTAGCACTGTCTACCGTCACAAAGGCAAGAAAACCAAAGGAACCGGATTGAATATCAGTGTAAAGGGATATTTGGAATCATTCCCTCTACCCAGCCACCCCCCACCTTCCACTGAAGGGGAGAGGAACTGAATGGGTGACTTGATATCTTCCTCTAAAAGAGGTTAGCTATGCTTTGTGAATTTACATATTTTTTCCAGAATAAATGAAATCTGGGACAAATTTTCTAACCAATTTAAAAGCCTCTGAATATACATAATAAGAATGCTACTAGATCTACCACTAAATATATCAAAATAATTAAAAACCAGGCAATCCTTTAGGAGCAAAGCCAATTTATAGTCTGGCGTACATATTAAGCTATGG
Organism: Baryphthengus martii; assembly: GCA_013396935.1. Taxonomy (NCBI): domain Eukaryota; kingdom Metazoa; phylum Chordata; class Aves; order Coraciiformes; family Momotidae; genus Baryphthengus; species Baryphthengus martii. The sequence continues at coordinate 182,796 of VWZK01008351.1, read as the reverse complement.
AAAAATGTGGGGAAGTAAGAATGCAGAAAGGAGAAAGTGGGAGGAAAGAGCTAGAATATGTTGCATTTGTTTTATCCATTGCTAAAATCATATAGAATATGAAGAACTAAGAGCACTCTATATTGCAACTGTGGTTAAAACACACTTAAATGAAATAATGCAGTAAGAGACTGTTCCTGGACCATAAGAAAGATTACAAATTAGAGCAAAGCAGTACTACGGAAAAGCAGAGTTCCATTTTTCTCTCATTCTGGAGTGGTTTGGGGGATGTGTGTGTTTTCCAGGGTTGTAGGGTGTTTCTGGTTTGTCTTTCTTTCTCCAAACAAACTTCCTAGAAACCAAGAGGGTAAACTGTTCCAAAACACAGGACTTCTGAAACCATAATTTAAAGAGAGTAAAATCACAATCCATTTCTATTCTAGCAGAAATAATGTTCTTTTCTGTTATACTTTACTAGGAAAGAGACGAGCTTCAGGGTTGGTTTTTTGTTGTTGTTTTGGTCCTTATTAATCTGAAAACATCTATATTTAGCATTATATCATTATAGGTGCTGAGTCAGTAGCAAATGATTGTCAGCAAAAATCACAAATAATGGAAAGACTTCACCAAAATCATATTTCTAAATGCGGTAGTAATATACATCAGCATAAAGGCAGCAGTGGTTTGTCTAAAAATACTGCAACTGAAATTAGTTCATCAGTACTGATGAGAAGTATTTTTAGCCAAAATGACAAAGGTAAATTAATTTTTGAACATTTTGTAAATTTAGGAAAACACCGTAGCTAATGCTTTTGGTCATTCCATCTTCAAAAAATTTTAAAACACTCAATTAAACCTGTTAAAGAGGGTGGTACAGCCAGCCTTTTCTAAGACATACACTGTATCTTTAAACAGTCTGTCTGCAACAAGATTAAAAACCAGTGTATTTCTGGAAAAGGGCGAATATAGTACAACACAACTTCCAGGCAGAGCCACATTTACGCTCTGTCATTAGGGCACAGATACAGAACAATTACATTTTTCTCCACTAACAGCTCGAATCAAGATGTTAATTAGTGACATGCTTTATCTCGTAACTCATTTCAAAAGCCTTAGCACTTGGACTTACTGTTGCTCGCATCCTTTTATTTCTCTCATTCAACTGGTGCTACCACAGTGACAAAAGATGAAGGAAGATTCAACAGTCACCACTCCAGCTGCTCCAATCTGTTCCATTCACTTAATACTAAGGTAAATCTTCAGTGATGTGCTGAGCACCGCCCCCCCCCCCCCCCCCCCCCTCCTCCCGCNNNNCCCCCCTCCTTCTTTGAACAGGGCACCTTAACCTAATAGCCACGCCGGAGTATCTCCCTTTACCATCCTCTATAGCTGTGCACCACAAAGCATGTGGAGGCAGGATGTGAAAGGTAGGATCAATTAACAATATAGTCAGCAATACCTACCTCAAGCCTTCCTTCCTATCAAATTAGCCAACGTACAGTGAGCTTCCTGCTGTACACGAATGTATCATGTCACCATAGCAACTAAATCAACAAATAGCTGCTGCAGCATCTGCTTCTGGATCATCTAACGTCAGTCAACAGAAGGTTCAGGTTTAAGAGAACAAAGCTTCCAAATATATGCCATTTTTAAAAAAAATGCATTTTTAATTTAGCCTCCTGATTCCCAGATAGGATATACTAGCTTGGAATGAACGAACTTCTCACCTTAAAGTTGAATCTATGATGCAGCTCATGACTTCAGTTTGCAAATAAGACAGAAAAAGGGGGTTGGGGGATGGAACACAACACTTTAAACAGAATAAAAAGATACAGTAAAGGAATAATCAACTGGATTCTGTTGCCCTCTTTCTTAACCAGTGTGTTACTCTATACTGTGCATTTATTAAGAGGCATGAAAAGAAAGAAGTGTGCTTTCCAGTTTTGCTTTATAATTTATACACGTCTCTCCCCTAAATAATATGATAAGCAGAAATACTTTTTATTAGATATTAATATTTATGACATTTCAGATGGCTGACAGTGATGGTTTCCATCTATTAGTATACCTTTAAGAGCTGAACTGAAAAGATCCAATTCTAATTTCGGGCAATCTGACATCTTGATCTTTAATCCCAGCAATAGCACGAGCCCACTGGCATACCCTACCCTCACCTGTGGAAAGACAGCTATGTAGGACAAAACATGCATCCCACCCTTCTTGTAAGCAATTATTTCAAATACCACATATGCATTACTCTGGTTTAAGTCCTAACCCCCAGGCAGACAAGATATATGAAACTGCTTTGGAACAACTTGGTATATGGAAAGCAACAACATGAGAATACTGATTAAATGTTGTCTGAGGTATAAAAACATTAAAAATCACTTGGACAGTAATGTCTTTAAAGGTAAAGTGTACAAATTTACACACACTTATGTAAAAAGACTCAAACCTACAGCCTACTTGTAACAAAAAAAGTTTCCATTATTTTAACTTCAAGTCATAACAATCAGAATGACTTTTTTTTTCACCAAGTAAAAGCTTTTTAGGCTCAAGGTATCAGTTATTCATACCCAGCGTCGTTTTATTATTGAAAACATTTACTTCTAGTTTTCAAAGCGGCTCGTTTTTCCACTTAGGCAGAGTCTTTTGTCACAAGGAAAACCCTTACATCTAGGTTAGCTCCACAGAGCTTGGTCCAGTCAACAGGGAAAAATGGGCATAGACTCAAGTCATTAAGTCTGTTGCGGCTCCAATGCGGACTTTCCGCAATTTGTGCTTTTATCACCTCACCTATGCCAGAGTTTCCCTGTTTTGTAGGACTAGTACAACAGTATTTGTATGTCCCTAAAAGCCATTGATCAAAGAACATCACAAGACTTGAGTGTTATTATAAATGAGCAGCACAGAAATGGCCAGATGTGAATCACATCTGCGGTCCACCTAAGGTGAAGTCAGTGACAAATGTGGCACGAGTAGGTTTTCCATTGACTGTGTGTTTACAAACTGCTGTTCATATGATAATGATGCTAATGAGGCTACGAACTACTTCTTTCCACAATCAAATTCACTCACACTTAGAAAATGGATTAAATGGAAAAATGCAAAAGATCTATGGAACAGGTACTACAGACAGCGTAAGACTATTAAACAGGAACAGCTAACACATCAGTAGCAAAAGTTAAATTACAAGTGTCTTAAGTCTTCGGCAATTTCAAACAATTCAAGAATTTCATTGTTGTGAAGAGCGTTACTTCCAAGTAATTCTTTTTTAAAGTCATCTTTTGTAAGATTTTTCTACCTCCATCTTTTAGACTTCCTAAAGATTTCCTCCCTCCCCATTTACGTTGGCTAGTAACCAGTAAAGAGTTCTGAAAACTTTAGGTTGAGCTCTGTTCTATACCATACCAATTCATAGCAGATTAAGCACACATTTCTGTGGAATGTATAAGGAAAAGTAATGGTAACATTTCCTTTTTTTGCCTTAAAATATCTTCTGGTTTTAGTATGACTGACAGAAGGAAAAAGGCTTCTCAGTGATTTATAAGTGTCTTATAGACATTTATCTCTGCCCAAGTAACACAATGCAACGCTCTTAACAATAAAGTTCTAAAATCTTCAATTTTCCACCAGTTTTATTTGAGCAAATTTCGATGTACAGATTTCCCCATAACTACATGATTCTCTACTAATACGGACTGATAAACTAGAGGGATCTAACTGCTCCATATATAGAGAGTAACACTTTCCTAATGAAGAACAGAAACAATCTGGGTAGTAAAGGCCATTAACAAATCTTGGTTTTCAGGACTAGGGAGGAAATCAATACAGAATTAAGGAAATGTCACATAATATGTTGCAGTAACAACTTACACATTTGGGATTTTGAAATAACAAACACAGTTCAAACTATTTTAGCTTACACAGATAGTACTAGCATATCCTAAAGAAAGCAAGAGAAAAGCGCTTTTTTTCAGTGACATGCTGCTAAGGCCTACATATATTTTCAGAGAAGTCAAGCAACTATGCATCATTTTTCTAAAAGGCAGCTGACAGATAATAAAATCAGCAAACATTTCATCTTCAACCACTGCTACAAGATACTGTCAGCACCACTGAATGCACTAAAATGACAGAATATCCCTAGAAGCAACTGGAAACAGGGTGGTTGGAAAGATGGCTAAGCTGTTCAGAGACACTGACATTCAAAACCTGTAGACTGCCATAAAGTTTCACTGCTTTTTGTAGAAAGGCAGGTTAGAGAGATCTGAGAATTGGTGATTTATTTTATTCTAGCAAATAAACTGATTTTATTTTTAAAAGTTTTTTTAAAAACTCTTAATGTACTCATGTTTCCCCCCTCGCTCCCTTCTCTTCATGTGAATGATGTCTAGCCTGGAGAAGGCTGACAGACAGGAGATGTAATCAATGCTTAAAAATATCTGAAGGGTGACTGCCAAAAAGATGGGGCCAGTCTCTGCAGTAGTGCCCAGCGATAGGATGACGGGCAATGGGCACAAACTAGAAGACAAGAAGTTCCACCTGAAGATGAGGAAAAATTTCTTTACTGTGAGGGTGATGGAGCCTGAAACAGGCTCCCCATAGAGCTTGTGGAGTCTCCTTCTCTGGAGACTTTCAAACCCGCCTTGACATGTTCCTATGTGGCCTGCCTTAGGTGATTCTGCTCTGGCTGAGGCATTGGACTAGATGATCTCCAGAGGTCCCTTCCAACCCCTACCATTCCGTGATTCTGTGATCAGCAAAAAAGCTGATCACTGGGGAAGGAAATTGGGCGATGGTTTGGAGCCTTGTTTTGCAAAAACACAAAGTTTTCTGAGAAGAACCAGTACAAGGTAAATGCTGAAATCTGCATCTGATGTCACTGATACAGGTTCAAGCATGTCTGTCTCATTGTGATTGAGAAATACTTATAATTTTAATCTACTTGTTTCTGCTTTGTCTCTTTTGGTGATCAGCATCTCACAGCTTGGCTAAGCTTTGGCTAAGCAAAGTTTTGTCTGTCTCATTTACAACAAACTCAATCTGTTCCATTAGCATTGACACAGTCTGTGGTTAGCAGATCCTGCGCAGAACATTTGCTATTTAAAATAACCCCACTATCACATCTTTAAATCAGTAGAAGTATAAACATAAGGGTAACAGAAGTGTTTCAAAGAATATGGATAATGGCACAGACAAACATTTGTGCTTCAAAGTTTTAAGCTAATCCTTGTTTACAGGGAATTAGAAGGAAGCGGTGTTAGAGGCAGTTAACTGAGCTCTGGAACTTTCTGATGCATCTGGTCCTGGCCAGTGGTTAGACACATCGAGCTCTATAAATAAAAACTGGGAGACTTCAATCAGATTATCCTCATTTCATGATGATTTGTTGTTTGAAGTCCATGGGACTTCAGCTTTACAATGCTAAGCAAAACTGAGCTCATCCTGCACAGCAAATTCGTAGTAAGAACTAAGCTTGTAGCTAAGATTTTGCAAGGGCTAGTCCTCTTGGAGTGTTTTCCCTGATTAATCTGCATATTTGCAATAGTCTGAACCAGAATCAGGGAGTAAGCTTTCATTTAAGTTGTATCTAGATGCACTAAAAGGTAGAAGACTGCCAATTGAATTTTGGAAAACGGAGTAATTTAACAAAGATTGTCTGAAGTGAAAATTACGATTGAAAAATCCCAAACCCCGAGTTGCTTAAGAAGCTGTTTAATGTTCGAAGAATCAAACTCCTCATTTTGAAAAAATAATAAATGAATCTAAAAATGCTGTTAAAGTGCTACAGGTGGCATTGTTCAAAGAAAAGGCACTTTGAAGATTTTAAAAATCTGATTCACAATTATATATTGTATTTAAAATAATAGTAATTTTTAAATCTTCCCTTCCTGTAATAACTCTGTTTTCTTCATAACACTTACAGAATCAAAACACCCTAGCAATTATTTCAATTGAGCATGAAAACTGAAGACACTGTTCAGCTTTACATCAACTATATACTTTACAATTTCTGAGCTTTGACTGTGGACTGTACTAGCAGTTGCCACAAAGTACTTTATGTTGAACAGGTATCATTTGGTGTTTCCGTATGCACAAAACCCCCAAACTTCTAAGAACTGCCTACTTCCAGGCTCTCTGAATCTGTTGTGAAGATCTTAACGCTGAGAAGAGGGGAAGAATTAGTGTACTGGTTAGCTCGCATCTGAAACATTATGAAAGCTAATCACGATGAACAAAATGAGGCGGACAGTTAACAGATTTGCTAATGATGATGGAAGTCACTGGCATTTTACCTAAAACAATTTCTTTGTTAGTAATATCTGGACATGTGTGAAAGTGTGTGCAATCAGTTAGGCATTCACTGAGAAACAATATCCAACATTACAAAGCAGTCATGATCAACCTTTGGCCTAACGGCTGAACACCTTATTTCCGGAAGGTTATAAAGCTACAATTGATTCCCCCTCTTATAGGCTGAGGCAGGGCCCTTTCAGCCCTTGTCCTGACTTTCTTAACCCTTCTCAACTGCAAAAACAGAAAGACAGAGAGCAGGATAGATGCTCTATTTCTCTTCCCTACAACCAGCACTTGCCATGAACAGCAAGTTACTGGTGGAGAACTTCACCAAGCACGTTACTCACTCAGGCTGTGCAGTATTCTGTAATTTATGTAGTTGTTTCAAGCGCTGTTTAAAGTTGATAGGCCAGAGAAAAAGGTATCACTTCTTTTTTTAAAGGGCTCCGCTGAACCACAATTCAAATCAAAATTTGTAATAAGTATCCTCTCAAAAAACAATCCTTTTCTTGCAATGCCATTGTCACAATTACAGGAAAAATACAAATAAGCAAGCTGAAACTGATTTTGGACATTCAGTTTCTGAAGAGTTTAGAACACTTAAGAAACATAAACCATTGATTTAGAAAGTATATGGACTAGAATATAATTTTTTGTTTCCCAGCATTGCTTCTGATAGTTTAGATTCCTATCTGGTGATATAACAAGTTATAAGCCCATAATACTTAAGACTGATGGTTGTGTCTTTAACATCTCCACCTTAAACAGACCAAAGGAAGTGCCAAAGGAAGAACTGTATGCTCTAGTATTTAATTAAAAAAAGTAAAATAAAATGGAATGCTAAGAGTTTCAGTAGCCCCTCTAAAGTAGCCTTTTTTTCACAGAATGGCAGAATAGTAGGGGTTGGAAGGGACCTCTGGAGATCATCTAGTCCAACCCCCGTGCTAAAGTAGGTTCACCTAGAGCAGGTTGCACAGGATTGTGTCCAGATAGGGTTTTTGCTCTAACTCTCTGGGCAGCCTGAATGGGTAGTGTTCCATTCACCCTCAAAGTAAAGAAGATTTTTCATTAAGTTAAGGTGAAACTTCCAGTCTTCTAGTTTGTTCCCGTTGCCCCTTGTTCTGTTGCTGGGCATCACTGAAAAAAAAAGACTGGCCCCATCCTCTTGACACCCACCCTTTAGATATTTATAGGCATTACAGGCATTGACAAGATCCCTTGGCAGTCTTCTCCAGGCTAAACAGACCCAGGTCTCTCAGCCTTTCCCTATAAAATAGATGTGTCAGTCCCCTAATTGTTGCCTTCTGTTTGATCCTCTTCATTCTCCCCGATAAAGTATCCTATGCACTCAGCTTTGTGCAAATGTGGGTTATCATTATATATCGAAACACTGCGCGACAACATGAACCGGCAATGGAAGAGAAGTTAAAGGCTACATCTCCAATTTGACCAGGTTGGGAAGGCTCAGTCAGTACTGGCCAAAGGGCGTAGTGGGAGAAATCTTTATAACCCCAGTTCTTTTCCACTGGAAACTATTTTCTCCTCTACTTCAAAAAGAAAGGGAGAAAAATTAGAGCCAAGGGCCATTTTTTGCTATGCTGTGCAAACCTGAGTCTACCTCTTCCTCGAGAATGTCATTCTGGCTGCTCTATAAAGTGTGTAACGCTGTAATAACACAGAGGGTTAGATGGACTTTGCCCAGTTACAAATAGAGAAACCTCTCAATCACCAGGGAATAGAAGAGACTATTTCAGTTGGAAGGGACCTATCCCGACAAGCAGTGGATATGGGCTAGTGATGTTTTGGGGAATTTACAGCCACAGCTTACCGCTGAGATGCTGGCTACTGGGAGATTTGATAGCAACAGAAGTTAGCATGATCCTTGGCCCCTTGCCCACTAACATCATGAGGTTGGATCTGTTAAAAAGACAAGCCTGGACCAGTTCTAAAGGCAGAAAATGGAAATCTGGATTGATTCCCACAGCTATTTGGCTGTTGCTACAGGCCTCATAATTGCCCACCTCAAAAACTGTGAATGTGAAGCTTTACCCTTTACTGTTGGGAGCTAAGGAGGGCATTACATCACTGATTGCTCAGCTCAAAGAAATGGGGACTGTGATTTCCACCCACTCGCCATATAATTCTCCTGTGTGGCCAGTTGGAAAACCAAATGGGAAACGGAGACTCACATTTGACTACTGAAAACTAAATGAGAACAGAGGCCCTTTAACAGCTGCAGGGCCTAACACAGCCAATCTGATTGCCACCATTCAGGAGCAGGCCCATCAGGCTTTAGATTCATATGCAATTTTTAAGAGACACAGAGTAGCTCCCTTTTTTGGGAGCAAAACCAGTGGCAGGTAAACTGAGTGCCAGTGTAGCAGAGGGAAAAATGGGAAAAAATTCTGAATACTGCCAACCAAAGGCCCCTGATGGTGGGATGCATAGCAACACATCAAAGGGTGGAACACCAGCCCATTAAAGGAATAACCAGGTAGATTCAGTAACGCGCTTTGACGTCCTCTGACCAGAGGGAAGGATTAATTGCTAGCTGAAACTGAGGAAGAAAGGTGGAAACTCCTGCTTGAATGGCTGCATATCAGGCAAGGCCGTTCAGAGGTTAAGGATCTCTTCAAAGAGTCAGTCAGCTGAGACTGGCCCATGGCCCACAAGTCACGAAATACAATCATTTCAGCCTGAGGCCAGTGCCAGTCACTACTGGAGAACCACCCCATGAAAGATCCCCCACTTAAGAGCTAACAAAGGCCTTTGGGAAACCTGGCAGGTTGACTACACTGAACCCTTCAGGAAGCCTGAGGAGAAACAGTATGTTTTTGTGGGGGTGGAAGTTGTATCAGGACTTAGCCAAGCTGAAGTGATGACCCGAGCCACTGGAGAGAATGTGGTGAGAGGACTGCAGATGTGGTTTAATCACTTCCCAAACCACAGTCAGTTCAACCCAACAATGACAGTCATTTTACTGCAGCTGTGGCTCAAGACTGGGCAAAGCGGGAGGGAATTAAGGGGGTGTTCCACACTCCCTACTATCTGGATGCGAGCAAACGGAACAGTGGAGCGAACAAATGGCCTACTAAAATGGTTCTTGAAACCCTACAAACCAGGTTGGGCAAATGAACTCTGGGATGCAATAACTAGAGTAAATGACCAACGGGGGCTAAATAGATGTCCTTGCTTAAAGGCTTTTTGCCCCGACGCTCCCTCTCTCTTTCCAAAGCTTACAGGAATGGGTGATCCTGGTTCAGTGTCACATTACCCTAAAAAACCTGTCCTGGTTGAACTCCCAGAAGTGGGGCAAGTCACCCTAGTACTAAAAACCCCTTTAAATACGTATGCTTGGGCAGCCATCGATGCTGCTGGAAAAGAGCATCAAATTAATATGAGATGGATTGCGCCTTCCTTTTAAACCTGTTTTATTCTTGTTCTGTATATTTTACAGACCATCATGGAAGCCTTTACTGACCAAATATTTATATTATTACCTCTAATAATTATTTGTATGATTTTCTTTGTTATCTTTCTATGCTGTAACAGGAAAAGATGTTTTAGAAAACCTTCTTTGTCCTCTTTGCCATCTTGGGTGATGGAAGAAGAAATGATTCTCCAAATCTTGCCTGGGAACTGAATCAAGGGTTTATACATATTTGGAACCATACAGATCAAGGTATTTGTTTAACACTACCTCATTCTGCAGGGGATGGAATTAGATTTGGCCTCAAAAATTTAAACTTTAGCACTACTGTAAAGTAAATGATAGTTTAAGGGGGTCTTAAAGCCTTGCTGACCTCCTCCAATGATTTAAACCTCTACTTTTTTCTCCCAAAGAGAAAAGCCTGTGCTGGATTAAGGTGTGGCATTGGGATTCCAACCATGTGTCCCAATAGAGTGTTTGGAATATAACTTGTCAAGTGCCTGTTTTGTCCAACTGGACATGTTATGCATTTGGGGAATTAAATCTCAAAGTTCAACAGGTGTCTAAAGTGACTTTACAAAATCAACTAGCTTTAGATACGTTATTACTAAAAGACCAGGGGGTATGTTGAATGTTAAATCTTACCAATGGGGAATGCTGCCTCACCATACACGATGCGACCACCATCACAGAAGCAGCACAAAAGATGGCATGAAAGGTGTCAAACCAGAGAGCTTTTCCAGACGATGCAGCCAATGGACTGATTTAACAGCTGGAGCCCTGGATCCTGGTTCACCTGTCTCCTGAGCACCAACCAAAGGACTGATTTGATGGACTCCCACATGGATCCTGATTTCAGTCTTCAAGACTCACAGGGTGGAGAAAGTGGTTGGTTCTAGCTGGGATAACCTTATTAATTGAATTTGTATGATTGGCATAGCCAGTGTTAGATGTACTGTTACTCACTTGTTTTCCTCTCTCTCTTTTCTTTTTACTCCTGTTCACTGTGTTCTTACCACCACTCTGGAAGATAAACTTTAAAACACTTCAGGGTGGTGCCTAAGACTGGCAAGGGACTTAGACTGTTCTGTCTCAAACAACTCAAGCTGCAGATGTGACAAAAGCATCTGTTTAAGGCAGGGGGTGGTATCATAGCCATAACTTAAGAGGTGTGACTTAAACGTGCTGGTTTTTGCAAGCCAGGGAGTAGCGAGAGGCAGCAAGGCCTGCGAAGGTGAGGCGGTGCCCCTCCTGCGGCAGCTTCCCCGCTCCAACTTGGGAGAAGGGGCTCATGTGCGTAAAAAAAGGTCAAGCTATGGTCACAGCAGCAGGGGAAGTGAGGTGACCCTTGAGATCCCCTACACCCCAAGACCCATTTTGTGAACTTTCTTGATCTATTGACTGTGCAGATGCAAAGCAGTTGCTACCCCAGCGGTGGTCCTGGACTGAGTACATGCTAATAGGCCCAAGCCTGAGGTGCTGCGTATGCACCTACCACACCACCTGACACTGAACCAGACCGGACCAGTGGGACGCTGCTGGATCCAGAGGTGGTGATATCTTTCCTCCTCTCTAGCTGTCTCTCTCCTCCTCTCTTCTCTTAATCTTTCTCTACTCGTTTTCCTTCATTTATAGTTGTTGCCCTAAGGCAATCGGTAAGAAAATAACTCCTACGCCAAAGATTTTATCCACAAAAGTTTACTAATTGTTCATCAATAAATTGTTTTGCATTGTTCCTCTTGAGTCATTGTCATGACTCTACTGCTTCTGTGGCCCTGCTGACCACGGATACAAATTCACCTTCCCTGACATGCACCGCGTGGGATGGGACAGCTTATTTCTCCCCATTGACTGTAATAGCAACCTACAGTGAATAACTGACTTTGAATCCGATTTTCACATGTCATCCAATACTGGCAAATGTCAGTTTCTGAAGAGAGTCATTCGACAGGGGAAATCTCGCCCTAAGTATCTTGGGAAGAATCTACTGTATCAGAGACCAAAATTAATCTAGGATTCATATCACACAAATGAAACCAGACATTTTAGAGAGAAAGAAGGATTATTCAGAGACGTTTCATGAGGATACTTCATTCCATGAATTTTTATACTGAATACAAGTAGGAAAGGCTATGAACAACCCAGCCTTCACTCTCATTTCTACATTTATTTTCAGAAAGCAAATATTAAAATAAGTGTATTTGGATGTTGGTAGAAACTGTGCAATAAATCTGATGCTGCTTTCTTCTAACCAAAAGCAGCATAGTATTTATACGTAAATATATACCAAAGAATTTTGAATCCTCACTCTCTGCTGAGTACGATGGCTTTGTCTAGGAAATTTAAAGCAAGTTTTCAATGCATATGCATTGAGAAAATTCTGATCTCTAAGGTTAAAAAAAAAAATTAAAAAATTTGCACTTCACTAAGACAAAGCTGTACTTTTCCTGACCAAAAAAAAATATTATTAACTCAGACACAGACAGGATCTTATTACCCTGAGGCATCAAAACTCATATCCTCATAGTTTGGGGTTTTTTTTGTGGTACTGGTTTGTTTCTTTTTTTAAAAAAAAACCAAAACAAACCAAACCAATCACAGCCATCAACCAGTTAAAAAGCTTTATAGATAGGATTTTTTGTATATGGAATGTCCAATATAAATTTGATTATGTATTTTCCAGTGATGGTGGCTACACATAAGTACTAATCAATCCTGGAAAAAATACACCTTGATAATCAGCTTCTGTAAGCTGGCAGAACAGCATTACACACAGAAAAGGTCCAATGGTTCCAGTGAACACTGTTCTGGTGCGCTTCAGTGCTAGGAAATCACTGAAGGATGGAAGAATAATTGTCAACTAAAACAAACTTTAATAAGTCTCTGAAAGGAAAGGTTAGACATACTGGCTAAGTTAATAGAGCCAAAGGGGAAGTAGAAAAAAAAAAAAATCCCCAACCAAAAAAGACAGAAGCAGTCACGCATGTACTCTATGAAATCAAAACACAAATAAAAGAAAGGAAAACAGCAAAGTATGGAGAGCAGTGACAACAGTTATAACACTATATGTTGCTAAACAATTTTTAACACAGATTTCTTTCATGTAGCGAAAAAGATCATAAAACATATGCAGTTCTAAGCTTGATTTTCAGCAGCAAGGCAAAAACAAAGCAAGCTGGAACTTGATAATGTACCATATGCTTTTCAGAAACAGAAGCTTCAGAACTAAAACTGAGGAAAAGCATTTAGTATTCTAGTTTACATCTTCATTATATTTCTACTGTGACTCCACGTATGTAAAGAATCTGAAAGCCAAGAAAGGAGATTCTCAGAAGTATTTCATTTGTGTTTATAGCCGACTGTTACTCTGCTGACTCAGGATTTCCTCCTTTGATAACAGGTTAATAATAACATTTAATATCAGAGGTTTAAATATTTAAAGAAGAAATTGGTTTTTGAAATACCAACTTGTAGATTGATGCTAAATATCTATTTCAGTTCACAGAATTTGCACTTAAACTCACACATTACATATATACATAAAGACACACACTACATACATAAACACACAGAGTGAGATTTTTGGAACATCTACTAAGCATCTAAACTTCTGAATAAAGTTTGGAGGATAAAGAACCAGCTTCCCAAGCTAGAATTATTACTTTATCACTATACCTTGCTGAGAAATGAAGCTGCCTGAAGGTCAAATACTGTGTGTCCCATTCCCCAAAGAAAAGGAAATGGTTAACAGGTATTGAGCTACTTTAAGAGAGCTATCTATCTTTTTGGCAATAAAGGACACCGAGGCTGCATAGGGGTATTTTACTCTGCAATTGTTAGCTTTAGTGGGAAGATGTAGAGAAGGTCCAGAACTCTAGCGCTGCTGCAAACGTGCGTCAGCAATTTACCGATTTGTTTTGGAATAGCACTGGGTGCTGTAGAAACTTTCCAAAACAATTTAACATCATTCTAATATCAGGAAAACAAACTGTATTAAAGAAAGTAGTTTGAACTCTTGCCTCCTCATTTTCCTCTCAAATTTATCTCCTTCTACCAAATCAGGATTCACGTAATCAAGAATATCCTTCCTGCCCAGCCTCAGCAATCATCAGTAAAGCTTCACTGTAGTAGTTACCCATACACGAAAAATCCTCAAGTACTTCAGTCCTCGTGCCATGTTTTCTCAGCCTCACTTGGTTTCTACCAGCTCCTATGTATCTTCTCTGTATTTCATCCACGACCTTACACACCACCAAGATAAAAGTAGTACACTACCCATTTACATTGAGCATAGCGATGAGAAGGTGCAAATCAGTATTTTTGTGGTTAATAGAGACGGAGGAGCTAATGGGCTTGGTCTTTGCTTCTGCTTTTCCTTTTCACTGTTTTTGTTCCATGAAGCTAACAGTTGTCCCTTGTTCTGTGGGACACGTCCACACAGTTTAAGCTCCCTGTGTTTCTTACCTCAACACGCACATTCCTTATAACTTTGTGGATTGTTTTCTTTTAAAACATGGTGGAAAGTTATGGCTTTAACCTGATCAGATACTTCCACTATTTGAAGCATATGACCTTTCATCTTAACATGTTCAAATATTTGTATTGCCATTTCATATTTAAACTGCTAGCAGAATTTGAAGTATTTGAAAGAGATTCTCTTGAAGACATGAACAGTTCCAGAAAAGTACTGAGGGGTCTATGCTCATTTGGTAACTCAGTTATGCAGTATGTACAATGTAAGTCATAATAATTATAATTGTTCTGGTAAGAAGCAAGGATGGGGGATCTGATTAAAAAAAAATTCTCAGATGCTTTTTTCTAGGTATAAAAATCTCAAATTTAGGATACAATTAACTAGCCTAACATAGGAAAAACCAACATATAAACAAGACACTTAAAGAATTCTCTACTAGGTTTTCAATACCTTTTCAGTCAGGGCTGACTTTAATTAGAATAGGTACAGTCCAACCTACACACTATAAAAAACAGAAGAACATAAACATTTATTTACGCAGACAAAACAAACAAACAAAACCCCCAGTGAAAATCAGAAAAACTCTGAATTTTGATTGCAGGAACACAATCAAGTTTGTCAGTACTACAGATTATGTCATAGATTGTGCAATCCAATACCACAATACTGTTATGAAAGAAACTGGAGAAGTAGTTTTCATATTTTAAGGAAGTAACCCTTACAGAATGTGTGTGCTGTAACTAAGAAAATAGGAGACTTTCAGAAAAATTCGCAACTCCATCATAAAGGCAAAAGTCTTCGCACTTCTTGTAGCTTTGAAGTTACAAATGAAAAAAAAGGAACACAACGAACTAATATTCAGGTTAATTTTTTTTAAAAAAAAATGGAAAAGTTTCAGCATTACAATGTTTTGTACTTGAATACATCACACTTCATTTGAAAGTATAAACTTCTTTCATTAGCATACCACATTAAACAAACATAACAAATAATTTTAAGACCTTCTAAATAAATAATAGCCTGCCTGACCTCTCTGTGGCCTAAGTCTTAATTGGGCAACCTTGACAGTCAGCAGTACCTGCAGATCTGGATTTCCTATCTCTCAGACACACAAAGCATTTTCTACTTAGTGATGACTTTTATCCCACCAGATGCACAGAGGGTTTCCAGTAAAGTCTTCTACCAGTGAACAAATGCATTTGCAGGTTCTTCATGAATCATGTAGCAGATGCGACAGAGGGACAGAAAAACAAAATTTTTAACTGTCGCTAGACAATGTGGAACAGAGAAGATATAGACACTGTGGTATAACTGCTAGTTACCATGAAATGAAGAAACAAACTGGTTTTACTCACAACTGAGCATCTGCCCAATGCTTTCTGAAGATCCTCTTTTTTTCTCTTTTAAAATAAATGCTACCACTACCAGTTCCTCTTTAGACAGTATTCTTAATGAGCTTCTTTTTAGTTTTAAATAAAAAAAGGACACTAATAGCATATATGATGTTTTTTTCCTTTAAGAAGATTAACTGAAACCTCAACAAATTCATTTCTTTGAAGAAATTCTTTGCTTGTTTTCCAGTTCTAATCTTGCTAGGCAGAAGAAAAAAAGCCAACTTTTTAATGAAAAAGTATGCCCAAAAGAACATTTAAACTCATATCTGACTCAAAATTTTGCACCATTACAGAGTAAGCTTGGTAACATGGCTTGATAATCTTAGTTTTGGGAAAGGCAGAAGAAGTAACCCAGTCTCAACTGTCTTTGAAAGGTCATGGTGATTAGGGGAAGTTCCCAAGGACTAGAAGAAAGCAAATGTCACTGCAATCTTCAAAAAAAAGGGCAAAGAGGAGGACCCAGAGAGCTACAGGCTGGTCAACATCACCTTCAGCTCTGGGAAGACAAGTGAGTAAATCTTCCTAGAAGCCATTTCCAAACACATTAAAGATAAAAAGGTGATTGAGAGCAGTCAGTAGGGATTCACAAAGGGGAAAACACGTCTGACAAACCTCGATGGCCTTCTACAATGAAATAACTAGCTCGGTGAATGAGGAGAGAGCAGTAGGTACTGTCAATCATGAATTTAGCAAGGCTTTTGACACTGTCTTGCCTAATATCCTCACACAGAAAGCAATGAAATATAGACTGAACATAGGCAGAGGTGGGCCGAAAAGGGGTTGAATTCCAAATCTCAAAGGGTTGCGATCAGCAGTGCAAAGTCCAGCCAGAAGGTCATTCACTAGTCATCTACCTCACTGGTTGATACTGGGGCAGATAATGTTTACTATCTTCTTTAAAGACCTAGATGATGGGACAGAGTGCACCATTAACAAGTTTGCAAGTTGAACTTGGGAGGAGTGGTTGATGCACTAGACAGCTGCACTGCCAACCAGATGGACTTTGACAAGCAGAAGAAATGGGCCAGCAGGAATCTCGTGAAGTTCAACAGAGGCAAAGGCAGAGTTGTGTACTTGCGGAAGAATAATCCCATGCACCAGTACACACTAGGGGCTGACTGGCTGGAAAGTAGCTTTTCAGAAAAAAAAAAAAAAAAAAATGGTGGACAACAAATTGAGTTAAAGTCAGCATGGCACTCTCCAGTCAGAAGAGGCCATCAGCATCTTCAGGTGCATTAGGAAGAGCATTGCCAAAAGGTCAAGGCAGGTGATACTTCCACCTACCCAACACTGGTGAGAGCATCTGAAGTTCTGATCCAGTCTTGGGTGCTCGGGACAAGGAGGACATGGACATACTGGAGAAAGTCCAGCAAAGGGCCACAAAGATTACGAAGGAACTGAAGCATCTGACTTGTGAGGAGAGGCTGAGAGAGCTGGGACTGTTCAGCATGGAGAAAAGATGTACCAGGGGAGATCTTATTATGTGTGCGTGAATATCTGAGGATGGAGGGAATAACAAAACCAAACCAGACTCTTGTCAGCAGTGGCCAGTGAAAGGACAAAAAACAATGGACACAAATTGAAATACAGACATTCCAATAAAATGTAAGAAAATATTTCACTGTGAAGGTGGGTTGAATATTGGGGAACAGACTGCCAGAGAGGCTGTGGAGTCCCTTATCCTTGAAGACACATAAAAGCCAACTGGACAAGGTCCTGTGCAACCTGCTCTAGTTGACTCTGCTTTGAGTGGGGGAAATGCTGGACTCCATGATCTCCAGAGGTCCCTTCCAAACTCAAGGGCTTTGTGATACATCTATAAGAAGTTTTAAACAGCAACACTAAAAAGAAAGAATATTCACAGCTGGGTACAGAAAAGAAGTGCTGGTGGTATGTTTAACTGTGCAGGCATGCTTTATTCGTTTTTTGTTTGCAAGGCTTTAAAATCGAACTTTCCAAACCACAACATATAAGTAAACAATAACAGTTATCCTCTTGCATATTACAGATTACTACTTTTAAACATCAGTATTTGAATTGGAAGAAAAAGTAAGTTTGGATGTAGTTTTTTCCTTTTTTTTCTGGAATGTTGTGTCCACACACTTACTTAAAAAGACTTAATCAGTTCTTTCTCTCTATTTAAGCTTCCCCTACATTGTGAAGCTCTCACTGTAGAACAAATCTTATCACACGAACTGTTGCAATCTGTTCTCCAGTCTCATTTTAAAGCTTGACTGTGATATTGCCCTACAAATTAATTCCTCTTTACGATAAATAATTATTTCTTCTTTAAAAAGATCAAACATGGGAATGTCAGGCTATAACGGACTTCCCTAGATCAAGTTTAGTCTTTTGCTATCACAGGCAGTAATCTCTCAATCCTTTCAGATATTTCAAACCACTTAATTTTTTTCACACCTTTTCTCCTATTGAAAGCTGCTCCAGAACTGTGCTTGTCTGGGGGTTAAAATGTTCTTCCTAAGTTAAAGAATGCATATATTTTTCCCAGTGTTTCTTCCTCTCTGGAGCTGACCTTTCTCAAGTGTTATGAAAGCATAACTGCAGGTTTTTCTGTCACCTTGACTGGTTTTGCCTAAACAAACAAAAAAATAACCAAAAATTGAAGAAGTGTCCAGGCAGACACTAAGCTATAAAATCAAGTCTCCCCATTCGAGATATCCCTTTGTAAGCAAGTGTCAGGCTGGAGGCCATAAAGTTGTTAGCATATGTTGTGCCTGAGCTAGTGAGCTCTACCATCAGGGGAGGTTTATTAACCTAAACAAGGTCATGCGGTAATGTAATTACACAGCTTCCAAATTAAGACTAAAGAATGGCTAGACAATTCGGCAGTTCTTTGGTCCCATCCTTCTGTGAAGATTTTCTTTTGCAAGACAGGTTTTCTGCTTCATATTCCTCTACAAATCCCTTTTCTCCACCAGCTTTGCTTTCACCTCAGTCTCTAAAACACATTCATGACAAAAGCTGCACAAAAAACATTCCAGGTGAAGGACTACCATCTTTTACAATGTCAATACGTCAAAGGTGCTGTAAGGAGAAAAAAAACCAAGATAACAAAGTTTCCTTACCTGTTGTGCTCCATCTCCACTAACAATAGGGGAAGTTAGAAGAGGGATTTCACTACTTATAATTGAAGTGGTATCCAGTAACGGTGGATGTTCTGCCATCATTGATGGTACACTAATTCACAAGATCACCTGCAAAGAAAAGTTACTCAAATGGTTAAACTGTATAAATATTTCTGAATAATTACTCCTAAATCCAGTTTCCCTTTAAAAAAAACAAAAAAAAAATTACGAAATTAGACACCTTTCTAAAGCATGTTTCCACAACATTCCAGCAATCATGTAAACTTGCTGCGTTTTGCCAGCTAGCACAAGCCTTATTTACACAGAGGGTGGCTGAGACCCCCTCTAGTGGCTCAGTCTTAGAAGACGACGCATCACAGCCTTGGAGCTAATAAACCCGGATCTTTCGATCGTAATCCAAGATTTTGTCCAAGTTTGAGTAACAATGACGATAAAATGTCTACTGGGAAAAGAATATAGTTGCCTACGAACTATATGTTATAATATATTATTATTATTATATGAAACTGGTAAAAACATGAGATCTACAAACTGGGACACTGTTTTTTTGTTTGTTTGTTTTAATCATCAACTTACTTCTACTATTATAATGAATGGGACACGTACTTTAGGAACAACTAGTTACTAGGAAATGTCCAAGTGAGATAGGAATGAAAAAAAAAAACAACCAAAACCAACACATCTTCTGCACAATTTGGACTTTCTTTACTTTTAAATATATTAGACCTAGAATTAAAGCTGTGTCACTTTGGCAAGCAGGGGCCCTTTATAACAGCTTTACCAGCAGCTAAAACTTGGGAGGGTGGGGGTGGTAGGTAATGCCTGCATACAAAATTATAATCCTCATAACTGTTAAGAAAAAGCCCTTACTAAACACACACTGTAAAGTTACATTAAATCTGCTGACAAGAAAAAACAGCCATGCAGGCAAGAAGCCCATGAAAGCAGTGATCCACTTCAACTCTGCTAAGTGTCAGGTAACTACATAGCAGAAAGCAGGATTCAGCCAAGCGTTCTTTTCAATTACATTAACAAGCCATAAGTAATGTGTTTTATGATATTTTGCATGTTAGTGTTATATGAAGACTGGATGGAAGAATTAAGAGCAGAGAAGGCGAAGATTACCTTTTTTTTCATGCTGGAAATACATACTACAAGTCTAATAAGCTGCTTTTGAAATTGTATTTCCTGTTGTTTAAATATATAAGTAAATAAATCCCTGAGTTATACTGGTTTAGTGTGCTGGTCTTAACTCCATCCCACTTTAGCTTTTGAAATTAAAAAAAGAAAATCAGTTTCTCAGTTTTCGTCGAACTAATATTTCTTAACAAAACAAAAAGACAGATGGAGAGAATTCACTAGAGGTGAATGGTACGTTCAGAATTCCTACAAGTTAATCACATTTTGCATCTGAAAAATGCTTAACATAAACATAGACATAAAGATTATGCTGAGAATAAGCTGGTACAGTATTTCTAAAGCAGAACTGCCTCTCTTAGCTGTACTTACAGTAGCCTGGTGAAAATAAGTAGATACAATTTTACTGACTGTCAGGCTGTGTAACTTTAATGTTAACGGTTTTTATATCATCTGGCTAATGAAGCTCTCTACAAACTTGTAAACTTCCAAGACAGATATACTGTCTGCTTATAAACAGAGATGATTACTAGTTACAGCACATAACTTACTTTAAATGGAGAGATGCCCAATAAAATTCAAGGAGCGATAAAGTCAGCTTAATGACACTGACTTGGGTCAGAGATGGCATTTGGTTAAAGGGCTGTTGTTACAGCTTGCTGCTCAGAAGCACTCTCCAAAACCATCTCCATCCCACTTATTTGACTGCTTTTACTTGTTTGCCCCTCTCTTAGGCAGATGTTGTTGCACATCTGCTGCGGGTTGAAATCCGTAGGGCGGTGCTGTCACTGTAAGACCACTCGTGCAGAACAGACTTCACATTTTCTAGAAAATGCATTAACAAAGCACTATAAGTCATTTCCATACTGATGATTGTCCTACTATAAAACTATGCACTTGGAAAAAAAAAAACAAATCAACTCAGCATTCTGGAATTAGAGGTTTCATTTACTTTCCTGGTATATTTAGCAAAGATAAAAGTTTGGGGGAAAAAAAAAAATCCCTCTAGGTTAAGAGACTTTGAAACCTAACTCTCATCACTTCGGAATTCATCACCACTCACACCAAGTCATTTATACCTGCTTAGCCAGACTCATTAGCCTCCCAAGCAATGAGGACAGAGCTTTATGTTTCTACCTTATTTTAAAAGCTTTCCCACTCATCAAAAAGTCCTCCAGGCTATAGTCAGTACCCACCACTTCTACAGGTGGCAGAGGGCTGATGAAAGCTCCTGGATCATCTTTCAAGCTGGCAAGTGTGATAGTAAGCTTCCCAGGATATTATTCAATGACCATTTAATGCAAAATGAATGCACAGCCTGGAAGAAGAGGTTAGAATTAAGGCACCCCTCCCTCCTCCCACAACAGCCACAACCAGGTTTGCTCTTGTGTCATCTTTTGATCTTACAGTTCTGAATATTTTGCACTCCTATCTAAAGTGCCACAGACAGAAAGGTAATTCCAATACTCCAAGCTATCCCACAACGTGCTCCCAGACTAAGTCGGCCTGAATTTCCCACAGGTTGAAGCTGAATGCAGCTCATTATTCACAAGCCACCATGCTAATAACTACTCTTTAATACAAGAAAGCACAAACTTCCTCTATCATACACAATGACTTTTGACTGAATTCGTAACTTACGATGCTCTCAGTACTATCACCATTTATTAAGCATAAATCAAAACATGTCCATCAAATTGGACACCAGTGAGAATTAAACATAACCCAAACACGACTGTCACAACTTGTTCAGCCTTTCCAAGACAGAAGCGGCTCCAAATATACCTAATATTTGGTCTCAGGTTCAGTCATTCAGGCTCTCGCAGAGGTGTTAAATGATTTGATTTGTACAAAAATTAGGTTCCTACAGGCATTCAAGTGCTTAGGTGGGTAGCACACCTTTGGCACACGGCCTTCAGCGCCTTAACTGGGGGACACAGCTAAATTCCATGTCTGGATCCAAGTGTTTGATTTATTCTGGAGATGAAACACACTGCTCATCGATAAACCCTGACAGGAGGTACTAGGTATAGTGCTATTTCTGACACCCTCTACAACAATAATAAAAGTGCTACCTGTCAGACTGTGTAATCAATCTAGGGAAAAAAAATAAATCAATGATTTCTTGACAATACAATATTAGATTTCTCCGCAATGCCACTGAAGTAGTCTTGAAGACTAAAGAAAGGTCAAAAAGCCTTTTCCCTATCAGTAGCCAAGAGGCAGCAATCCGTACAAACCAGCACGCACAATCTGGTCAGACAGGAAGATATGGTATGTCCACCAGCTGCAGGTGCCTTTACTTTTTAGCTATGAGGACAAATAGAGACGGATAGAAATTTGAAAAGTGAGAAGTACTCCGTGGCAGAAGGAAAAGTCAGATAAAATGGATGAAAAGGTTGGCATCAAAAGCAGCAGAAATGCTCAATAAAAGTCTCTTGGAAATAAATGTCATTATATCTCATTTGATGCAAGGATATCAAATAGGCACAGACAACAGCTTTTAAATCAGCAGACCCAGTCAGCTTGCATGCAAGACTTTTAGAAGAAGAGATCTACCTAGATCTTTGAAAAAGACTTGTAAATAACTTGACTGAGTCCTGAGAAAGTCTCAAAGGTCTGGAAGAAAACTACAAGTCTAGCACTAAATACAGTATTGAAAAAGGGTGAATGGGAGAATCTAAGCCTGTTAGCAAATTGAGACCAAATAGAAGTGAATAGTCAACACTGGGTGTTATTTGTAAAGAATTAAAAGACAAGTATAATCAATGGAAAAAATGTGTATTCAATTAACTTGATGAGAATCTTCCGGTGACAGATACTGCTGATAGAAGTACTAACAAGACAACTGGAAAAACAATCTTAAACCTTATTTAGCATTAACTAATATTTCTCTTCAACAAAAACATGGAACAGCTATTACATGGATTAAAATTGGACAGACAGTCCTTAAATATTAACTGCAAATATCGAGTTGTTGAGCATGTGAATCTCCAATCAGAAGGGAAGGTATCAGTTCTTGGCTTCTCATCGCAGAAAGTGTTTTTAACTCAGCTCTCAGGAAAAAGAAAGTGGAAAAAAAAAGGAAAAAAAGTCAGAAGGAAGTCTGGAAATGACAAATCATGACAGTGATAACAGACAGAGTCATTTTACTCCACTAAAATGGCACAAACAGTTTAAAAGGCTAGGCATAACAAAAGGTTTTAATATATAAACGTAAAGCTATTCTTTCTAAAACAAAAAAGAATGAACTCAATCCTGTGAAGGGTTGATTCTAAAAAGGATAGAATAATAAAAGTGGACAGTCAAACACAAGCCCTCCAAAAGGCTGTATTGGTTATACCAACAGGTGTACCTCACTTCACAACAAGGAGGATATTTTCCTTGCCTTTGGCTGCAAACAACTACAGCCTCTACCAAGACAACATAACAAGCTTTGTCTCCATTTTGCTGACTTAAAATTGTTGATATCTGCTCAAGAGTAGCACAAGTAACTACAACTTTGTGAAAATACTGAAAGCAAAGTATGTGCATAACGTAACTTCAGCCATACTCCATATAAAACTGCTCTGGATGATGTAACTATCTCCGAACTCTGAATATATTGCCCAAGATACTCAGGAGTTAGTGAGGTCTTGAAAAGAACACAAAAAAAGCAACTTGCATTTGGACAACAGGTAAGGCTCTGCCTGCAGAGGCACTACAAGCAATTCACTAGCCTACTCTCAGATTTCCTGCACTACTAAAAACTAATGGATGCAGGAGCCATCAGAAGGGCTAAAATAACGTGTGGACTAAATCTAAGGATTTATTTAAGGCAAACTCACTGCACAATTCTTGTGGACCAGACAAGGAAGATGACCGATTAGATGAATAGACAGGCAACACACTGTTGCTAAGCACAGAAGCAGCAGCTGAGAAGTAATTTTCTACTGGTGGTGCATTAAAGGCATGGTTATTTAGAAATCTATACTGACTGAGGCACAGCAACAACTGCTGCATGAACAGCTATCTCATTTCTTGTCTTGCTACTGAATATACTGCTAGTAGCAGACATTTAAAGTGTAATTCAGGATCGCTAACTCTGCTGACACTGATATTTCAGAATTTTCACTGACTCCATCCTAGGACTCAAGGAAAGTACAAGGTCTCCAGAGATTTCAACCAAGTTGGGTAGGTTAATGCTTTGTACGAGTCTTCAGCAGCAAACTGTCTATTCCTCACTACCCCTGGGTGAACTGCTATTCTTCTTGCTCATCATCACCGGAATTTGGAAAGACTTTGAAAGATTATTCTGAAGGCTATCACAGCTGAAGCAAAGTGAAGGCATCTAAAGTTACTAAAGTAATGTAATCCATTCCTTAATGGTTCTTCAGGCATAAGCCATGGATTTCACCGGCAAGCTGAAACACTATATGACATTAAGGCTCAAAGATCAAGTTCCACTCAATAGTTCAGTAGGCAAGTTTGCTGCCCTGAACAGCAATGCCAATTTAACTCAATCCTTAAATGCCTTCAGATTTGGTCCTTTTAATGTTTCTGTGACATTACTGTCATGTTTTAAAGACATATACAATTCTGCTTTTTACTCAGTCCCTTGTTCATTAAGGGTTAAGGAATATTGTAAGGATGAGAACATTAGGCAGTGCATTTCCTCTGCACATGCAAACGATCAGCGTTTCCATCTCCAAGAGACTAGCAGCTGATCTCACCGATAGTCTCTGAAAACACATCAGCATTAAATCAGCTGGATCACCAAGGTAAAACAACATGAGTCAGCAGCACACATCCTTCTAGAAAGGAAGGCTAATAGCGTACTGGGCTGTACTGGCAAAGCAGCACAGCTGATGGGCTAAGGGAGGCAATTATTCCCCACTACTCAGTATTTTTAAGGTGACACCTGGAATATCACATCCAGTTTTGGTCTTCCCAGCCACCTTTCCCTCTCCAGTATAAGGAGTATACTGGATGGATCCCACTACCTGAAAGATGCTTATCATAGAATCATTTAGGTTAGAAAAGACCCTTAAGATCACTGAGTCCAATCCATTAAGCCAGCATTCCCAAGTCCACCACTAAACAATATCACTAAGCACCATATCTACACATCCTTTAAATATCTCTAGGGACAGTGACACAACCACTTCCTTGGGCGGCCTGAAGTCAAACTCTTCTTGGAGGCATGCAGCAGAAGTACAAGAAGTGATGAACACATGCTGCACCACTGCAAATTCTGTCCGGTCACAAGGGGGCAAAAAACATCTTCACAATGTGAAGGGGCATCTTCACATTGTGGTGTAGCACAGGTATAGGTTGCCCAGAGAGGCTGCAAAATCTCAGCGCCATTGATCAGTGGTCTCCAAAGCAGGGTGCACGCACCCCAGGGGGTGCACAAGACAATCATTTGTGCTGTGGAAAGAAAATATTTTTTGTGTTACTCATAAATAAAAAATATTTTTAAACAGCGTTTTCATTTATCTCATCCTTTCTGTTTTTTTTGTGTATGCTTTATAGTGCACATAGTATATATCAATACATTAGTACATGCATGTAATTTAAAAATAAACATACATGAATAGGAGGTGCAGGCTCAAAATAATCTTTACTGATGGGACACATGATCAAAAAAGTTTGTAAATCACTGTCAAAACCCATCACATGAGGTCCTGATGAAGGGCTGAAGATGGCAATCTCCAAAGCCCCCATGTGAGCTGAATTCTTCTATGAATTCTTGAGTATTAATCAATCGAAATATGACATGTAATGGCTAAGTTAAATGGTTATCAGTAGATCAGAACCTAGACACAGGACTGTTCTTTGTCTCCCAAGCTCTTAAAAGCTGTCATTAATTTTGGGCTTCTCAATCCAGAATTTCAAAGTAACAGTGCTAACGAAAACTCAAATTTGCAGAATTGAGGTTGAAACTTCAGAAGACGTACCCATAACACTGTCCATAACAGAACTACTTTACACTCTAGCCTTTCTCCCAAGAAAAGGAGAAAAGCTGCATTAGAAGATAATTACAAATGTAAAAGTTATACCTTAGTATTAAACACACAACACAAACCTGCCTTCCATTTTGTTTGAGTTGCAGGCAGTGCTATGATAAACCTAATGACAGCCGATAACACTGCTGTGTACAAAAAAACCCCAAACCAACGCACTCCTAAGGAGGACCCTCTACCCACAGATTCACTGCTTCTGGTTATTGAGTTTGGGATGAAGTACAATTAATTGTTTTTCTCTACAGCTGGAACACTTGTTCAGGTCACTTCTCTGGTGCTTACTGATGGAGAAATTTGCATCACTGCTTTTTCCTCAGTTTTTTTGCCTGATTTACAGAGTGCTACTTCTATACCTGCCTACCTATGGTCACAACACTCACAGTAACTTAATACACTTGCTCATCCTAATTCAGTCAAATCTGGTGACCAACAGATACATTTATTATTACAGAGGATCGCACACAAGGGCCTTGATTCTATATCCCACAAAGACAGAAGTTTAAGTGAGGACAAAAGTGCCTAACACAGGTGCAGCATAAAGAATGGATTCAATGAAATCAACACCAAATGTTTCCAAATGACACGGTGCTATCACATGAGCAAGCAAAACCAGATCCATTCCACAATATCTTTGTCAGTAGTGTAGTTTCATACATTCTTCAGCCTGTATCATACTACAGCTGCCAACTGAAGGCCGCCATAAGGTGTATTTTCCCAGTGGGCTTGGTACAGTCGAGCAGGTGAGCATTCCTCCTTCACCTGGGTCCTCCTGCAGCTACGCTCTCCCAGGAACCACAGGCACAACTCATCCTCAGGTCCAGACAACTTCCAGTAAGAACCAAAAGCTTCTCTAAACAGGAGACAACGCTTTCTAGGTTTTGTCAAAGACCAATGAATGAACTTACAGAACCAAAAAGCCCATAAAATCATTGCCCAATCCTAATGCATAGAATGCTTTGGTTTTGCCTTCAACACGAAGACAGCAGGTGAACTTTAAGAATAATCTTTCAAACAGCTGAAGTAATAAAGCCCTATTTTAGTTAGATTAGAGACTCACATCTGAGTGACTCTTCAAGAAGATGCAAGTTACTATTTCAACTTTTATATGTAGTCACCACGTCCATTCTTTAGTGCCTACTGTGAGATAAATTTATTCTTTATTATTTCCTACTGTCCTTAAAAGATACCTCCTGCCTGCCAATTTGAAACTTGTAAAAATTACTGTAGCGATTCCTTCCAATCTGTCAAATCATCCATTTAGTTTGGAAATCATCAGATAGAAGTGGACAACTCTAAGTCCCCAAGACATGAGAAAAATTCTAGAAATAAAATACACCAACGCCTCCTTAGGGTGAAGAGGAAAGAACAAAGAATATGCAACAGATGTTATTCATGTCACTTCATGCACTACTGGAAAAAGCTCAGATATAGTGCTGTAGCTGGTGTAGAAATGTATTAGAATATAACAATCCAGGGATCCATAAGGTTGCAGGTGAGCTATTAAAGTTATAAAGCACGCTGAAGAGTTTTCTGTTTGAAGAATGTGAATTGTACAGAATGATTTTAACATTTTCCACGTACATTCACCGTATTTTCTAGGCACAAAGATTCAGATGTAGCAATTACAGTATATCAGCTTTTCTTTTTTGGTTCTTAACTAATCACTTCAATTAAGATGCAATTTATTTAAAAGATGTGCTTAGTTCCTCATTATTTTTCCCATTTTATAGAAGTGTTTCCTGAAAAACTTAATAAAACATTTTCCAACAGAACAGAGAAGTGTTATTTTTTGTTAGAAGAAAGGTGTTCTGTGGAACATTTCTATTTCACTAACTTGACAATCTCCTTTTAAGTAAAATGAAACCAAAATGGCTATTTCCTTCAGTCCCGTTCATAACGCTAAAGTTGCAGATAGGCAACACAGGAAAATTATAAAGTATAGTTTTGTAAATAAAGTCAACAAAGTTAAAGCCTGACATTCACTAGAAACGATAAATCAAAACAGCTAAAAATGAAGATGTACAAAATGTTTTAATAAACGATGGAACTCCCTATAGAAAAAAAAGAATTTATGACCTCTACCATAGATATGGAAATAGTTCAACTGTAGCTCTCAAGTGGTGTCACAAACACTCAGTAAACAACTCTCAAAGAAGAACACTCAAAGTTGTAAAATGAATGTGAAGAAAATACTGACGGATGAGCAAATGCAAGTTGCACTTGAACAGCCAAAACGATTTCTGGATCTAGTTCACTCCAAAGCAAGAATGGCCACGGCCAAGCCACACAATAGCAAACCTCAGCACTGCAGGAGTTAGAATAAGTGAATACTCACTTCAGGCTACCTTCACACTTCAGCTTGTGAACTGCAATGATTTAGGAGCAGTTTCAAATGCAGTACATGCATTTGCATCATGGTTACTATAATCTATATAAAAATGCATAGTAGATAACTGGAAAGACTCCAGCTGTTCTAGTTTAATGCATTTGCATTTATGAGCCGGCAGTTTTTGAATCTGAACCAGAGGATAAGCTCTTACAAGTAGCTTATGTAGAAAACTAAACTTTTGAAGGTGAAGACTACATAGAGAAGAACTAGGCACTGATAAACCAGTCATCCAGAAAGGCACAACATGTTCATGGACACTTACCACCTCATCTTGTCCAGCACCACTGTTAAAGGTTCGACCGTACATAACCAGTGCAAAGAAGAGGACCTGAAAGCACCACATTCTGGTTTTAAATGTTATTATTAGATTCTTTAAAAAACATTCACAGTCCTTATCTGGATGAAGTACATACAACTTGAAGTCGTTGCATAAGAAGAATTCAGTACTTTCCAACTATTTGCCCCTCCCACTTACACCTTCAAAGAAATGAAGCCTAAACTGGTTCCGTAACTTTTAGGAAGCGATAAGTGCAACCATATCACAAATCACAATTAAGTCTGCTCATTTTACTCAGAACAAATTTGATGGTGTGCATTTTAACAATCAGTGAGTAAATTGTCAGCACCCGGGTGCAAATTTATGATGTACCTGCTAAAGACGAGACAATCTGAATCACTGCCACATATTGTCTGGGAGCTATACTGTGGCCTGCTTTGTCTTAGAGACACAACTTCCATTTAGACACTCTTGGAAATCATCCTCAAAAAGAAACGAGGAGAGCAAAGTACATAGTGGATTTTTTTGCACCACTTATGAAAGATCTCCAGCACAACTCCACTTTATTTACGCTACGTTGATCTCGAGTATGGGGCTGTTTTGTTTTACACTCCTGTTACTTTCAAGAACTTCCTTAAAGCCTCCTAGTTTTACTTTTATACCAGTTAAATTAGGTTCTTCTGCCAGGACTGGATTTCCTTCATTTTATTTTCTGAAGATCACATGGGTTCAAAAAGAACTTGGCCTTTCCAGTTAACCATTACTCTTCCATCATTTCTGGTTAAGAACATGCTTATTTTTTTTGAGAAAACAAGCAAATTCAATGCCAAGAATGAAGCTACTTCCTCATTTGTTATCAACTCCCCCTTTTCGGTAGCTACGAGTAGCAAGGACAGATTTTCAAAATAATTTTTCATATGATTCCTTTGAGGCAAATTAAAAACATGGATATATTTTTATTTATGTGATGCAACTGGTCAGTGACATAAATTTACTGCAGAGACAGCTGCTGGTGTTGGAGCTACAAAGAGTGCATGATTCAAGCAGAACAAGCAGCTTTTAAGGAACTCTTATGAAACAGCTTTTTCCTGCTCATTCTGACAAATGAAAACTATGTTTTCAAAATGCAAGACGACAAAGGATTGATGAGGTTACAAGTCTAACAAATTTTAAAATGTCTCTCCTGTGATTCTTTTTGGAAAACCTGTAGGTCTCTGATTCCATAAGGAACAGGATAATAGCACAGAACGTGACAAGTCAAGACAGGCATACGGAAACTACTTCCCAAGAGTTAAAACCCACCAAGGAAGGAGGTGTTTTAAGGCCCAACAAACAGATTTGAAAGACATTCTTTTATGAAGACTTTAAACTGCTGTAAGTCAGTTCAGCTAAATCACACTAGCAGCTCCCACCTGCACCACTGCAGGCAACTGGTCAGCACCACAGTGAATTAAACTGTAGCACAGCCATAGTTTAAAATTAATCTTACAAAAATCAGTCAGTTTTAACATAGAACAGCTGCCTGACCCATTTCACTTATGCAAATACACAAATGAATGGCAAGCACAGGAATAAGCAGAGAGGAACTGCTTCTTTCAGTGTCAGTGCACAGCATTCATGAAGCTACAGCCCATGATAGTAAAAAAACCTCAAGAGGCAGTCACCTGGCAGGTGCTTCACTTCCCTAATATGAACCTTAGTCACAATGGTACTGAAGTAACTATTTCCACACCATATAAAATAAATAAATAAATGAAAGCAGGGTAGTCAAAGAGCGTCTCATGCTGAGTGCAACTCTGAGCTGAATACGCTACTCATGCAAGAGCTCTCCAACGGAGGAGTCTCTGCAACTATCGAGGTAGAAGACCAGCAAACCAGGAGGAGGTTTGGCAGCCCATATCAGCACTCCTTTCTCCCAGGTTCCACCCAGGGCTCCAAGAGAAGTTAATAGTCGGTGAAAACACCCTGGGATCAACTAGTTTGATTGCCTAATCAAGTCAAGAGGCCAAAGCTGCTTTCAGCTTTCTATTTTACACATGAAGCTGCAACACTGAGTAGTTAATTCCTTAACAAAAATAAAGCCGTAAAATCAGAAACTAATCTGTTTGGAGCTGTACTGCAATGATGGACAAAATTAAATGCACGGGAGCACTTTTAAGATACATTACTTGAATACGGCAATTTATCCTCACCATTGAAATACCATCAAGTGGAATATATGAATATTGTTATCTGTGGGCTGTCAAGTTATTAGCAAGCCTAAAGAAATAAACGGAAATTGCATTTCAGCTGCATTCGAGACTGATCATTGTCAAGTCACTACTCACTTCCACAGCTTCTTTTAGTCCCCATTTCTTAGTCCTTTATTTCAATATCTTCGATCTACCGCCATACCAGACTAAAAGGGTGAAGAAATAGTTTTCTTAACGTATGTTCTTTCCCATTAACTTTTAAAATAGATTTGACAGAATTTGTAGAGGCACGATAACTCTTGTGGCTTATGATACTTAGTCTTACTGTAGAAAGTCTCCTAGCAGCCTCTCAATAAATATTTTGGAATATTAGTGAATAGTTAGTCATGATTCTTTCTCATTGCCAAAATATTTTAAGTAGAAGTTTGTGTTGGACCCTCATATCCATTCAATTTTTGCTTACAGATTAGTTTTTAGCTACGTGTACGCTTTTTGCAGATCATTGCTACTCGATTTGCTACCGCTATCTACAATGCGTTCCTCTTCCCCTAAGTAAAAGTAATCCACTTGATATTCTGTTGCTTATATCTCAGTTTCCTTCTGTCAAGTCATCTGGTAGATACAGTTCCTCCAGCTAAAAGAGCAACAAACTCAGCAACAAAACCCTGCAGTTTGAAAACTGGAAGTCAGAGAAAAAGGACTTCTTTTGTAAACACAGAAGTAAGATATGGTATTAAGTATATTATGTTAGAGAGGGAAAATGAGACAGCAGCTTCGCAGTAGCCCACGCTTGTATGATCTTCACTGAAGATACAAATAGAGCTTGGGCTTCATTTACCAGAGACATTGGATTGGTACAATAGCATTTACAAAGAAGTATTTACACTTGTGAACTATGGGGCTTGTTTTGGTGTGGTTGTTTTTTGGTTGTTTTATTTTATTTGATTTTTTTTTTCCCTTTATACTGCAGGTAACACTAAAGTTCTAGGTTTATTAAGTTCATTTTCACCTCTAGTTATTTAAGATGAAAAGACATTAAGAACTGAACTTCACAGATTTAAATGCAACCAATGTACAAAAAAAACCCCAAACCCTAAGCAAATTCAAGAACTGTCATGAAGAAGGTAAAGTTTGTGCATCACAAAGTCCTTTTCACCCCCAGTTACTGAATAAAGTTACTATATACCCACACATATTGCAGTATAAATCCTTTTGGAACTTGCTGCTTTCCCTGTGGACAATTCCCAGACTTTGATAGATAGTTTTTTCAAATCATGGAGTGCATTGGTCAATTTTCTAAACTTCGTAACTTCACAGTTGTGAAACTGGGGTTTTTTTGACACTATATTATAGAAGTCTGTACATTGCCAGGAAGTAGAAGGACTTTTTTTAGCACTTCTGGAAAGCAGAGCCATTTATTACATCTTAGAGAGTGTTGTGCTCTTTTACTAATGGGTTATAAAAATGAGGTCTATTGGTTAAACTGCGATGGAAAACTTGTAGATATTTTCATTTTTGACAACTCTTTATGCCCAAAGTAATTAATATATAACAAGGCACAACACTTTCCATCGCCTATAAATGAAGAGGTTTTACAGCGTAACTTTTCGCCTGTGCTGAACGCTTTTGAACAGTTCTGGAAGCAAAGCCGGGGAGATAGATACACACTATATGAATATTCAACACTCCTATTCAAGGTCTACAAATTGCTGTTGGGATGAATGGTGTTTGGCACGCAAGATGTTAAATAGAAAGAGAGGGTACCAGTGTCAACCTGAGTCATGTTTTGAGTGTGGAACAGTATGATCAGAAGAGAGTCCACACACTCTGAAAAAGTAAAAACTTCCAGGGAGACAAAAATATAAATCCAGTTAAGCAAACTGGTATATACACAGGTAGAACTGGTGAGACTGAGACTAACAATTGCGCTTGCCTTGACCTAAGTGGTGAAACTTTATTTGGACCCATGAACACAAAGAGGTCTAAGTATGTCCAGTTCAACTCAAGTTGAGAGGTGCTGTGAAGACACCACCAGTGAACGTGGTATTAAGGCTTTAATAAAGGGTTTGGAAAAAACAAGGATATTCCAAACCTGAGGTACTACAGCTGTAAACAGAAAAGCACACTAAACCAATTCATCCAAGAAGAGTAGTAACACAGTTCTCTACACAGTGTGCCATCAAAATGCATACCGACAATTTCCACAGCAGGCGTTCTAACTAACTCAGATTATGAATACAACCAAGAAAGAGTGCATGACCTAGCAGGTGAGGGTAAAAGATTTCTCATTATACAGGGGAGTCCAGCATGAAAACAACAGCTAAAAATTCTGTTTAATTATTGATAAAAGGGCACAGAAAGTTCTGTTTCCATCTAAATTTTGTTAAAGTAATCTATGACAGCTTAGCAAAATAGGCCGAAGATTTTCACTGGTTAGAGGCTCAAGAGTGTGTGGGCAGCTGGAACAGAACCAGATCTCAGGGGGGCAGAAAGAACAACAACTTCAAAAACTATTTGTTCCGACTAAAAGTAAATTCATTGGACAATTTAAGATGACAACCTACAAAAAACATGTAATACTGTTGTTACAGACACTTTCTAAAAATCCTTCTATCCCATCAGCCCTATAAAACACAGATCCCAAAATGACAATCCAAAGTATTACCGGACATAAAATCACTACGTTTTTTGGATACATTTTAAAAAA
>VWZK01008351.1:289-146004 GCA_013396935.1 Baryphthengus martii | reverse complement strand
GTCAGGTGGAGGGGCGGGACTGTCAGTGTCGAGGGGGCGTGGTCTATGGAGGGGGCGGAGCTAGAGCCGCAGGTGGGCGGGGCCTGAGGCGAGGGCGGGAAAGTGTCTGCGGGGCGGAGGCGTGGGGCTGAGGCCTAGGCCTGGGCCTGGGGTCTGGGGTCTGTGCCTTGGGCTGCTGCCTGGCCCAGGCTGGGGCCCGGCAGCGTAGAGCGAAGGGCTGCCCCTTCCCTGGACACTGAGGCAGCTATTACTGCAGCAAAAGTCAAAGGACTCCCAGCCTACTCGCCCTGAGGCTGAGCAGAGCCTGAGGAGCGTGTATGGGACCGTGAGCATCAGAGGTGTCCCCTGCCTGCTGCCCAAGCATGGAAGAAAAGTGATTTTCCAGGAGCTTGTGAAGGGAGAAACTATCTTCCCTTAACACCTGCAATGTTCAAGCTGATGTCCTGAATACTAATTTGTGATTATCCTTTGCTTGATATTTGTCCTTTCAACCGTTATGGATCAAAATGATTTTACTACAGTAGTTGGCTTAATGACCTTCTGCAGCAGTGGGCTGAACAGAATGAGATGTTTTGTAAAATGGTTTTGTAAATTTGCCTTAAAGTTCTCTGTTATTAAGTTGCTATTTCTCTTGCAATTCAGCAATGTCCATATAATTTTTTTGTCTCAATAGCAGGTAGAAGGTAGCTCCTATTGACAAAGGATGCACCAACCGATGCTTTGCCATCCTGGTTGCTCACTATAGGCCCCCTTACCAAAACTCAGTTTCAATGATATCCTAGACTATGGTATGTCAGATCCCAAAACCTAGAGGGGCTTGGGCCTGATCAATATTTGGATGAGCTACCTTGTTAGGTACTGCACAAAGTGCTGCTGGTGATTCATTCAGCGGCACTCGTCTGTCTATGAGTCAGGGCTGAACAAATGCCACTGCACAGCATTTGTGGGTTGTACCATCCAGGGGCATAAAACTGGAGATCTTTGCCAGTTGCAGCTGTTGGGAGATCATAGAATTTCCTACCTTACTCCAGTTTCAATTCAGGTTTCCAGAATTAGCCAGCAGTTTTGATGGAATGTAACAAAGAGTTTCTGCAATTGCTTTTGTCGGGCCCCACTCAGTGGTGGTGGTGGGGCCACGAACAGCAGCAGGAACGGTGACCACGGGCATCATTGTAGGCAGCCACAGACGGTGGCTTTGTGTCTGACCACAGGTGTTTGAATTGGTGTCTGCAGCACTGATTGTACGTGCCCCTCTGCCTGAGAGCCCTGAGAGAGTGTGTCCTTCGTGCCTTCTCCTGGCTCCCCAGGGGTGCTGCTCCCTCACATCCCTTGCAGGTAAAATTAAGACATCTGTGTGATGTTTTGAGTGTATGAATGCAGATATACAGCGGGGACAGGGAATAGATGAGAGTATTTAAGGCTCTTCTCCCCATTCAAACACTGGTCCTGGCGATGTGTAAGTTTGCATGGCGTGACACAATCCTTCCATTTTAGGTCACAGACATATGAAAAAGCATATATAAAATTCCGTTTTCTGCTGGAAAACCAACTAAAGTCACCTGGAAATAATTCTGAATAATATTAAAAGTGGGTAGAAGGCATGGGCGACCTAAAATGGTGTCACAGTTCAGGGTCAGGGCAGCCCGCTAGACCTATAACAGATGCTCTCTGCTAACCCTCCTTTCACCCCGAAGAGGAAGAGAAAAGGAAGTAAGGGAGAGAGATTTATTGATTAGAAAAGGAAGCTAGAACACCTTTAATGAAAATGAAAATAATAAAATGGAATATGTACAAAACCAGTATCGAATATAATCCCCCTGATGGCAATTACATCACCATCACCACTGATGCTGTGGAGCAGGCACTGGGGAAGTCTCAGACTGGGTCCAGCAGCAGATGGGAACCGTGTTCAGGAGCTGGATTCTGGTACTGGATTCAGGAGCACAGATCAGCATCAAAGGCAGAACAGACAGGCCTCCTCAGATGATGGCCATTGAAGAAGAGAAGAAGAAATGAGGAAGAGCTGAGAGCAGCATCTGACCCTCGTGATCCCTCAGCTTTATACCAAATATGATGTATAGGGGATGAAATCGTCACTGGTCAGTTTAGGGTCATCTGTGCTGTCCGCTTCTCCCCACACGTGTGGCCTTTTACTTTCTGCAGCCCCCAATATGGTACACAAGATCTAGCCGTGGCCTTGGTCTGCACACCAATCCTTGGTACTAACTCTAAACATCAAGTGTTATCCCTGCTAGAAGCAGGCACTGTCTGGGAAAACTCACTGTTAGCTTCAGAAGGTACAGTTAGTTAGAAGAACTTAGCTGAAAAGTAAAATCATTGTACAGAATTAGTTCTGTTCTCACTCAAACCAGGACAAACAGTGACCTCTTTACCTCTTTTTATCTCGTATGAATAAACGTATTTTTTTCTGAAAAAAAAGTAAGCTAGGTTGGAATTATTTACCAGTCTAAATTTCCTATACAGATCACAGCTACTTCTGGATGGCTTACCAAATGCTCTTGCTTTCATCCGTTACAGAACTTCTCAGAAGGACCCATGGAGACAGAATTTCTTTACAGTATCATAACAGTTATACATCTGAGTGCTAATGATGAAATTGGTATTGTAGGTAAAGCCAGCAGAGGAGAGAAATCCATCAGGGGAATGTTTTGCAGAGTACCCTCTTAAGATATAGTCTTGACTGTACAGTAATGGCCTCACTCTGTGCCTTAATTTTTACTGTCAAACAAAGGTACTGTCTCTAGAAAACTGTGAAGAACTGATGTTATAATAGTCATTATTTGATGTTTGCATTAACTCGTATTTACTCAGCAAAATACATAGCAGTGTAGTGCCTGGGTTTGCAATTGGGCAGCTCATGCTAATTTAAAAATCTATGTCACTCAACACAGTTGTTCAACTCTCTCCATCCTTGCAGGATGCCCCGTCCCTGGAAACATTCAAGGTCTGGTTGGACAGTGCTCTGAGCAACCTGATTGGAGTAGATGATGTTTAAACGTCTCTTGCAATCCAAACCATTCTATAATGAAATGAGGAAGCCTTCCAGTTCAAAAGTTAAAATAACATGGCTTAAATTGAAGAGTTCAGCAAGCCCCCTATACACAGCAGCCCCTTCATAGCGAGTGACCTGTTTTTACACCTCAGCCAAATTGGTAGGTCACCTATAGCACCTGTGCCAGAAGGGAGAATGATGACCCTTCTTGGTAGTGGCAATTCTGCTATTGTCACACAGAGTTCCCAGAGCCTGTAAGGGCAGTGGTTGCCAAATGCAGATCAGCAGACCCACAATCATACTTTATGGTGTCTTGTGTACCACCAACAAACAGCTTTATCAACCAAACTTCATTTGAGAGCACTACTGGGAGCCTTTACTGTGATCTCAGAGACCACAGGGACAGCAATTTGGACTACGGGCTGTGAAAGCCATGAGGTCAGTAGCACTGCTATATTCTGCCAGACAGGTAGCATCTGTGTATTACAAAA
This sequence comes from Baryphthengus martii, assembly GCA_013396935.1. Classification (NCBI taxonomy): domain Eukaryota; kingdom Metazoa; phylum Chordata; class Aves; order Coraciiformes; family Momotidae; genus Baryphthengus; species Baryphthengus martii. The sequence goes on along the minus strand of VWZK01008351.1, from coordinate 142,500 downwards.
CTATTAAAGAAATACAGCCTGTGTTTGTTTTCTAAATGAACGAATATAGCTCCCCTAAAATGAACAAGCTGTAAGATGATACCAGCTTTATAAGGTGAGTGAGATGTAATTTTGATGTCTTGGTAAAAAATTGTGGAAACTTTCATTATCACAAAATCGAGTTCTGATTTCTCTGTGTCATCTCAGTTATACTGTGTCTTCACCTGAGCTGTGTAACACTCATCATGTTTGTCCAGATCGCTTTCAAAGAGGCTGCCAATCAGTATAAATTATTTGCTCATTCCTGATTTGTATGAAAGGATTTGAGCTGTAGAAATCCCACTTTAATATCAGAATCATGTCTCAAAATCAAAGTTTGATGAGAACTACTTAATGCTAGGCATGATTCCATTGAAATGATGGAATGATACCACCAATATCAAATGAAATTGAAATGATACAATTTAAATGCTAAAATACGTGTTTGTTGGGGGGAAAAAAGGGAGTCTGAGATTTAATTGGTGGGATTAGCTGTATTTTACATAATTGGGCAAACTAGTAGAATACAAAACACATCAAGCTGTGGCATGTGATAAAATGTCGTGCCTATAACTTTTTTTTGACATTTGTTAAAGAAAAAATACTATATGATATATTTTACCATACTTTTCTCAAAATGCTGATGGACGCCTTAAAAAGACACAAATCCACAACTCTTTGGCTTCCTTACTTTCTTTTCAGGACATGGATGATGAAGTAAATCATTCTCTGACAGGATTAAACCAGCTGAAATTTTAGAATGATGGTACCAAAATGAATGGGAGGATTAAATGGATAAAAATGCTAATCCCGTCAGAGACAACAAAATTCAACCATTCAACTCCTACATTACAGAAGTAACTCTCTAACACAGTATCAGGAATTTGAGGGAAATTGCAATCTGTTAAATGCAGGGGATAACTGGAATCTGCCATTTCCCTCTTACTGATTAACCTCATTTTCTGGAAAAAATTCCACCTATTTCAATGGAATTACTTACAGAACTGGATGTTGCCTAACAAGAGCAGGCAAGGCAGATTGTTCACTTAAGATGTTCAGGTGCTAACAATAATGAGTCAAAAATTTTCAAACTTGGTACCAAGATTCAGACTTCAAAAATATTATCTGGAGCCCAGCTGACAGAGCAGTCTAATTGTGTGGCATTTAATTTCTGATATGTTTATGTGCCAACTGGAAAAGCAAAGTAGAGTCAGGAATTGCAAGCACAGGATGAGGAACTACATGGTTTAGACCCCAAGTTCATTTATCTTGCTTTATTAAAATGAAAAAAAAAAATATGTATATGGCACAAACCTGCTTGTTATAATATTACTTTTCAAACAAAATACAAATGGTGAAAAAAGACTAACAATAATGTTCACCTTGGCATTCTTACAACTGGTCATTTTGTACCTTGCAAATCTTTATTTGTTGAAATCAGCCACTAGTTGAACTGTGATTTTCCCATCATGGATTAAAGCTATGACTTTGTGCTATCTACTGCCTTGAAATGATACTCAAAGCAGTGGCTGTAGACACCAACTAAGCAATGTTTATTGGCCTCATTACTTTTAAAAAACACTCATGTTTGTTTTGGCTTTGTGAGCTGAGGTATTTCTGAACTGCCTTTAGTGATGTCCTGGTTAACTGTTGGCTTGCGATGATAAAACTGAATAATCAGTCAGCCCTGGTGGTAATCAAATTGTTTACCAAAAGCATACTTGGGATTTGTGCTTCTTCTTGGAGTTGGTTTGAAAGAATTTTGTAGCCTTCCTTTTCAACCCACGGTGAAAAGTTAGACATTAAAAGATCAGTCGTATGGAAACAGAAAGACTTAGGAAATATATGTATGGAATTTATGTGGCTAGGTTACTGATTTGCATTTATTTAGAAGCTTTCCCATTCTTAAATCTTTGGGAATTTCATACCCAAGTTTAGATTTTTCCAGGAGATGTGCTTTCAGGATAAACGGTAGCTTTCATCTGACGGACCACTCAGAGTCAAGTGTGAATATTCTGGAAGATTGACTTTCTTTTGGTGAAAGAGCTATATCTGGCAGGGTTTAGGATGGACTGACTGCTTAGGACTTTTTGACTTGGTTGAGTAGCAAGGAAGTTACCTGTTTCTTTTGAACAGCTCTGCCTCTAACTTGAGGAGTTTTGAGATACACAAGATTTCCATTATCTCATCCTGAAATGCTGGGTTTGGGATTTCTGCTGTGACTTTTTATTTCCAGGCCTTTGAAATACCAGTCTCATGTTGTGCTTGGAAACAAAGAAACTGAAGAAAGTTTTTGTCAACCTCTTCACATAAGGGTGTATTTCAAACTTGTTCAGTAAAAAGGCCTCGCAGTGCAAGTCCTCGTCTGGCAAGATAACAGCCTCAATTCAATGTGCTCATGGAATACTAATGAGTCTCTTCATTCATATTTTCCTATTTTCTTCTTTTTTTTTCTTCTTCTTCTTTTTTTTAATTTTTTTTTTTCCAAGAAGACTGAATAATTAGCGTATTGCCAACATTCTCTGTGGTTTTCTGGAAGAATTTAACTGCTTTATGGTGGCTTGGAGAAAGCTGGTTCCTCTCATATTTATTTCAAGACTTTTTATTCCAAATGAAGTATCCAGACGATGTGAAAGCATCATCTGTGTGTTTAGACAAATACTGTTCACACCTAAAAACTCCATGACAGTAGAAATCAAGTATATTTCACTAGCTTCAGAATAACGGAGGCATTGAAAAATCTTCAAACCAGGATGAACACAAAGAACAGTCTTGTTTTCTGAAGTCCCATGCAGGAAAAAGCTCAAGTCGTGGTTGATGAGGTGTCTCAGACAAGTTAACAGTGTCAAGCAACTGGCAACTGGTTCCTGTGGCAGGAAATAGCAAAGGCAGCTCAGTGCTACAAGCTGTAGAAGCTGTCCTTATTGTTGCTGGAATTGTATTTTCCTCCTTTTTAATCATCACATGTTGTAAGTGAAGTTGTTTTAGCCCCTGGAGAATACATATTTTGCTTTCACGTGGTCTCTGCTCATCTGATGAGAATGGTACCGGCTAATGCCCACACAACTCTTAGGCAAACTGAAATATTAACTAGTCACTTGGTTTATGCAAGTGTATTTGTTGTAGAAAAGTTTGGAATGTGGCAGGATGAAGAAGAGGAATAGCCTACGCCAGTAACAGAGATTAAAACTGAAGACCACCTCTGGCTTAGGAGTCTCTGAGCTACAAGTTGCTACAGGCTGGGAAAATACTGGGGTGAAGTATTACTATGCAGTTGCCCATTGCACTGCTGTTGGCCGTTGCTGGAGATGGGATGCTGGGATTTTACAATGAACTGCCATTTGGTCTGACCCACTATGGCTGTTTTCATCTACATCTGCTTTTATAGTTTGTTCATTCAAAAAAATTGTAACAAAGGGTAGGCTATAAAGAAATTAAATTATGTTGGTTTAGCCTGTAAGGAAAAACTACCCTTTTGAAATCAAAGGCCCCAGCCAAGGTTTTGTCCAGTTCTGTATGTTGGTATAGTTGGTGATGAACGTTAATATATGTGAGACATGAGCAGAAAATGTAAGTGCCTGCTATGGTCTTAGATTCTTGACAGGAAAAAATGCTTAATGAAGTGAAATTCTTTTGTTTTCCTTGAACCATTTCTTTGGTTCTAGCTGTTTCTGCTTTAACATGAAAAGCTATTTAATTCTGCTTTAATTTTCTGCCAAATAACCAGTAATCTTTCCACACACTTAAAGCAAAGATGGCAAGTAGTTAAACCTTGTGCTTGGCTAATTCTGAATGCTACTGTAGATACTTCTGTGCAACCCAGGGGGCTCCACTGGCTGTTGAATTGAGCAGATTCTGTTTATATTTGCATGTTCCTACAAACAAGTATACAACTGACAAGGGCTCCCTAATAAAGTGTTAAAAATGAGAAACAAAAAGGAATAAAAATAAATAGACTGAGCTTCTATTTGATATTTTTTAACTAGAGTGTTCTTTGAATTTAAGCAATGTTTCAGTGATTGTGACCAAAGCAGATTTCTTGTATGCTGACCTTCCAAATGATAGCAAACTTGCACCAACGGCAAATCATGCCTGACAAACCTGGTGGCCTTCTATGAAAAGGTCACAACATCCATGGACAAGGGAAGAGCAACTGACGTCATTTACCTGGACCTGAGAAAGGCTTTCAGCGCTGTCCCGCATGACATCCTGGTCTCCAAGCTGATAAAACATGGGTTCGATGGGTGGACCACTCGGTAGATAAAGAATTGGCTTGACGGCTGCACTCAAAGAGTGGCTGTCAGTGGGTCCATGTCCAAGTGGAGGCCAGTGACAAGAGGAGTCTCTCAAGGATCAGTACTGGGACCGATCTTGTTTAACATCTTCATCGGCATCACGGATAGTGGCATTGAGTGCACCCTCAGCNTGGAGTACTGTGTCCAGCTCTGGAGTCCCTATTACAAGAAAGATATGGACGTGCTGGAACGTGTCCAGAGAAGGGCCACAAGGATGATCAGAGGGCTGGAGCACCTCTCCTATAAAAACAGGCTGAGAGAGTTTGGGTTATTCATTCTGGAGAAGAAAAGGCTGCGAGACCTTGTTGTGGCCTTCCAGTATCCAAAGGGGGCCTACAAGAAAGCTGGCGAGGGACTTTTTAGGATGTCGGGTAGTGATAGGACTAGGGGGAATGGGTCCAAACTAGAGGAGGGTAGATTTAGGTTGGATGTTAGGAAGAAGTTCTTCCCCATGAGGGTGGTGAGACACTGGAACAGGTTGTTCAGAGAGGTGGTGGAAGCCCCATCCCAGGAAGTTTTTAAGGCCAGGTTAGATGGGGCTCTGGGCAACCTGATCTAGTGGGAGGTGTCCCTGCCCATGGCAGAGGGCTTGGAACTCAATGATCTTCAATGTCCCTTCCAACCCTGACAATTCTATGATTCTATGATTTCTTGGAAAGATGTATCTTTGGAAACAAGGTTCACACAGCTTGAAATGTTGCTGATGGTGTAAAAAGAGGAGAAGATATTTCTTCTGCTTGGTCTTTGGTCTTCTAGGAATCACTCCCCATTTTTTCCAGGGTAGATGAGCACCATTCCAAAGGCTTAAGCAAGTGAGAAAAGTTCAGGGCCACAATCTGCATTGTCAACATGACCCTCTTGCCTTCATAGACAGCCCTTAAGCTCTGTGTCATGGTGGGAAGTTCCATCACTGTCTTACCCTACATTGTGTAACTAATATATGTCTGTGTTTTCAGAACAGATTCTCTTTTGGAAAGATGAAAACCAGGATGTAGCAGAGCTGCCTGTGGGTGAAGCTGTGATTTGAAACTTTTGTCTGAGAAATAAACATCAAACCCACAAGAAACTGATTATCTTTTGAACATTTACTTCCTGAGTGTTTTCTTTCTATGGTAAGCAATATGATGTTCTGAACATTAATTAAAATGTGAACATAGGAGCTTCAAAAATACAGGAGCTACATTATTATAATGCCTTTTAAGTAATTGTCTGCCCCTCGCTCTGGTCTTTTAAGTCCGAGGTTTATGTTTTAAGTCTAAGTCTATATTCTTCATACACGTAACTGATCTGGAGCATCACTCACATTTTAAGTCACACTTACAATGAAAAATAGATAGTTTGCTTCAGACCTCTTTTTCATGTAGTGTTTGGGGTTTTCATCTTGCTGAGGACATTAAAGCATGGTCCTTGCTACAGAAACATTGTTCTGGAGTGAGCAATTTGTTTTACGCAAAATTTGAAGTGTCTGCCGAAATGTTAATTTGGGGTTTCCCAGTAGAAGGCATGAGATACATGAGGGTTTTCCCCATTTCAGATTCTAGTCATAATGTGGTCTGTCATCGAGGACTTGATTAACTCTTTCTCCTCTTTCCTCCAGAGTACTGGATCTTCAGTATTAGATCTGTCACAGATCCTTCCATTTTGCTATCGTTTTTTGTACCTTTGGTTTAGACACTATTCTTATGTTCTGTTTTCAGTGTGGTGAGGCCCACCTCATTTTTTTTTTTTTAATTCCTATTCCATATTTTTTCCTTCCCTCTGACTTTAAATGAAAATGCATAGAGATTAAGCCCCAATTGGCTAGTATCAGACTCAGAAGTCTCTTACAACCTTTCTTTCAGCTGGCATTTGCTGTCTGAAGATATAGAATGATGCAATATATAAATCTCTTTTTTTAGTTGTTGCCTTCTGTATAACTGTAGGGCTTCAGCTACTCTGCGACTTTCACTTGTTCCACTCTTCAATTTAAGATTATTTTCTTTAATTTCTTTCTGCTGCTGGCACAATGGCATATTCATTAACCACTCCAGCTCAAGGTGCTTGAAAGAAATGGTCTTTATCTGCTGACACAGTTCCAACAGCTTTTGTCTAACGGAACATGTGCTTTTACAGACCTCCTCCCCTGGATATTTTTGTGTGTAAAGGTATAACTGACCGCTACAGGGAGAACAGTTTGGCTGCAAGATAAGGAAGGCAGTCTAGACAGATCTGTCTCAGCACACAGGATAAGATTATTTTGCCTATCTAAAGTTCTGTTCCAATCGTTTAGTGCATGTTTGTATTTTTTAGTGATGACATCCTACTTCTTCAAGGATTTTTATGAGAAGCAATCAGACTCTCTAGCCTCAAAACCTCCTACAAATCGTAGTTTGTTTGGGATTTTAGGTCCTGTGCTCAGGACTGCTAGCCTCACCAAAGACATCTTGTTTCAGTGGAGGAGGAATTTCCACATTTTCACTGAAAAATTTTAATGTGCAGTAGCTGAAGAATTTATGTTTATTCTAGCATTAGATGTTTTGACATTTCAGGCTGTGGGGGCGTTTGATGCAAGGTGTATGTTGGGAATTCAAAAGACTAATATGGACCATGTTATGACATGACCTTGTTGCAGAATCAATCAGTGCCTCTCTTGGGACAGATTTGCGCATACCATAAAAGTAACTTCCAAACATCTGCAAGACTAGACTTGTGGGCTTTTAGACAAAGAACCTGTCATATGGTCTTACATACACCTCTTAGACCATTTTTTTCACTTTTCCAGGCACATTTTTGTTGCCTGCAGACAGGCTGCCACAGAATCATATGTTAGTGGTAGGGGAGAGTATGTCCAGAAGCATTTTAGAAAACTTTGTTGGAAAGTGGTATAGCTGGAGTCACTGCATTGAACTCTGATCCTCTCTGAAATAAGGATACAGCAGAAAAAGGTTTAGAGTAAGCAATGAAATTAGGCTGCTGTGTGAGGCAGAGACAGAAAGGTCAGGCTATTAGATGCTGGGAAGAAACAAAGGGATGATACAATAGGTATATGTAAAATTTTCTTTAGGTTCTACAAAAGCATGAGCTCAAGGGAGTTCCCAGTGAGGTTAAAGTGGCAACACACCTCAAACTGATTAAATGTGTCTCTCCAGAAAGCACGCAGACTTTCAGAACTCGTTATTCAAGCAAAAATTTTGGGAGGAGTTGAATAAAAGTTTCTGCTGCTACCTTAAATAGAAAAGAGCATTCAAGAGGTTATGAAACTTTATGTTCCAGGATGAAAGTCAGCCACTTCCTATTTAGGGTCAGGAAGACACTTGCCCTGGAGGTACTGTTAAGGATTGTCCATTACAAGATTTTTTAGCTCTGTATCTCTGCCCCAATACTGTTAGCAACAGTGTTTCTGTAGATGAACCCCTATTTGGTAACTGCTCTTCTACTCTGTTCTAAATTTAACCCTCCTTTTCGAATATCTCAGACCGTGGTACCCTGAAACTATTTTGTCGTATGTAAGCATAAGAAATAAGAGGAAGTAATTTCCCTGCTGATTGGAAAACATATCTACTAACTTGTTTAGAGTTGTGAGCATAAAGGATTTCCCCTAAACTACTGTAGGCTAAAATCTGTCCACTCTGGGTAACAAAAGCCAAACTGAAGCAATAATCCTTAATTTAGTACCAGTGTGTTTGTACAACATTTGAGAGTAATAAAACACTCCTACATTTTTGCTTATCGTGAGAGAGCAAACTGCCGGTTAATGGTGTTACTGACTCACCTTTCCTGTTGGCTCTGACTTGGGGAGATAGCAAATGGATGGGACATTGTCAGAATGGACAACAGCAAGTGAACGCCTCCTGATAACCCACAAACGGGGCATCAAGCAGTCATCAGTGCAGAAAGCGGAAAAAATGCAATTAATCCTCTAAGCATGAGAAAATCTGCTGTCATTTTCCACAAAATAACCTCAATCAACTGAAAATTACTTCAGCTAGTTTTTTAAGCAGTAAAGTAATAAGTGCAGTCTTTCAGAGATATTTATGATATGCTTTAGAGGGTAAATCTGAAGGCTATGTTGCACATCCTTCCTGAAATACTTCGAAGGAAGAGTCTTGTTCAGAAGGAAAGCATTCTCTTTTCCTTCATCCTCTACACCAGATGATCTCTTTTTGCCATCACTATGTTGGCAATGGCACGCACATTTTGGGCTGTATGGCAAAGCTTGAGTCTGAAAGTTGAAGTATGTGATAGAGAAAAAGACTTTTGTACACCAATAAAGCTGCGTCTCTGATTAAAGTACGTGTCATTTTCTCTTATCTGGAGAAGAGAAGAGAAGACTGAGAAGGGATATTATCTATTCTTATAAGTATCTAGAGGGTGGATGTCAAGAAGATGGGGCCAGACTCTTCAGGGGTGCCCAGTGACAGGACAAGGGGCAACAGACACAAACTGGAACACAGAAAGTTCCATCTAAACGTAAGGAAAAACTTTACTGTGAGGGTGACGGAGCCTGGAACAGGCTGCCCAGAGAGTTTGTGGAGTCTCCTTCCATGGAGACCTTCAAAACCCGTCTGGACACGTTCCTGTGTGACCTGCCTGAGATGATCCTGCTTTAGCAGGAGGTTTGGACTAGATTATCTCCAGAGGTCCCTTCTAACCCCTACTATTCTGTGATTCTGTGATCTTATTGGGTAAATTGATTACAGTGCTGTAGGATCACCCCACAGTTAAATCCCAGAAGTCTTATTTCTTTTTCACTCTTTTGCTCACTCCTCTGCATACTTAAATCTCACTCTCATAGTATTCTCCATATGGAACATTAAAATGAACTCTCCTGAACCATTATGCTACTTGGAGGGGTAGCATCTATTTAAAAATATAGATATATTCCTATGGGTATATGCAGTCAATGACTCAAAATAGCTTGTGTTTACCACATCACAACTATCATTCCCACAGAGGGTCTTTGTTGTGATTGAAAAATACCAATTCTGAAGTCATATAATCTGGTTCATATTTACATGACTGTGCCAAGAGACCTTATAGTGGTTACAAATGACATTGCACAGATCTCCTGGTTTCAAGTGCTATGGCATGAAACTTTCCCAGCTTTGCCCTGTTCAGACTTCCCATAGCCTGTGATCCTTCTTCTGGCCTGGACACAGCAGAGCCATGTGGTCCATTCCCCAAGGTGCTGAGTGGAGCCCACCCATGATCTATGGACCCTTTCGCACAATATCTCAGCTAGTTTCTCATGATTGTACCATGTGATTTTCTTTACATTCTGCATATTGTCTCACTTCCTTGTTACTGCCTGATTTATTTTTTTTTGCAGTATTTGGCTGTGTTATGATTTCATATGCGTTATGTGCATTCGTATTTCTCACTTGAAATGCTGAATAAAGCTGTCGTTTTTTCAGAGAAGTTGATTGCTTGGTTTGTATGCATTGGAATCCCACACGTTTCCAGCTAAGGTCTCTTCAACGTGGAGAAGCACTTCTCCAAAAAGTGTTAAGCCAGGTCGTTACCTGTAGCAGCAGTTTTCATTTCTCAGTGGAACTCTAGCCATAACTTACGAGTAGAGATGCCTCTAATCTGCAGTCCCCTGGAGCAGGAGTTTTCATCCTGTACCCCTGATGCCTACTTAGGATAACTTGAGATCAGCGAGTTCTGAGAAGAACATAGTTATCATTAATAAACATTTTTAGGTCATTTGCCTGTTACCATGACATTTATCATGGAGTGCCGCCTGCTTGTATGCCAGCATTTGCCACTTGACTGTTGATGTATCAAGATAACCCCCAAAAATGCACTAAGGGGATTTAAAACAACTGATTACTTTGTAGAACAGTAGTCAGCTGATTTGCAGTCAGATGAATTACGATTGAAATGGTGACAGGTACATAACTGAACCCTGTGAAGGGTCCACGCAGGGACCACAAAGCCTGTCTGCGCTTGGTGGTCTTATTCCTCTGCTTTGGAGGACATAATCATGCACAAATACTGCTGGAGACCAAAAGAAAACTTTCAGTTTCATATTTTAGGTATTCTTCGTTATATAATAAAAGAAATAAATTTCATAGGATAAGTGATTAAATCTGGCTTTCAGCTTAATATCTGTTTCTTTGGTGACGGTTTCCATCTCCACTACATTGTCTTTCAGATGTAATGTTTTCTCCACTTCACAGTCAGCTTATTGAAACCATTTGCCACAAAAAGTTTTGAACCATTATTTATGGCTCCAGTCTATCACCCTCAGACAATATTCTGAGATGATGTAATACAACCGTACATAATGTTTCTCTATTTTTCTGTGCTTTGTTATTTTTTCTATACTTCGTTGTTTAAAAAATATATAAATGATAATATTTATTTTATCTCATGCTAGAATTCTGTAAGAAGATATGTAAAAATATAGAAATTATCTTCTCTGTTCCGTTTTTGAAGTTTTTAGATTAATTCCTATAGTGTGAAAGGACTAAATAAGTTCTGACTAATTCAATTGACTTTATAAGCAAACTCCAAACTTCTTTGTGTTTGTTGCATATGGAATTGGGATTTCAAAGTACTGTTTTCATTGTTAGGAAGGGGAATGACATTTTTTTAGAATTCTTTAATGAATGAGTTCACGGTTAGCATGACATAGGAGGCTCCTTTCCTCATTTGTTACTGTTTTAAACATACACTTATCCTCCCACTGTTCCTGAAAAGGTTCTGTTTCTTGTAGATTCTCTGCCAAAAAAAAACCCAAACAAAACGAAACTATGAAAACTGATGTAGCTCCTTAACCTGGCAGACAGCGTGCAGTCCCTTTGAATAATGAACACAAATGGTTGTTCGCCGTGAAGGTCATGTTTCCATGGACATTTTGATAGCGGTCCCTGGGCCGCATATGTGTGTTCTATGCATAAGCCAGGAACTCTAGATAGAGAGGACAGGGCACTTCTTGGGTGCATTTCATCTTCATTGAAGATAGAGGGGTAAGAGATGTAGATGAGTTGCAATCTCATTGTAGAAGGAAAGACCTTCACCTGGGAGTTTCTCTCATTCCCTGGTCCTGAAGTCAATCCCTGTCTAGTTGAGACATAGCTCAAAATTTCTCAGAGATGTGGTTACAGCTTTGGTACAGCATCCAGAAGTGACTGGGGTGCAATGCCCAAACGTCCTACTCAGTGGGAATATATGTTGTTCGCTTTCCAAGGAATCGCTACAGGGCTACATTTGCTAGATTCATAGCTTACTCCTTCACCTCAAGCTTTGTACCATGGGTACGCTCAAATGTAGAGGCGGGTTTGCGCTTAGACTATTTGTAAATGCTTGCATGTGTTTTGCATCCCACCTGCCTCTGCTTTTTCATGTGGTTTTTGCGATCTCCTGGACTTCGGAGATTTGCATATGTAAAAGCTCTTACCCTGGGTTTAATCATTCTTACAAAACTGTGAGCAGGCACAGTATATGAAGAATAAGAAGTAATGAAGAATAAAAATACTGATTTGGAGAGTGCTGTTTAATGCAAACTTGCCAAGTGTATCTTTTTCTAGAGATTTAATGAAGATCAAAGTTGTTTGTGATGATCATATTATTAAAAGGGAAATGTTCTTTTCTCTTGTGGTTGCTGATGTATTGATATGGTCAGTTGTGGTAAATAAAGTTGCATCCGAAATTTTGTTTCTTCCATCATGTGTGATGGGAGACCAGCACTGAGTGTTTTTAATGTGTTTCCTCATTTTAACTTTAACTGAGTTCCTTTGATTGCTATTGCTCGTGGTTTGTAAAATCATTCTGGCTAGATATTTTATTTGCTTTGAATCTCTGATATACTCCAAACCTGCAGTAAACCCACAGCATTTTATTAATTTTACTTTATAGGTAAGTCATTGTTTTTTCGCATTGTTCTTTTATGGAAGTATCAGGAAAATAATGTTTAACCTCTGTAGAAAACTGTCTCCTGAACAGAGAGCTATTTTCTGTCTTGCAGACAAAATAGCTACTTCCCTGTAGCTTTAGTGCAAATGTAGTTATACAGTCCTAGAAATTTTTTGCTGACAGATTCATAGGTAAAATCGTGGGTTTGATTCACAGGAATTTCTAAAATAGGACAGTGATATTTTTCTTTCATAACTTTCATGGAAGAAAATTTCTCCCAGCAAGGAAAAAAAAAAGCAACATTTTGATGCCCGTTCTATATTTTTTCAAGCAATGCATCCTCCGTTCATAGCCTCTCACATTGTTTCTATCAGTCCAGACTCAGTGATAAATACACTTGGTAGAGGTATTTGGCTAAAATACAACCACTAACAGGCAATATGGTGTTCTTAAGATTTAGCAACTGGTTGATTAAATTTGTCAACTAGCTAGGTCATACATGATTTTACTAGAAACTCTGTTTTATCTACTTTGTCTTTTCTTTGTTCTATCTGAATGTTTAATTAAAACAGCCCATTTTTATTATAAACAGGATATACTGACAAGTTATGAGGAATGCATAAGTCCAAGCTAAGTTCTGCACCGTTTAGATTGCATAGAGCATGGTCAAGCCTCCTTGGTGATTATTCTCTTATGGTGGAGGAAAAGGTTTGGGGACTTTTCAGACCTCATGTTTTGCTAGTGTGCAGGAGAGCTGCTGAAGATGTGAATGGAAGCATCAATACTGTTTTGGCTTTAACTGTAAAATAGTCTTTCCTCTTTAAAATAATCTTTCAGCACCAGTGGCTTAGAGCAGTCAGGCTGTCAGGTTATTGGTGTTGCGGAGACTTCTTCTTCAGGAGTTTGAAGATTGGAGTGGATGATCTTGAAGGTCTCTTCCAACCAAAGGTATTCTGTGATTCTGTGATTCAGATACGAAATTAGAAGCAGAGGAAAGAGAGGTACAGAACCTAAGAGTGGGCATCAGAACAAGGCCTTCATCTTTGATTACAATTAATGGATGAGAATATATCCAAGTACTATTTCCTTACTCTGTTTTGTCCTTGGGAGTGACTTTCCCTTTTCCATAGACTGCCAAAGGAGCTAGGGAAGCTGGTTTTCTAATTTAGGTACTTAAGTCAGTTACTGAAAATGGGTAAAACAGAAATGGTGACAGAGTAATGGGTTTGTTCTTGCGAATTTGCCTGTGAGATGTGCTGGCTAGTAAATATTTACTGACAGTGATGTTGAGTAATCATTAAGCTTTGATCAGGAAATTGGAGCTGACAACTCAGTGCTACCGAACTCTTGGATACTGAATTCACTGGAACTGGTATTTCACCACTATGGGTGAAATGCAGCAAGATATACACCCATCCTTTCCTAGCCGTCTTGACTGGGTACTCTCTGCCAGCACTTTGGGTCATGTAAGGAAAAGATGCTCAGATTCACAATTTTAGTATACTTAACTCACACAGAGGCAGTTTGATTATCTCCATTACTGTGGGGAACCACAGAGGTGGGTGGAAGACGTTACTAAGAAATGAACATGGAAAGTAATTTGTCGTTTTCATGTCCAAATCTGTATGACAGCAATATCCTCTTAATTGAAAGCTGTGTCTTTCTGCTAAAGAAAACGAAAGTCTGTCCTTTCTACCCTGCAATGTTCATTGTGGTTGCTGGAGAAAACAGTCTTTAAAGAGACTTTAATGTATATTAAAATCTGCTTTTACTGAGAATTCCCCCATAATCTCTCACACTGTAATTAAGTGATGGTCTGTGTAACTAATTACTAGTAGCTATTGCTGGACATATCCTGATATTTTCCTTAAGATCAGCAGTCACACACATGGATTTACCAGGATTTTCCACTCCAAGAGAATTTGCCAAGGGCTTTGGATATGTCTGAGGGCATGTCTGGGCTGTACATGGTATTAAAAATCCCTGCGTTAGGCCTGTGTAGCTGGATACATGCACAGGGACCAGTGTGATGCCAAAGGGACACACTAACTTGAGTCCCAGAAGCAGAGCATCTGCAGTGCTACCTCAAAGTTGTCTTGTCCCTCTTTTGGAAGCAATGTTGTAGGTGCAGCTACCCCGTTCCTGGCTCCATATTGAGTGTTTTCAGAGTTTATTCCAGCACCAGAATCCTCTGTGTATGTACCTGCATTGTGCAGAAATGTTATCCCCGGGTTTTTAACATAAAACCATTGGGTAGGAGCTAATAGAAAGTGGCTCGTCAGGTTCAAAGTGATGCCTTATTCCTTAAGAGGTGGAAACAAATTTTAACCCAGTTATCCAGCAACTTAAATATTCACAACTGACACAAGGAACTTGCTCACACATCTTGCCAGAGGGGCTAAAGAAAGAATAAGACAGCTGGCATAAAAAGGTACACAGCAAATGGTCTACAAACTCCTCTGAACCTTTACTCTTCAGTCACCCTCTAATCCTCCTGCAGCCACTGAACCCTGACTGCTGTATTAAAACAAATACACCTGAGGAAGAGGGATCAGCTACTGAGCAAGGCTTTTTTACCCAGTTCTGCATTTGTACCTGCCAGTGTTGTTTTGTCTGTCCTAGCAAGGTGGGATCAAAAAAACACCTTCCCTATATCCAGGGGAGATTAGTTACTGGGGGGGTGTTCATTTTTTAAAGTAATTTTTTCCCTGAAGTTGACTTGTATGAGTCAGCCAGATCCAGAAAAGGGAGAGTGCGTGGGTGTGAGAGGTTTGCACAAGATTATTGCACTCTCTCAATATTCTGTGTTTCTTGTCATCTGTCTGTAATTTCAGAGAATCCGAAAATTAATCTTGGACAGGAAGAAAAGCATGGCTTTTAAATGCTTATTCTTTTGGTGTCTTTTCTTTCCTGTTCTGAGGTGCTTTTCTGGAAATAGACTTAAATGACTGGCTACAGAAAACCTTTGAGATGTGATTTATATGGAGAGGATGGTTTGAGCCCTTGCCTCGGAGCACTGTGTGCAGAAGAGTGCTGTGTTTGGCTTGCCCTGCAGGGAAACAGAGGTGTGGGTGTTTTCATCTTCTGTCTGGGGAAAACCCACCTCAAGATGTTGTTACTGTATTTTAGGGAGAGAGAACTGTGTGTTTTGCTCAGGAGCCTTTGGGAAGGCTTTAAATAGTATTAATTATTATTTAAAGGTGGTCACTGGGATCCTGGTGAGCAGCAGCTTCTAAAATGAGGAGAAGACAGAGATAGCATCTTACTAGGTTGTCTGGCAATACTAGTATACATAGCAGGAGAAAAATGAAGTTGGAGTGGAGACACAGCGGAATTCCCTGAACTCCAGGACCTCTGAGGTGTCTTAGCAGCTTCACTCAAAATTTGCAAGTATTTTGGGGGCAAAATAATAATGTCACACAACCAATACCAAGAAGTGGGAAAAGGGACAGGTTTTCCTCTGTACCCTTTTCCATGGAGGAGGAAAGAAGAAAAACCTTCAAACTTTTTGCCAGTTATTTAGGGACACAAGGATCGCTGATGAAAATGCACTTGGAAGTGATAGTGGAGAAAGAGCCTGGAGTGTGGAGTGATGAGGAAGTCACATGAAAGAAGGTTTGGAGCACAAAAAGAGACAGAAGACACAGATGAGAAAATATGAGAGGATGAGGATGGTATGAAAAAAGACTTAAGAGATGGTTACTTACTTTCAAAGAGGGAAAAAGAATAAGAGTGGAAATGGTAGCAGTGAAGAAAGAAGCTAAAATCAGAAACAATTAGAAAAAAAAAGGATTTTGTAAGAAAAGTAGGGTTAAAGAAATGTTCTTGGACCTCAAAGAGTAAATAAATTCAGTAAAGTATTAAAAAGGAAAATGGGAGCGTGAAAAAGAAAGTTACGGAAGAAAGAATTTGTAAGTAAAGGAGAGTGAAGGAGAAAAAGAGAACAAAGTCAAGGGAAAGAATTTTTATGAACTAGAAAGCTTGATTCTGACCTATTTTAATATCAAATATCTTAAATATATGTTGAACAGGAGGAGAACTTTGAGGTGACTGGGGAAACCAATCTGCCTGACCCTAGAAGGCAGTGGTGCTGGATGAATCTCTGCACTGGGAAGGGGAGGTAGTGGCTATGAATTGGCAATCCCAGCAATTGAGCCTCTCTGACGTTTGCAGACTTTTCAGGGCCTTTTAACAGGCCTTCTCCACTGATACAGGGGCCTGTTTTGTTTTTTAAGGTACAAAACCAGTGTCTCAAACCTCATCTAGAAGCCTGGTGAAATCAAATCACTGCCTGGGCAGTGATCCTCATTTGCAAAAGTGGGATGAAGTCAGTAGGCTTACTAGTATGGCATGTACTGGCCACAGAGAATGAAAAAGAAAGGGAAAAAAGTGTAGAATAATAACATAATTTAAATTGAAAGTGACCTCTTCATACCTCCAAAACACAACTGATGCTCCAACTCCAGGTAGCTTTTTGGTGCTCTTTGAGACTCGCTCCAGTCTATCGAGGTGATCCTGCTCTGTCCAGAGAGGTTGGACTAGATGATCTTCAGAGGTCCCTTCCAACTCCTAACATTCTGTGAATCTGTGAATCAGCATCTGTCTTGTACAGGGGAGCCTGAAATCGCACACAGTACTCCATACGAGGTTTTGCAGCAGAGGCACAGACTTTTGGGCTTATGTGTGTAAGAGCAAAAAAACCCCTGAAGGTTACAAAGATACTGCAAATGTTCAAAAATCTCTGCAACTATTCTGATATTAAACTTCCAAAATCGAGACATTGCCATTTTAACATAACTGCAGTGTTGCAAGTGCAATCCAAGAAAAACACTCTTCTAATGGTCTAGAAGTATGCCATTTACAAATGATTCCCACTTAAGAAGTAATTTCTCTCATCTGGTATTTAACTGCTTCCTTTTTGTCAGCGTCCAGAGGGCTCTTCGGGGGAAAAGGAAGTTTTGCCATATCACACGGCTGGTATGGTGATTGAAAACAGGGTACACCAGCCAAATACCTTGCAGTCAAATATGCTGCTGCTATCTACTCTTTTACTATGAAATAATACAGTTTAGTGTCATATATTTATGGTTCACCCACTTTCGGTCAAACAAAACCTTCTTACTTGAGGCAAGAAAAAGGTCTATTAAACACAGATACAGACACCAGATGACTCAGGATATTCGTCTTTTTCAAGGATAATGTTAGAACATGGAGCCAAAACTTTGTTCAGAGGCTGCCCTGAGGCCCCTTAGGGTTACGTTTTTTAAAAAGCAGCCAACAACCCTTGCCTCCAGAATGACAAAACTCATTTCACTGACTCATCTTTCCGATAACAGTCACATCGTCATTTTGAAAATAAGCAAAGCCAATGACCAAACTCCTTGAATGAAAGCAGCAAGAGGATGAGCTTTTGTTTTACCTACTAGCTCTACAATGACAACCAGATGTGCCTAGGCAAGGTGGACCTCAGGAGTGGATGGGAATGCATGTGAAATAAAATTGTGATAGATGCTACTTTATGGAATAAGTATCCATATACCCTTAAGAAAACCCTGCACTTATCACAGGAAACTTTTGCATTGCATTACTCAATGCATACCATTTGCATTCCAAATACCCATTACATAAATATTTGTCATGTTCGCTTGTTTTGCTACGAGCTGTGTAAGCTCTTTAGGGCTGTGCCTCGTGATCCAGACACTGGGTTCATTTAGTTATGTTCGGTTCCACTTCCCTATGACTTCTCCCATGACTTCTGACCGTTACCAAAGTTACTCTGTACTTCAGCTCACAACTCACATAATAGGAACCAGGGCTCTTGCCGGCCAAAGAAAAAGCCATTAACCCTTATGAGGATCTTACATACCCAAGTAACAAGGTTGTATCCAGAGAATTTAAGAGGATCATTAAATTAAAAAGCTGATATATGGTGTAAGGCCAGATACAGCCCTTTCTTACTAGGCATGTCCCTTTCACCAGGCACACAAATACCCACCAAGCAATGTGTCTGCTGTGGTCCAGTTAATACATTTCTGAACATTTTTTTTTTGCATAGTCCAGTGTACCTAAAAGATCATCTTTAACCAAAGGAAAAGATCAAGTTTACTAGAGGCAGATCAGTAGATGTGCTGCTGGCATGGACACCTAAGGCTGAGCTGCTACATCACAGGAAAGATTTAAGACTCTTTATAATCTGGTCATGTTAGTATGATTTGCTCTTGGCCTTGTAGGAACTGCATAATAATCTGTTTTACAGAAACGATACTATCAGGATAAACTGTTGTATAACCATCTTCACTAATGCATATAAAAGATAAGATGGTATCTCACACCATCAGTGTAGCAGAAATCAATGAGCTTACATTTCTTCACTGAGTTATCTGCTAGTACCAAAACACAGGGTACAATCGTTACCTTCTTCTGAGTTGAAATCGGTGTAGCCATTTTCACAGCAACATTCCTTGACGAGCAAGGAGATGATTCTCAGGTTATTGAGGTCTTCGTCATAATTTTTCTTTCCTTACAGACTTTTCTTTGAATTTGGAGTTCACAAATTGAGGGACAAGAAGCACCACTGTCACATGGAGAGACCAAAGGCATTACTTTTTCAGTCTCTGGGTCTTTCTCAAGATATTTTAAGATCAAGATATTTTCAAAATAATTGGAGGTGACGTTTTTCCTTTTTAGAAATTTTCAATAAGGCCTGGCTATTTCCACAGTGCTTTCTTTAGAACTGGGCCAGTTCCACACAGAAGGAAATTTAGAAGAAAAGTTTGTCTCTTCTCAGTATCTATTCTTTTCTAGGATTCAGGAGGGGTTACTTGGAACGTAACGATTTTTGAGACAGCATGAGCATTATGTCAGTGCTGGCAACAAGACATGATACCATCATTCCTTGGAAGGTGTGTTTTTTTAGGCTGTTTGTGTTCCCTTGTGGTGCACCTTCAGTCCCCACCCACACCTGCTGCTGTGTCTGCTCTGAGGGATGGAAAGATTGATTTTGTCTAATTTTACCACCCACTCCGAAGCTATTGGTTCATAACCTCTCTTGAGACACTTCATGTCAGATTTTATGAATGACAGAGCTACCTAAAAGCCTGTTTCTTGTTGAGCCCCTTCTTTACAGAAAATTATTTACAGAAAAGAAAACTGATCACCTTCTGAACTCACTATGTGTGTGGTGGCCTATATGGCTTATTTCGCTTTCCTCTCTTTTTCTATCCCTGCACACACATTTGCACACATACACGTGCACACACACACACACACATTTTGAGGACTGGCAGAACAATTCAATGCTATAATTCTTATCACTTCTCTGATCTGTGAAATTGTTAACAACATTGACAATTAGACCAGTATCACAGGCATTTGACTGGGAACCTGATAAAACTAAAACTCCAAAATTGTAATTCCACAGGCTTTCCAAATTCCAACTATTTCTGCATCAGGCATCCATATTTCATATTTTGAGGTTGTTCCAAAGATACCACAAAGAGAGACTTTGCTTTTTAGAAAGGAAAGTACTACAAGAGGTTTTTTTTGAAAAAAAGTATTAAGTTTGTTTGCTAATGAAATAAAAACTCAGAAGCTGGAGAATGTCTATAGGATTTTCTACATCCAAGTCCTGTTCTGTTTTGCTCCAGAAATAGAGGTCCTGTTGTATTTCCCTAGAGGCAAGCTCCACGCTGAGCAAAATAACACTTCACTCTGATAGGAGCGTCCTAGAGAAATTCACAACTACAGCAGCTCTGCTCCCTGTGCCTTGGCTTGTAGGACCTGAGGGGAAGCTGCCTCTGACTTCTTACTGCTATCTGCAAGACAACATCTCAAGAATTCCTTCTCCATCATTTTTTGGGGAGGTGCCAGGCCTAAATAACCCTAGAATTGAATGAGAAGGAAACTGAACAAGTACTCAAGAAATTATGATGTGAGGGCTATTCAAGGCTTGCCTTTCCCGAACTGAATTTGGTCAGTACCAGACACGATTGTTAGAAGTGTCACAGGATATTTAAAGGGCAAGTATTAGTCACACTGATGTAGAGCAGTGTGGTTAGATAATGTGAGGCTTGATTCATAACCTGGATTAACAGAGGATACTTTTCAATGAGAAGGTAAACGGGGCAGCTCTAACATGAAAGAGCACACAACACTTAACTGTTCCTCTCCTGCAAAGAAACAAATTTGTGGTATAGGAAACTGAATTAAGATGACAGTGACCATCATCATGTGAAATAACATGTGACTCAGTGTTGGCAGTTATCTCCATCAGAGGCAGAGTCTTCATACAGATGTTTTCTGTTTTGTGGAAATGTTAAAACACATGAAGTTGGGAAAGGAGAATAAAATGCTCTACAACTCGATTTGCTTTGTGGAAGAAGACTTCATGCTAAAACTGCTGGCCTGAACGAGAGAAGAAAAATAAAAATGTCTTGTTTCAGAGCTCTAGTGTGAAAAATGCAGCAGCTTTGCCCTGTGCTTTCACCAATTCTGCAATGAATGGTGACATTTGACAGGCTTCTCACTGTGAAGGGAAATTTAACACAACTGTGCTGGCGTCTTAAAGGTCAGCTGTCCCTCTCTGACATTCCCTTCTTTAGTAAGAGAGCTGGCATCGCTGCATGTGGGAGCAGTCAGGGTCTTCTCAGGGTCTGCCCCTAAATAGCCCTCTGCACAGCTTGTGCACAGCTGCATGAATCCATTATTACATCCCTCTCAAATGCCCATCCTTTTCATTTAAAGATCATTCAAAGATCAAGTATACTTTCATCCCATGCAAATCTACATGCTCTCTCATTTTTAGTGTGGAAAATTCTCTGCATCAGAAATGTACTGACGTTGCAGGAACAGCTCACAGCATCGTAGAAGAGTTGGTTGCAAAGGGCTCTAGTCTAACCTCCTACTTAAGCAGGAATATCATCAATTCTGGATCACATCAGATGTATTTTTTTACAGCCAAATTGTGAAAATCTTCAAGACTGGAGATACCACCATGTCTCTGGGTCCTTGTTCCAGTGCACTACCCTCCCAAGAAAGAAGTTCTTTATGTTAGAGGCAAGGAATCCCATAGCAATAGAAGTCTTCTGTATTAATGGGGTTTTTTTCATTGTCAAAAATATAGAGTCCTCCATTTGGGACACACACAGCTAACGATTGGTATGAGTTGGTGTTGCCTTTCAACAGTATAAAATACTAACCTGGTATGAACTTAGATGGCAAATTTAAAGCCTGCAAGGATTTTAGCAAACAAATTAGCTGTATAATGACATCATTAAACTATAACGAGAACTTCTGTTTGCTTTTCATTGCATAAAGAGGTGGGAGTCCTTGAAGGGGAGCGCTGAATGACTCATTAAGTCACTTTGTGCAGTGTGGAAAGCTTAGGGCTGTTCCAGTTTCTGTTGCAGGGGAGAGAGAGGCATCTAACTCCCTGCATCTTTCTCAAAGCTTTCACTGGGCCACTGTTTCCCTACAGAGCAGAAAGGTGGTTCTTCAAACTGATATCTAACCAAGACCCTGAATCTAATCTCCCTTGATGGCTTCATTTGTTCCACGTTAAAGCTGAGCTTATGTCATCTATATGCATGGCCATACGCATGATCTTGTCATCTTCAGCCATGAGGTTGTGTGATACAGTTGTAGTTAATGCTGAGTGGCATTACTTGCTGTGGGGATGGGCTAGGAGCATACGGTGGTCTCACAGCTCTCCTACTGTGTAGTGGTGTGGGGAGATACTGGTAGCTTTATTGGAGTTGCTGGTAGCTCTACTGGCAGATTTACAGAAGTGCATTTCATTTCTTGTCCGAGGTGGTGGTGAAATATTGCTTGCCCTCTTAAGCACTTGAAATGCAAGAGGGCTGTATTTCAGTGGTAAGTGAAAGGATCTCTTTGTGCAGCTAATCTTGCAAAGCACAGTGGAGTTTGTCACAACACCTGGCTGCTACCTAATGCAGACCAGTCATTCAACAGAGCCTATGGGTGTTTAAATTCAGAAGTTCCGTAAACACTTCACATGGTTTGGGGGAAAAAAAAAAAAAAAAAAAAAAAAAAAAAGAGAGAGTACATATAGCAATCTAATGTCACTAAATGAAATATAAATCATCCCTCTTTGAGGTGCAAAAATCTCAGCAAGCTTTATTGCTTGCTTGCCTCTACATAGTGGCTTCTGCTTCGCCATTAAAGGACGAAGTGCCAAAGTTCTTCCTTTGCCTAGGACTGCCTGTGGGGTGCCTGCTGCACCTTTCTACATAGGAAATGGTGGAGAACTCCTTTTCTTCTGATGTGTCAGACTTGGGGTTTTGCACACATAAGATCTACAAGTCTTACTGCTTGTAAAAAGCAGCGAGGCCTGTGATTATTTAGCCACTGTAGAGTTCAAACCTTTCAATTTTCCCCATAGCTTGTGCTTTAACACTCTGCTGATGGGCTGTGCCTGCTCCTGGAGCCATGTGTGCAATTCCTGTTGACTTTAATAAAAACTGTATGGGGTATCTGAGACAGAAGTAATTTCATAATATTGTTTTCCTTTGTGCCCCATATTGCTGTGTTCTGTAGCATCTGTTTAATAAGCTTCTTTTTCCCACTGGAGATTCTTCTTAATCCACAGTGGACTGATGACTGCAAGCCAGCTAACTTGTTACATTTGAATCATTCTAGTTGAATATTTGGGTCACATAGAGTGAGATCTTAGCAATGACTTTACTCTATAGATGTCCACCTGTCTCCAGTGAATTCTTCAGAGAATCCAGCTTGCATTGATGACCTGGAAAGTTCAAGTTTTTTTCATTTTAATGGCAGGAGACACAGTTAAGTTTCACTTAAAGCTGAGCCTTAGACACCTCTGGAGCAAAAGCTGCTGGTCAGATGAAATTCCTCCATACCATGGTCCATACCATGATTGTCAATGTGGGCTACAAGCACGGACTGTGTGGAAAATACCAATTTGCTTTCCCCTGCAGCAATAGTTGGGATCACACTGCTATGGGAGCTGCTGTGATGTAGAGGTGCTTGGAGATGGAAATGACAGGCCTTGTGTGGTGACCTCTGTGTTAGGCAGGGAACAACGAAGGTATCGAAATGTCAGGGGGCCCGTGGTCAGGTAGATATGGTTGCTGCAGGTTAGTACCTCATCACATTGGGCGGCCCCTGTTCTACAACCCCCTTTGAGTGGGTCTTGAGTTGAGATTTCACCTGGAACTTCTTGGTTGCTTTCCTTTTATTATTTCCTCCATTTTTGAGCACGGTAGCACAGATGCCTGTTTTCAGTCATGCATCAAGGTTTAAGGATGTTTGTTTGTGCATTCAGGCTGGTTTCTTCTTCCTTTCAGTCCTACCAAAAAGCCTGCTGTCCTTAGAAACCCTGTGGAAACCCTGACATGTTTTTCTGGGTTTCCTCTAGAGGGAACGTGTGTGTAGAATCACAGGATATAACCACTCCATGGAGCAAACCTCTGCTAGCTCAGCTGTTGCTTCCCTCACATGGCAGCTCTTTCCAGGTTTCTGTCAGGGAACCAAGCATTTCCTTCCCTTTCACCTCTCCCATGCAGACGCACCAGAATTAGAAGATGACCACAAAATACCAGAAACCTTCTGAAAGATAGGTGCTTACTGCCCCAGGCATGGAGCAGGCTGTTTTTTCAGTGAAGACTTCACTGATGCTCACAACGAACAACAGCTCAGTTAGAAGGAGGCTTTCCTTCATATGTAAGAAATAAATTGCTTTTTAAATTGAATTGGTTTTGTATGGAAATGTTATTTCTAAGGGTGAGTGGCTGATGAAGCCTTTTCATCCTACATGACTAATCCAAACTCTGCCCACATCTGTTGTGACTGAATATTTTACCGAGCCACAGTTGCTCAGTGACTTACATTGAAAGAGCGTAGGTGATTGAGTTGAGATGCTAGCGACCTCGTGGGGAAAGGTAATGCCACGATTGGCCTCAATTAAGTGAATTACAGTAGGGGTGGCTGTATCATCTGGAGTGAAACCTCCAATCAAGGGCTGCAGGTAGCCTGCCAGGGCAAGCTCAGGGAACTATCAGATCACCCGCATTGTCCAGGAGATGGTGATAATCCAGTGCCTTCTCTGTGCATTGCATTCAGGTAAAACAATAAGAAAAGAAAGCTGCTTTGGAGTGGCTTACACTGGGCAGCACAAGACCAGGGATTGCACACGGTTGAGTCCATGTCTTCCTTCAGCCCTGTTTGAGCTCGAGGAGGCTGCTCACGCAGAGTGTTTGCACTCTTCCATGAGAGGTGTGGAGCCTTGGGAAACACAGGAGTTTCTCAGCTTCTGTACCAACTGTGTTTCAGACAGAGGTCCCTACAGAAGGATATATTTTGCTGTGTAAGTTTGGAGATTGTCTTTGCTTAGAAAAATAATCGCCTTTAAAATGATGGATTTTGCTTTAAGCTATGGGACAGCTGAGATCTTTATTGAAGATTTGCACTACTTTGTCATGTATGCTTCTTTAGGTCCTTCATAGGGGCTCCGTCCAAAACAAGTAGTTTCCAGACTCTCATCTATACTTAACTAACACCTTAACTCTCACAATGATTTGGTGATGAGAAGTATTACTGAAGAGTTCTCCTGGGCCTCTTTCTTGAAGATATTTAAGTCCTAGGGTAGACTATCCTGGACTGTTTGTCTGCTTTTATTCTGTGCATATCGCAAAGGTGTAATCATGCAACTGAGCATGTGCGACTCTGTATGTGGGTAAGGAGAGAAGGGAATTAGGGTCTCCTTCATTATAAGCCAGCTCCTAAGGATTTCAGGCACATCTACTCGGCAAATAAAGGCAGTCTCATGCATCAGGAGTGTCTGGAGTTGCTGGGATTGAATGTGGAGTCTCCTCTCCTTTGCTGCGCTGTTTTCTGCTGGTTTAAGTACTCTCACACCTATACATGTGCAGACCTGTTCCAAGTCAAATCAAATGAGGCAATGGCTCCCCGTTCTAAGCTGTGTGACCTCCTCTCTCTATGCCCACTATTTTCCTTCAAATTTCATGTAATACAAGGTACTTTTGACTGACAGTTTAAACTCATACAGAAAGAAGAAAACCTCTCATGGACAATATATGTAACCCATGTGTACTGAGGCAGTAGAGCTAATTCCTAGCACCATTTAATCCCAGAGATAGGGCAGGAGTCAGGAACAACCCAACAGCCTTCACTGTTGCTAGCAACATGGACAAAAATGAATGCTATAGGGGTACTACTGCAGAGAGGAAGGTATGTTGCAGATATGTTCTCGAGGTATATTGGTAGTTGAAATAGGCAAAATGAGGAGGAGGAGGAGGATAGAAATACAACTGTGTTGCCACCATCGTGCCATGACAACCCGTAAAACCAAAGCATGGGAGTCTCTGACCTGAGAAACCCAGAATTACTACATGTGCTGCTCGAGGTCAATGTCTGTGGTGAAGACTGAACTGTGCCTCAGCCTAAAATATTATCAACGCCCACATTCAATTCTGTAGATGATTTAGAGCATTTTGGAAGTTAATGACATTGCTCTATCAAGATCATCTGGCCTTAAGATCTAAGGCCAAACCTAACTACAGCCCTATAGCAGGGCACTTATGGCAAGGGTGCATGGGACTCTCTTATTGACTCAAGGGAAGTACCTAATGTGTTTGGTAGTAATAATTTAGTAATGAAATAATGACTGTAGGACTTTGCCTACATGTTGCTGAGAAACATGTTTATCTAGCTGTTGTCAGATGAACCGTTAGTATGAAAGGGCAGTGGACTGAAACATCTCTCTGCTGGTATCCCAACTGTTTAGCTCTTACCCTGTTATGCTTAAAATTTATTTTATAACCAAAGCAAAGCCACTGATTTTCTTAAATCACTTTCCTGACTAAGCAATGGGCTCTGTTACCTCTAAGCCAGGAAAACATTCAGTCAGTATTCGTTCTGGATGGTGCAATTCTTCATAGACACTACAAAAAAAGGAAAAAAAGCTGAGAGTGAACAAATGAAGTTGAATTCACAAGAATTAGGCTGAGATAGCTCCTTCAGATCACTAAGATGTTGATGTGTTTCTCTCTATTACTGAATTGATGGTTCCCAGCTTTAAACCTTCCACACACTCCTAATCTTGTCATTTCTCCAAACCAGAACCACAGGTGCCTTCTTTGTAATGATTTCTTTTAGAGTAGCCAAGGAGAAAATGTTTGAAGTGCAGAATGGCCAGTATGGTTCAATGTTGTGTTTAAGATCTTGGGTTTTTTTCAATCAGCTGAACAGAAAATGGAGTCTATTTATCTACAGACTCTAAAGGCTTGAAATCCACCTTAAAACAAATGTCCCAATTTTGTGGTTCAGGCTACTTCCTGACATGGTGATCTCAAGAGTCACTATTTTGTAATTACATTGCATGAGTGGCGTAATGGGGTTTCGTTATTATCACGAATATCTAGGACCAGATGTGTTCCTTGTGTTACTTGATTTTAATTGATTTCACATCAGGAACAGAGCTCATGTGAATTTGCCCCAGGTGCTCGTGATCTCACTGGGGTGTCACCGTTGTGACACTTAAAGGATACGTCAGGAGCATAACATTGTTTTATATGCAACACTCCAGGGGAAAGAAGTGGAAGAGGTGAAGGGAGACGTTCACAGTACCCAGCATGAAAAGGCAGCATCTTCATGTTCTCTCATGCTCCACGGGCAGCAGAGTTCTCTCCTCAAGTCATCTTTGACCGGATGCTGGCAGGACACGCTCTCTGGCTTTTGTGGCAGAAATTAATTCCCATGTAGCTTCAGATGAGCCAACTAAACCCCTCTTTCTGTCTTAAAGGTCACCAAGATGCTGAAACTTGGCAATAATTCTCAGAGAAGTGCGTGGTAGCCTCATGTCTTTAAATGCCCACTTGTTTCCTGCATATCCCTTTGCAGAGGCTGTATGCTGAGAGCTGTATCCACTTAGGACGCCCACAGGCTAGGTGTCAAACCTCTGCCTGCCTCTGAACCACCTCTACAGCTGAATCATTACAGGGCATGTAGACAGAAATTTGTAATAGGTCAGAGCAGTAACCAGAGATTTCTTCCACTTCTAACACGCTTGCTGTTTCATTTGAAGATGGGTAAAACAGGGATTTCTGCTTCCAGGGGAGCAGATATACAGTAATACTCAAACTTTTCCTCCTGTTTTCCAGGAGCAGCTTCAACCACAGGTAGTCCTAGGGCTATTCTCAGGAGCCCACGCAGATTGAGGAGCCAGCCAGAGCAGTAAAATAGGAACTCTTTGATCCAGCTGACTTGTTATCTTCTTGTGACCACGGGTTAAATATGTCTCCGCTCACCAGAACCTTGTATTCCAGTGCCCCTGTGTCCTGCTTAGTAGTGGCAGAGAGGAGCACCTTTGTCTCTCTACCCTTCACTTGCCGGTCATCATGACATGCCTTGTTTTGTATACAGCTCAGTGAATACTGTAGCTTATCTAAAGAGCTGAGCATATGCAGCAGTTTTCAAGGTTAGTGGGCTTACAGTGTTACGCATTGCTGAGATTTAGAAGAACTGACTTTAAATCTGGAATATGCTTTTCTCACTGCATCTATGCATTGCTATTTTACTGTTGGACTATAATAATTTAATTCACTATAATTTGGTGAATATCTTTTTACATGGGAAGAATCTCAGGAATGTAATTGAAAAATATGGACAGAAATTGCCAAGGTTTGTGTAAGCCCAAGGGAGATTGAGTCCCCCTGTTAAGGGGAAGAGCCAAACTGGGATGGAGTTCCAGCAGCAGAGCCCTGAAGAGCTGAATTTGTTTTTCTTGCTGCGGCTAGGCATATGGGAAATGAGGTAACAGTGATAGCTTTATAGGAGTCCCATCTTGCCTAGCAATAGCCTGGCAATAGCCATACTTCCACATGCACATGTGTGTCTCAAACTTCATCAGCAATGAGCCTGGGTTTCCAAAGCTTTTCTAGTAAAAACAAAATGAGCAGCAAGATCGTGACCCTTTGCCGCTCTCTGCTGTCCGCTGTCCTGGACAACTTCTTGTCCTGACAGCCAAAAGCTTGTTCTGATTACGGACCACACTGATTATTGATTGGCATGGATTTAGTCCTGATGTCTTTGCACCTAGGACAGAAAAATCCAGATGGCTGTTCAAGCTGAGGGCTGACTGGCAGCTCTTCAGAAGAGGACCTTCAGAAGTTGAATGTGTAAGCACTGTGCTCTTGCAGAAATATATGCATACTGGACTACGCAGAAAGAGAAGAGTCTAACCAGCAGACCAAGGGAAGAGACTAGTCCCCTTTACTGGGAACTAGCACTGGTGAGATTGCATATCAATTATGGTGTCCAGTTTCAAGACCCAAGTGCAAGAAAGATACTGAAAAGCTGGAGCAACTCCAGCTGAGTGCCACTAAGATAGCCAGGGCGGTTGGATTAGACCAGAGAAGACAAAACTAAGAGGTCTTTTCTTAACCTAAAAGGGAATAATTACACAGAAGATGGAGACAGGCAGTTCTCTGGGTGCACAGAGAAAGATGAAAACAAAGTTGCAGCAAAGGAAACTCTGACTAGATCTAAGGAACAAAACTTCAGTGAGGGTGGTCAAATACTAAAGCAGGCTGCTCAAAAAGCCCACAAAACCTTTGTCTTTGGAGATATTTAAAACTTGACTAGACAAGGCCCTGGGCCAGCTGATTTGGCTTTGAAGATATCTCTGCGGGGGTGAGAAGAATAGGTCATCCTGGGTGACTTCCAGAGGCCACTTCAGCCCCTCTTCTTCCATGATTCTATGCATTTTTTTCCTCTTTCCCATGTCCTGGACACACTTGTGTGCTCTGTGTTATGGACCAGTGTATATTTAGGCAAGCTGAGTGCAAACCGCTTGGAAACTAGCATTTCCACAGTGTAAGAGAGAAAAGCTCCATTCATTTCTGCAAGAAGCTCCCCAGTGTGCTGAGGAGGGGGAAGCTTATGTCATCCTCTCTCCATCCTCTTCACTGTAGCTCTCTAGCACAGTCTAGCACTTATATGCTGAGTTTAAGGACAATGGGCAAACTTGTATTTATTTATTCTAGAAAGGTCACTTCAGATGTCGTATCTGGATTCTGGGAGGTCCAGCCATGACTCAATCTTCCATCTTGGCTGATTTAGGTAGCAAGAAGCCAACTGCATTGCTCATGTTCACACATCCAGGGTGAGTCAGTAGCTTGGCTTAAAGTTGTAACTGCAAGACTCTGGCTGCCAGAGCTTTAGTCTGTCACCTGATGCCTCCTTTTTGATTTGACCTGATCTCGGACCTAACTTGCTGCTTTCAGAAACCAGTCATAGCAGTGTGACCTCTAACACCTTAAACCTGCACAATCCCAGTGGCTGAAGAAACTACTGATCTACAGCAGACTTCCCAGACACAGAGGTTTGACCTGGGCAGGGTGTCTGACCGGTGTGCACTGAAAGCCCATTCTCTGTTGTGCCCTCTGGCACCTGCCACCCTGTGAATGCCAGGCTGGCTTGCAGTGAGAGAGGGTGAGGTGGTGCCTCTTGCTGCCAGGTTGCAGCAGGGAACCCCAGCATGGGAAAGGGGTGATCACCACACCATCTCTGAGCAGTACCAGGCAGGTCTCTCAAGCTCAGTCCCAACTGCAAGACCTGACTTGAAGAGAGAAGTCACATCCTGGATGTGACTCCACTGAAATTTCAAAATAAAGACTTTATTTGTTTGTCATATATAATCCTCCCACTGTGCTTCAAAGCAGGCCAAGTATACCCTGAGGACAACCCTTCAAGACATGTTAATTGCCTGCATAGCCCTGCAGAATTACATGGGCACTTGCTTTAGGCCATTACGTGAGGGCAATTGATTTGCCTGGTCAGGAACAGTTTCAGGACGAATTAAAGCTTGTAACTGTGGACCACAACCTGAAATTCTGTTTTCAACAAGGCAATCTGCACTTCTCCTGAAGCAGGAGATCATTGTGATTTCATTTGCCCAACCTTGGAGCTTTTGTATATTTAACGTTTGTTAAAATGAACATTGTGTGGCCAGAGTTTTCTGTGCCCCTTTCTGTTTGAGTGCTCAGGAGAGAGAGCATTGCCCTGAAGCGCTGACTAGGGATAAGTTCAGGGTTACATTTCAGGGGAAGCTGCCTGGGGAAGCATAGCTGCTACAAACCCACACTGGCATGGATAAAGCTGAGAAGTCATTTGACTGGAATTATGCCTATGTTTAGCCACTGGTATTGCTCCATCAACAATGGGCAGAGGAGACAGTATGTGGTTAGGAAGGCCTTGCTTTGAGCTTTGTTTTACAATCCAAATCCACAACAACAGTCACGTGCAGTTTCTGTTTCTTCTAGATTAGCAAAGTTTTAGAAAATAAAAAGTTTTCAGGTTGGCACAATGAGCATGAAACCAGCAGCTGTTTTGTTCCTTTACAATTAGTTTTTTTTTTACGATAGACTGCCAGAAGAGATGACCTTCCACCATGGCTTCCAAATCTTCCGCTTACTGAGTTTAGTTGACTTTTAACCAGCTCACATTCTGCAACCCTCCCTTAAATCATCCTCTTTCTGCACAGGCTGCTGTCTCCTTCTCTTATGAATGACTAGTCCCCCCGATGATTAAACAACAAATATAATTTTCTCATAGACTATGTAATTGTTGTGCAGCAATGGAAAGAATAGACTAAAATGGAGCTATGACTCAGTGCTTGGCAGGCTGTGGAGAAGAGGGGTGTGTGAGAAGTGATGAATATGTTGGGGATTTCTGTGCAGAAATTCAGTTTTTAAATACACACTTAGCTGATACAATTAATTAAAAGATAAAGTGCTTAAATACTTGACTAATCTAACTGGGACAAGAGAAAAAAACAGTTTATATTTCTCTAACAGTCTGCAAGTCAAAATAGCAGTATCTACCACTATAGATAAAGGCCTTGGCAGAGTTCCTATGATAACCCCGCTTGCTAAGGCTTTCTAAGTCAGCTCTTTTCCTTTCTGTAGCATATAGTCAGCTGATCCCTCTGATATTTTTAATCCAAAATCCATTTTTAATCATTCCTCTCTCATTTCTAAGAGCTACCAGTCACATTTTTCCTCAGGTATATATGCATAATTCCCATTGATTTTAATGGCAGCTGGTAGTTATGGAACCGAGAACAGTTTCGTCCTGTTTATTTAAAAAAATAATGAAGCGTTACTCTGAGAAGGTAGTGTCTAAATAAGACTTCTCAAAAAGTGCTTTGTTCATGGAATTTCATTCTTGAAGTTAACACCATTCTTTTCTGAAATAAGGAGACAGCTACTTGCAGAAACACTTCACTTACTTGTTGACTTTATTGCTGAAGAAACGAGCACTTGTCTCAGAAATTTTTCCCAGCCTGCATAAAACAAAAATGCCTCCAAGGAAGTAGCTGTCAGTCATTTTCCTTTCCATAGAGCCATGACTAGAATTGGTGCCTTTGTAGCACTAGATGAGAGCTAAGCCAGTGACAGAGTCCCAGGGCAACAATAATCGAGATGACGAGGACGATGGGTTCAAAACAAGAGAACACATGCTGCTGACAAACTCAGAATGAATCAGGTTAAAGTAGAAATGCTGTGTGAGTCTGTGAAGAGACAGATTAAATATCAGTGAAGACTCACTTAGAAAAAAACAACCTAGAATGGTAAACATCGTTTGTTGTCTTAAAGTCATCCATCCATGAAAAGCTACTTGCTGTTTGGGTAGCTAGACCTCTGGGAGATGTCCTCCTCTGTTGCTCCCTGGAACGCTGTGAGCTTGAGCTTGGAGTCTTTGCTGGGATTATCTGATTGGCTCATTCATATGCCTTACACATGCCCATATGCAAATCCTGGTGTACTAAGACTGTGGTTTGCAGTATAGAGCAGAGCACATTGCCCTTCTGGCTTCATTGCGAATCCTAGGCTAAGCTTTGTGCAGCCACAGAAGAGGAAGAAGATCGTCAGTGAAAGCATGGAGG
Organism: Baryphthengus martii; assembly: GCA_013396935.1. Lineage (NCBI taxonomy): Eukaryota > Metazoa > Chordata > Aves > Coraciiformes > Momotidae > Baryphthengus > Baryphthengus martii. Next base: position 110,400 of record VWZK01008351.1, on the reverse strand, counting down.
AGAGATCATTTCAAACAGCTCCTCTTCTGGGATGAGGGTCTTGTCTCTCCTGGTGACCTCGTGTGTTGGATCTGCTCCTTCCCCCTGAAGTCAGGGGAGTCCACTTGTTCACCACTGTGGTGGTGACTGCAGTCATCTTAGTGGACATAATCTATATGCACTCCTCCTGAAGTCCCCATACACTCAAAGTATTGTTCTCATAGCTCTTGTATTCTATCACTTTCATATAGTATAGTGACTCTTGTGAACATTCAATGCCCTGAATCACCCTTGGAGCATGTGGTCTTTCCGGGCAGTTTTAGAAACATCTGCACTTCGTATTTTCTGTGAAAGAGACTAAGAATGAAAGGGGGGCTCCTCTGCCAAGTGGCTTCTGTTCTTTCACAGCTATGGAGCTGAAATTAGAATGGGAAGCACAATAAGCAGCATGAAATATAAATTGTCAGGAATGTAAGTAGGGAAATTTCAGCAATGTGTGGAAGTAGCAGAGATGAAGCTTTAAGAGAGGTGTTGTGTATTTGTGTAAGTTACTTTGTGACATGGAAAGCAAAGACAAGATTGTACTGGAGACCTCTCCGTTTCAGTCAGTCTAGCAAGATCACAGAATCATAGAATAGTTTGGGTCAGAAAGGACCATTAAATGTCATCTAATCCAACCCTCTCTGCAATGAGAAGGAACATCTTCAACAAGATCAGGTTGCTGAGAGCCCCCCACCTTAACCACAAATCTTTCCAGTGATGGAGGATCTACTACTTCTCTGATCAATCCGTTGCACTTGGCCTTGTTGAACCTCATGTGGTTTAATTCTCGAGTTTGTCCAGGTCCCTCTGGATGTCATCCTGTCTGTCAGATGTGTCAATTGCACCACTCAGCTTGGTGTCATCAGCAAACTTGCTGAGGATGCAGTCAATCCCACTGGTTATGTCATCCATGAAGATACTAAACAGCACTGGTCCCAGTACAGACTCCTGAGGGACACCACTTGTCACCTATCTTCAGCTGGAGTTTGAGCCATTGGCCACTACATCTGGATGCAACCATCCAACCAATTCCTCCGCTGAAAAATCCATCCATCAAATCTGTATCTCTCCACTCCAGAGAGATGGATGTTGTGGGGGACAATGTCAAAGGCATTACAGAAGTCCAGACAGATGCCTTCTGTAGCTCTTCTGCTGTCCACTGATGTAGTCACAGCATCATAGAAGGCCACTAGGTTGGTCAAGCAGGTGTTCCCCCTGGTGAAGCCATGCTGGCTGTCTCAAGCCTTCTTCCTCTCCTCCATGTGTCTTATCATAGCTTCTAGGAGGATCTGTTCCATGATTTTTCCAGGCACAGAAGTGAGGCTGACAGGCTGGTAGTTCCAAGGGTCTTTCTTTCTACCCTTTTTTTTTTAATGAGTGCCATGTTTCCCTTTTTCTAGTCACCAGGGATTTCACTTGGCTGCCAAGACTTTTCAAATATCGTGGAGGTACATTGGCAACTACATGAGCCGATTTGCTCAAGACTCTGGGATGCATCTTGTCAGGTCCTGTAAACTTACCTATATTCATGTTCCTCAGGAGTTCTCAAATCTGGTATTCTCTTACAGTGGCAGGGTCTTTACTCCCTCAGTCCCTGTCTTGTAGTCCATCCACTTGGGAGGTGTGAGGAGAGAGGTTGCCAGTGAAGACTGAGGTAAAAAATTTATTAAGTATATCAGCCTTCTCGCTGTCTGTTGTTATCGGTTTGCCATTCTTGCTCATCGAGGGGGGTACACTTTCTTTGACTTTCCTTTTCTGGCTGACATACCTGTAGGAACCATTCTTACTATTCTTTGCATCCCTTGCCATGTTCAGCTCCAGCTGCACCTTGACATTCCTGACCACATTCTTACACAACAGGGCAGCATATCTATACTATTCCCAGGATATCTGTCCCTGCTTCCACTGCCTGTGCATTTGCTTCTTGCCTGTTAGTTTGACCAGCAGGTCTTAGCTCAGCCATGCTGGTCTCTTGCCTTCCTTGCCTGATTTCTTACACCTGGGGATCGAGAGCTCTTGCGCTCTATGGAAAGTGTCCTTAAAGGCCTGCCAGCTCTATTCCACTCTCTTGTCCCTGAAGGCAGTTTCCCAGAAGATCCTATTGGCTAACTCTTTGAACAGTTGGAATTTTTCTTTCCTAAAATTCAGGGTCCTGACTTTGGTCTTTACCTGACCCATATTCCTCCATACCTGACCCCATGCAAACTCCACCAGTGTGTGATCCCTGCAGCCCAGGCTGCCTCCAATCTTGGCAGCACTGATTAGCTCACTTATGTTGGTGACCAACAGGTTCACTGTTGCATCCCCTCCTGTAGAGCTGTCTGTTACCTGGCTTAAGAAGTTTTCTTCAATGCATTCCAAGAGTCTCCTGGATTACCTAAAGCTTGCTGTGCTACTCTTCCAGCAGATGTTGGGGTGGTTGAATTCCCCCAGCAGGATGAGACCTTGTGAGCACAAAGCCTGCTGTAGCTGGAGTAAGAATGCTTTGTCAATAGACTGCCCTTGGTCAAGTGACTTGGTGCTGTGTAAGCCATCTCATTTTCAAAAAACCCGGAATTGTGTCAGTGGCACCAACCATGGAGCCGTGTATTAGTAGACTGGATCCATCTGTTTCTTCCAGTGTCACTTCCTGCAACTGGAAGAATAAAGGAAAAATAACCTGTGCTCTAGATTCCCTCACCAACTGTCCTAAGGCCCTGAAGTCTCTTTTGATTACCCTTGGACTACGTGTCGTAGCTTCATCGCCACCTGTATGAAAGAGCAGAAATGGATAATAGTCTGAAGGCCATACCAGGCTGTGAAGTTTCTTAGAGGTCCTTAACATGGGCTCCACAGATGCAGCAGATGAATGTGTCTAGATGTCTACTTCACACCCACTTGTGTAGTAGGAGATAGTGTGAAAATGTATTTTTTATTGCTTATACTGATATTTAGTCCTTGGAAAAGGCTTGATATCGGGTTTGCCAACTGCTGAATCTATTTGAAGGAGGCAGCCTTTATTAATCTTCCAGCTATGAGGACACTTCTGTAATCTTTTGGCATTGGGTTGGTATTGCTGTTGCTGTAGTATTTGCAAGTACTCTGAATAATATTGAAACACTGATGGGGCATATTTACTCCTTATATTCATAGTGACTTCCATGAGAGGTTCTGCGTGCTGTATTTGTATTTGTCATGTGTCTCATATTGAGAACCAGGAGTGTGGCGTGATGGAGGAAAGCATTTAACTGCCTGATACTGAGAACAGCCCGCTGCATACCTTGGTCCTAGGAAACCAGTCAGAAGAAAAGAGTTCCGGTTTAGGAGAATTGTATGATTTATTGTGGTAGCTGTTTACTTTTTCTTTGCATAAGCCCTTGTGAAATGCGCTATAAAAAGCACAGGGAAAGTCAGTTTTTACTGGAGAATGTTTGGAGCGGGACTGTATCTGTGGAAGGAGCAGTACTAGCATCTGTATGGGCAGTGCCAAAGTTTTCTAGGATGTTACGAATGGCCAGTCGTTTCTGTTTGGGATAAAGGAATAGGAAGGGTGGGTGAGACTGAAATAGCATTGCTGCTCTTGACTACAAGTCCCACCAAAACACATGCTTAAGGAAGTGACCAAGGCTGCACAGATATTAAAGGAGCAAGACTCTTTCCTTTTCTGTAGTTTTCGATGTTTTCACACTGGCTAATGTAAATATTGGCAAGATTGGATCTTTGACAGTGCTACGAGTGGCATCTTTCATATTTTCATTGCAAGCATGAACATTACCAGTAAATGTACAGTGACTGGAGAACTTCTCAATACAGAAAGAGGTTTCTCTGTCTTCTTACTGAATAATGCACACTTATCTTTTAATTTCACTATAGTGTATAACAAATCGTATTTTAATGGTACTAATGTGCCGATCAATCCAAATTGGTCTCTGTGGCAAGCTTGATCTTCCTCATCGCTTGCTTGTTTTCCCCATTACTTACCTGTTAGTCAGTGCTTGGCTTAGTCACGATTTTTGCCAGCAGTGATTTTAGATACCTCCAAATCACTGATAAAGAGTCTGCAACTCCTTCCCCCGCCTCACTTTGCACAGAAATGTGTATCTGTGCTCTCTCTCCAAGATTGTCTCTTTTCCATCTTTGCAGGAGAAGATCCCAAGAAGCTTTAAAATGGGGTAAAACCATATTTATTAATCTTGCCCTTAATTTAATTTTCCAGGGTCTGATTCTGAAAACATCAAAAGCAAATAGAGAAACTTCGTGTCATAGCCTAGAATTTTGGTCTAGGGACCTAGACAAATCAGTATGGACATCTTTGAGTTTGTACATTAGGAAAAAGGGGAAAGCCAAAAGCATTGTTTTTCTTACCCGTGAAAGAGTTTGATCTCTGAGCTAATGTACAAGAAGGCCAATTCCAGTCTGGTCCTCAGGGGGCTCTCACAGAACATTTTCAAACCTTTGTGAGATGAAAAAAAAAAAAAAAGTGAGAAGCATAGATATTAAAAATGAAAATAAAATTATTTCCTAGGCTGATATCTTCTTAGATGATACAGGGAATGATACTGATATTAACACGTACAATTTGGTAATTTCGTTTGCTAATCTTGCTAACACGCTATTTTTTCTCAATTTCAGTTAATTAAAAAAGACAGATCTGACCTGACTGGTCTCCATGGTGCTTTTAATCACACTTTCCTAAGCCCTGACACACTGCTGTTTGTTATCACATTTTCTTGGGTTTCCCGTTGTTTTTTAAGCCATCTTTCACTGTTGAATAAGAGCTGATAGGAGATAACATTCCAAACAAGGTTGCATGAGTTTTAGCTTTGAGAAAACCATCATTTGGTAAAATTGCTGGGCAAGGGTTTCAGATAGGCATTTAACTGACAAAATACAGGCTGATGGAGAACTAAGCTGCCTGCATATGTATAGAGCAAGCCGGAGCTGTCATATCTTTCAAAAAGCAAGCAAAATCCTTCTACTGATCTTCTATTCCTTTAATCCAACACAGTAAGAATTAGCTTTCTGGTTTGGGTCCTGATGTATTTGTCTGCGTCACTGTTTATAAAACAAATCAAGCAAAAAGTAAGGGAAAAGACCCTTCTGTTAACCCTCACAGCCTTGCAGTTTTTCCTTGACTGATTACAAAATTTTTTCCATACACTAATTAATCACATTAAAAGGCCACATATACTGATATTATGAAAATTTTCAATGCCAAATATCTTTGCTGCCAACAGGCAAGAAAAAGTTAATGAATGGAAGAGAGTATATACTGAAATAATTCAGCTGATAAAATGATGAGTAAGGAAAAATTGAGACCCACTAAGTGGTGCTAAAAAGAAAGAAAGAAATGAGTATTTTTAAATGATGTCCACAAGATTTTGAGTAGCATTATGGCTAAAATACTTTTATTATACAATAAATAGGTCCCCACCTGAAACAAAATTAAACTTCAGTGAACTAGTCAGAAGAGAGAAGAACTCATTATCAGTGGTATGGAAATTAGCAGTGTAAAATTTCTTAAACTATGCAGTGAAAGGCAACTTTAACGGGGTGGCTTTGATCCTTGATCAATATCTGAGATGCCCTACAAACCCGTAAAACTATGAGCCATAGGAAAATTTCAGTTGGAAAGGGCCTCTGGAGGTCATCTTGTACAAATCCCAACTCAAAGCACATCCAGTTACGGTATGTTGTTCAGGGTCTTGTCCGGCTGCGTTGTGAATATCTCAAAAAAAAATGGAGATGCCACTACCTCTCCAATATCTACTCCAATGCTTTACCATACTGATGGTGAAAATGTTTCCTAAATTGTGATTGGAATTTCTGGTTTTGCAGTTTGTGTCTGTTGTCTCTCATCCAATTTCTGCACACCTCCGACAAGAGTTTGCCTCTGTGTTATTTGCATCATAGTATTATGTCCCTGGGATCAGCAGTGAGATCCTCCAACCTTTCTCCAGGTTAAGCAAGTCCAACTTCCTCTCCTGCTCCTCATGTATCCACACTTCTGAATATCTGCTTTCTCAGTTTTCTCAGACTGTAGCATAATGTGAACTCCTGAATCAGATGTCTAAACAGTAATGGAGTGAACATGGATCAGCCAAAAGAGAGAACAAAGTTGATGGTATTTGACCACAATTTGAGACTTGTGATCAAAAACTCCTTCAGGAGCCCCAGGGTAAAAAAAGAATGGCTGGCCCAAAAGAATGCTGCGTTTCGTGGTAGCAACAGAAGAGTCTCTAGACAAGATCAAGAGATTTATCTAAACTAAGTTTGTCTGGTGTTGAAGGCAGAGTTCTCTACTCAAATAATTTTGTTGGCTCTGGATGTTTAAGATGGTCAGCAGTGAAATGGCTAACTTTGAAACAGAAATTCTAGCAAACAGACTTCGTGTTACCAGCATTAAGAGTTCTTGCCTCTTGGATAGCTGTTGCTTCCATCTGTATAAAGATGTTGTATCCAAAAGACTATACCTACAGCCCTGAGGACTGAAACATTTCTTTTTCAATGACTGCACAAGCTCTTCAGAGGCTGGTGAGGTACAAAGCAGCTTTTGGTTGAAGGGACCACTAGGTCCCTGCTAGGTACCCACTAGGTATCTACTCAATTAAAGATTAGCAGAATCAAAGAGAATTAAACTCAAGTGACTTCTGAAAAATCTGAATTTAAAATGTGTAATGTGAAGAATGACTTAGAGAAACAAATCATGGTAATTCCTTCTGAACTTGGCAACTTTCTTGTAATTAGGAAACAAACTGCAGAATTTAAACCAGTGGCTCACCTTACTGAGATCTGCTCTGACAAATGACCATGTACATTTCTTTTCATTATATGACTAAAGAGTCAGACTGGTCTTATGACTGAAGGGTTTTGAGAAGAGGAAACAATCCCTGTCCAAAATACCCCACGATCGTTGCGATAAATCTGTGATCCAGAAAACAAATTCAGACTAGGGGTGAGGTAATGGGGTTAGACAATAGCCAGATTATGCAGCGTATTTTTTTCAAGTAACAACAAATATACAGATTAGCATGATTTCTCCTTCTCTATATTTCCCTGGAAAATGACTCATGTGATGTAACAAGTGATGAGACGGTGGGAACATGACACCAAAACCAGACTTGCCTGTGACTCCAAAGAGCTTCTTAGAGTTCTGCAAAGGGAACCCAGGCTAAGGCATGTGGTCAGCACTCACTAAAGGTGAGGATATGTGTGTTCTGGTGGAGACACCTAGTACAAATTAAAATGCATCCTCTCAGCACCAGTTTATTCTGTTTAAACAAAGGGATGACTAGTTTGTAAAACCGTGCAGATCTCCAGGGACTGAGGTGTTTCAAGGTTCACAATGAAATTAATTCAAAACTTACTCCCAAACAAATGATTGGCTAAAATTTTTCTTTGCTGCACAGGAAAATTCCGTAGTGGACATTTAGGTCTAATATGATTAAAAATGCAGTGTCCTTGCACTTCCAAGAACTTCAGATGAGGTCAGCAAAGCCACTAGTTTATGTGCATTTTCACTTCATAAAAATGGTTAGCTGAGTTCATTTGAATACATCTTATCCTTTGCTTTTTTTCAATCACAGTGAGCACTGACCATCCTTGTGCACAATATTTTATCTCGGCTTGCACGAGTATGACAGAAGGAAGTAATAGGGAAAGAGATTCTCCTATTTTTTGAAGTGGGTAAGGTACAGCAAGGGTGATTTTAAAGGAGAAAATCTGGCACACAGAGAACTGCTTGTGCCTCCGTTCTCAGTGGAGTTTTGAGTCATTCATGCAGTGCAGTGGCTAGGGAGCCTGAGTGACTCATACATTGCTAACTATGGAGAAAAAAATGTATTTTCTGAAACATTCAAGCATTACTCACATTTTCACTTAATATCAGCTGATTCTAGTAGCCTTATTCCACCTTTGAGGATTTAGTACAATGGGTTATATAAAAGGCATATTGGACTCAAGCTCCCGTTAAACTGATATGTTAAATATGGCATCAGGCATCTTGCCTACATTATGAAGTATTTTGAGTGCCCTCAGTTCAGCATGGAAGTTATTGTCTTTAACAGAGAGGAGTTGGAAAAATTGCAAAACTCACATTACAGTTGACTTCAAAAGCTCTTGATAACTGTCTTAATTTCTATGTTCCGACTTTCATCCCAAAGGGTTCTCAGATGTTTGACCAATTAATAAACAGAGTACATCCAGGGATTTATTACCCACTGCTGCACTGGTACAATTTCTAGAGTCTTCGATACTCAAAGTCATGGAACTAGAGGAAAAAATTGAGTCTTTTCCAAGCTGAACAAGCCCAGCTCTCTCAGCCTCCCCTCTGTGTGGTCTAGCCACCTAACCAGCTTGGTGGCCCTCCACTGGGATTGCTCCACTATGCCCATGCCTTTCAGTATGGGAGAACCCAAAATCCAACACAGTCTGTGGTCCAGGTGTGGTCCCACAAGTGCTGAGTAAAGGGTAATGATCATTTCCCTTGACCTGCAGGCTACATTCTTGATAAAACAGCCCTATGTTGACTTGGTCTTTGCTACAAAGGCCCACACTGCTAAAGAGTACTCAGCAGTGACATGATGTAGATCAGTGCAGATGCCTCATACAGCTGTGCAGTACAAAGATGACCAAGAGATCTGTGTATTTTAGGAGATCAACATAGGGTCATACTCTCCATAATTTCATCCACTTTGTGGAAAACTGTAGAATATTTGGTAGATCCCTGGAGTAAGACCAGAAGTTTGAAATCATTAAGTTCCTGATTTATTAGACAAAATGAGTCATTTCCATTTTAAAGAAAAATGAAATGATGTAGAACCTTTTTATAGTTTTGAGGTCTATGGAAAAGTGCTGTGTAAGAGCTAGTCGTCATTTTGCATAGGCTTTTTGTGAATGTTCATGTGAGGTAGGCCCCTGCTACAAAATTCTGCCCCAACATTTGCGCTGCATTATTTTAGGAATTTTAATTTATCACTGAAGACAAGAGTTTAGTATGAATCAAAAGAAATCTGGATATTTTTCTGGATAATGGGAATACCCAGTTTTATTAGTAAAAATTACAAAATAAATAAAACCTCTGGAAACACTGAGGATCCTCAGAAAGAGACATGTTTGTGCTCCAACTAAATAGGAGCAGAGGAGCCATTAGAGAGAATATTTCCACAGTAGTCTGGTGGAATTTTGTGATTCTTCCTCTGAAGTTCCTGACAGTCCTTCTCAGAGACAGGACATTGACCTCAGACTAGGTAGGTTCAAGATTTCCAATGATGTGAAACTGTCCTGGTTTGAGTTAGAACAAAACAATTCTATTCAGTGGTTTTACTTTTCAGCTAAGTCTCTTCTAACATGCACTGTCTGAAGTTAAGAGCATATTCTCACAGACAGTGTGTACTTCTAGTACTGATAACGCTTCATGTTTAGAGTTACTACCAAGAACCGGTGTGCAAACCAAGCCCACTGCTAGATCTTGTGGAACATATTATGGGGGACAGGGAGGAGCGGACAGGACAGGTGACCCTAAACCAACCAGTGAGGTATTCTAGCCCATATACGTCATATTCAGTATAAAGCTGAGGGATAATGAGGGTCAAGCTCTCTTCTTCAATGGCTGACATCCAAAGAGGACTCTATCTGTTCTGCTTTGGATCCTGATTAATGTATTCCTGAATCTAGTTCCAGAACCCAGCTCCTGAATCTTGTTCCTTTCTGTCAATGAGTCCAGTCTGGGACTTTCCCAGGGCCTGCTCCACAGCATCAGTGGCGATGAAATTGCCTTTAGGGCACTTGGGTTCAGTACTGATTTTGTATATATTTGTATATATTCCATTTTATTATTATTTTAGTTAAAGCTATTCTAGTTTTCTTTTCTAATTGTTAAATCTCTCTCCCTTATTCCCTTTCTCTTCCACTTTGGCAGGAGAGAGGAATTAAGAGAGCATCTATTATAGGCCTTGTGGGCTGCCCTGATCCTAAACCTTGACAGAAAATTAAATATTTCATCATAGACCACTGAGAACCTTCCAGTGCCTCTCCATGACCTCCTTCTCTACCCAGGAAGGCAAAAGCATTTTTATCCGTTTGAATGGGGAAGAACTAGAGGTGCTCAGCTGCTGAAGCCTAGAAAATCACGGATGTATCACCTCCGATGGCCTAGCAGAGCACACAAGGAAATACCTGCATGGATGTGGACACAGCAAGCTCGATCTGGCTCTGCAGTGCACTAGGATAAGTCAGATGTCAATTACCAAGGCTAACACTACTGTTAAGCCTAATTCCAACTCCTGATGCATTTGCTTAGATGTCATTCCTTTTGCTAATAAATAAGTAAGCAAGTAAATAAATAAATAAGTCAATTTGTTTAATTTCATTAAGAATTTCTAATGGATTGGACTCCTTTTAAAATCTGGCTAGCGTTTATTGAAGCTATCAGGTGTCGATGGGGTAAATCAATCCTTCATCCACAGTGTGGTGACATCCAGTGTTCAGGATTGTCACAGGGGAGATGTGGGAAAGTCCAAGGCTTAATCAAGCATGTTCTGGAGTGTGCATATCTCAGATAGAGACAGATGGTTGTTTGCTCACTAGAAATATGTAGGTTAATTCCCTAGACGAATGTATGTATCTTTATCTGATGGCACTTCTGGGGAAATTTGGGTAGAACAACTTCAATGGGAATTATGGGAAGCACTGAAAAGTCAGGCCACAGTTTCCTGTGGACTGAGATGTTTGATGTTAGGCAATGTGGTTTGGAACTGTCAGCTATTAGGTAGGACAGTGCTATTGCAAAAGGGCTTGAAGATTTTGTAAGGTAATTGTTAGGAAATGAATCAACAACAGGACAGAAAATTTCATTATGTTACTAAGTAATGAGTAGTGTAACTGTGACTGCAAGATACAGTTCTGTTTCACTCAGCTCGGAGATAGAAAATGTTCAGAGAAGGACTACCGTGAGTATAAAATTGTTTCCTGACTAAAAGAAGCAAAGTGGATGAGGAGCCTCCACCTTGGGATACAGGCAGCTGAGGGTCTATAGAGACCTATACATTCCTCCGGGGTATTGAGAAGGTAGAAGAAGTAGAGGTTCTTCACTGTTTCACAGAATTACAGAATGGTAGGAGTTAGCAGGGACCTCTGGAGATTGTCTAGTTCATGACTCTGCCAGAGCAGGTTTGTCTAGAGCAGATCACACAGGATTGTGTCCAGGTGTGTTTGAAAGTCTCCAGAGAAGGAGACTCCACCATCTCTCTGGGCAGCCCATTCCAGTGCTCTGTCACCCTCCAAGTAAAGAAGTTCCTCCTCATATTTGGGTGGAACATTCTATGTTCTACTTTGTGCTCATTACCTCTCGTCCTGTCTCTCAGTACCACTGAAACAAGACTGGCTCCATCCTCCTGACATCCACACTTTAAATATTTATAGTCATTGATAAGATCCCCCCTCAGTCTTCTCTTCTCCAGAATAAAAAGGACCAAGTCCCTCAGCCTTTTCTCATAAAAGAGATGCTCTAGTCCCCTAATCATCATTTCTCACACTGTAAGAACTAGAGGGACTCCAACCATCAGCAGGTTTGACAGAAACAGAAGGTACTTTTTTGCAGAGGACCTGTGCGTGACCTGTACCTGTACTGGCCCTCATCTGCTGCCAATAAAGGGAGCTTGTGTCCTTGCATGGAACTGGGGAAGATCAAGTTATCTGCATCTGAGGACATTCTGTGCCCCATCCTGCTCAGGCAACCAGCGTTGGTGTGGTCAGTCTTACCTTGCACATCTCTGGCAGAGGAGACAAACAGTGCCAGGACCTGCAGAGTCCTCCCAGACTCACCTCTTCTGCCACTCAATGGCTATGGAGCAAAGTGCATCCCACTCATGACTGACCCAGGCAACTGTGCCCTGTGGTGTGACCAGCTCTTGTGCTTTGGCCTCCCCAGTGATGAGACGCTCCCCAGGCTCTCACAGCTGCATCGGGCAGAGCTGCCACCTTCAAAATGTCACATCTCACCTCTTTGTCCATCTCTTCTACCTTTGTCCTGCTTCTGCCCTGACTCATCCTGCTGCTAAGCAGGGATGGACATAACCACAGTGCGCACCCAGGAAAGAAGCTGTGTGACGGTCCAGGTTTTACTTTGTCAAATGTCACCAGGCATGCACTGTGTGGGGTCATGAGAGGTGGGAAGGAGAGCATCCCTTTGTTGCTTCCAGCCTCTCCATCACATTAAGCTTCTGCTTTAGAGTGGAAAATCTGGAGCACGCACTGCCATTTCCTATTACCCTGTCCACGACTTGGCACAACAAGGCCCTCCTTGGAGGGAGCTACTGTAACTCTCTGCATGTACCCTATATGTTCGGGAGGAATCACTGGGGAATTAACCCTGCTGATTTCAGCCTGCTGCTGCACTGCATGAATAATTGTGGGGAAAAAAAAATGCATTTATTCAACAGTATGTGGGAATGTGTAAATTATGAAACCTGCTTTCATTTAATTAAAGGGGAAAAAACAGCAAAAAAAAAATCATCATTCATGTTAAATAGTCTGAGATCCTTAATTTGCTTTAAATGAAAAGGTGGCTGTCAGTTTAGGTTCAGTCTAGAAAGATGAATAATTTGTTTGATCACTTGAGAAACAGGAGATCATTTTGCTCAGTAGTTTATTATTATATTTCATCAATAGTGTCCTTCTCATCTGAGGTTAACTAGAATTACAGAACTGACAAAGCACTGCGCTGCAGTATATCTGGCTTTATGTCCTTTGATAGCTACTGCTGAAGCAGAAGACATTCACAATGAGACATAAAAATATGCAGGAACCATTAAGAAAAAGCTTTCTATTTCACCTCTGTAAATCCAATTTGCATCTAAGTGAATTAGCTGTATTACTTATTTAAAAGAAAAAAAAAAAAAAGGCAGAAACTTAGGAACTCTCAGTGGCTAATTATTTTTTTGAATCATAGCATTTTGACCAAAGGTAGTCTTTCAGAGAGTATTCTCATATTTCTGTTCATAGAATAACAGATTCTCACTATATATGGAGACTGTTGCTTACCCTTGCCTTGCTAAAGTGCACAATATAACGTGTAGGTCAGTCACATTCCTATTCTTCAACTGGACAATGCCTTAATTAGAGGAAGGTCCCAGGTGAAGGGTTTCTGGGCTCCTTAGGTGTAAGGTGTTAGGTGTAGTGAAGCAACAGAGGTGCAGGTTTGCTCCAGCCCACTCGCTCATGAATGCATATGTGTCGGATCTGTGAGAAATCTGTAGGGATGGTACTGCAGGGGTGGGTGGTGGTGGAGGACACTGGTGGTGCTCACAGATGACACCCAGAAACTTGCACCTCCCCTGAGCAGGTTTTACTCATCAGCTCCCTTCTTGTTAGGCATAAATGAAATTGTAGCTTGCAGGTCTTCTCCTCCTAAGGTAACCTTCTAAATGCATTTGGACCTGTTCCACTCCAAAAGTACTGCTTGACTCCCCAGAAAGTTGGGGGTGGCCACTCCATGCCCTGTCTGTAAGCAAGGAGTCCAGAGGGGTTGCCCAGTCTTGTTTGGCAGTTTGTGTGCTACAGGCAGCCTCTCCCTGTCTCCTCCCTCCCATCATGCAAACAGAAGTCAGTCTGGGAAAGGTTTGTTGTGTTTCACCCCAGAATCTGTGTTCAGCTGCTCCCTCCACCCCGCCTCCTGCTGCCAGTGCTGCTGCTGCTCCCCATGCATGTGCTGCTGGGACGTTGGAACAAAACTGTGTCTTTCGTTTCGGGTCGGTTCTAGGAAGTACATGCAATGCCAGTGCTGATTACAAGCGTTCATCATGGCTTGGGGAGGGACTGCTGCTTCAGTCCTGGGCACTTTATTAACTAGAAGAGAACTTTTATGCAAACTGACTAGGTTCGTATCCACTGTAGCAGGTGCAAACTGGTGCTGATGTGGATGTGATCTCAAGAAGCCCTTTTAGGGCTTTCCTCACCATATTCTTCATAGCACATCCTCTTCAGTCTCCTCAGGTGGCTCTGCTCCATCCTGGGAAAGTCCTCAACTAACACAGCACCTACTTGTCATACCTAGACACCGGACCAGGAATCTGTTGTGGGGACATGAAATCCTTTGTTCATACTTTTTATTTTAAAAACATTTCAAAACAATCCAACCCTCCAATTCAAATCCCTCAAGGCTGAGACTACCACACTATACCCTCAACTAAAACATTTAAGTTCTCAGGCGCAATTCATCACACCTAATTCAGGCAGGTGTCTGGTATCCTGAGCTCCTTTTAGAGCTGGCTGGTATCAACAGGCCTGGCTAGAGTGATTCGCATGACATGTTGTACATCGTACCTTAGGACGTGAGAACTCCTCTGGAAGTATTTATTTCTCCTCATCCGAATGCTTTAATTAGAGTAAATTAATCCCTCTGCTCCTGCTCCTATACCATCTCATCATGATTTTATTTTCCTTTTCATTGTATTTCATCGATCTGCAGTGCCCTAACATATTAACTTGTAAGCTTTTCACAGCACAGACTTTATTTGTGTTTTTACAGCACCCACTAGGGAAGCTCCTTCAGCCTGACCCTTTTCCTCTGGAGGCTGCTACAAAACAAACTGCTGTGGAATGTAAGGGGGAAAGCAAGGTCCAGCTGCTGCTGTATGTGGCACAAAGGTGCCTTGCTGGATACTCACCAAAATAAAGGCTGGTGCAGATTGTGTGTCCACTATACAGCATGGGTCTGACATGCAGTAATAGCTGTTTTCTGGCAGCCAGTAGTATGATTGATCCTGGAGCTGTCTCCTCTGGGCAGCAATGTCAGGACTGTTATGCAGCACAAACACATCAGCCCTATTGTTGCTGTGGGCTTCAGGCTAGGTGTTGATGTTGCATGAAAAACCGCCTCTTCTCTCAAGGAGGCAAGTGAAGGCTGATGAGAAAAGTCACTGCACAAACTAGTACTTAGCATATACAAAATATTTCCTGATTCTCTGCTCACTGCTGTTTCACCCTTAGCCTCACTTTTCACTTAAGCCATCTTGCAACAACCAAGGATTTTTCACCTCTGAAGTGTTCTTTCTCTGTTTCTAACCACAGCACCATGCAGAACAGGACGTTGCGGCAGAGCAAGGGGTTAGTGAACTGTGGCACTAAAAATAGCATCAGGACCTGGGATAATGAGACCAATGTTTATGAGACTGGACTTCAGAAACATGGGTGGCAGTCCAGCCTTGGCCTCCTGAACACTTTTTCTGAGAGGCATTACACAAACACAAAGAAGCAAAAACTCACACACAGTCAGACCAACAGGCCTTTTGCAGTCTGTGTTTTCCAAACATTAGTCAGCTCTTCTATAGATGGCATCATTTTTTCTGACTTCATACTTTTCCTTTTAACTAAAAATTCATTGAATGCAGTCTTGTTTCAATGAAGTTGTCCAAGAAAGTAACACAATTCCAGACTGGAAGTTAGGAGTGTATGTTCATTGACCAGATAATAAAGGGCAACTCAAGCTTTCCGCTGAATAGGTACAGTGAAAGAGCAAACCATCCTTGAGGATGGTGTATGAAAGCAACAACACAATGCAGTTGCCTTAGATAGCCCAGGCATCCTTTTAGGCTCTATGATTCACATGACATTTGTGCCTTATTCTCAGCTTTTCAAGAGTCTGTCTCCTACTGTTCTTATTTTTACATTCATTTTTCTAAAGAAACAAGGCTGATGGGATAAGGCTGCCCATCTGCCTGGCTGTCTATTGACCCCATCTGTCTCTTCCCCCAAAATCACTGTGAACCTGCCGGTCTGTTTCAGTTCAGTCTGATGATGGGATGGATACCTCAGGGTAAATAATCATGAAAATTGTCTGCTCCTCAGGGAGAGACTAATACAGCTCTTGATGGAATGAATGGCAGGACAAATCCAGCTGTTGGCACTCTGTCCATGGCAGTAGCCAGGTGGACATGTACTTACTCATCAGGCAATTGGGGGACAGGATGCTTGAGACATGAAATGACATGTGCTGTCTCTGGCCTGTGGGAGGACATCCTAAAGAACACAGGGCAGCTGGGCTCTTGCCATGCAAGGGGATGAAGGACACATTTCGCTGGATAATCAGGCTTCCCCATGCCTGCATCTCACCAAGAAACACCTTCATCTGTGACCCTGCGTAAATCACCACGTAAAGGATTCAGCTCTCAGTATGTGGCTGATTTTGTATGTTAACTAACTGCCTCCTGATGTGACTACTTCAGACATGGATTTGATGTGACTTCTGAAGCTGTAAATGCCTGTGTTTATACTGTGCACCTACCCAAGTGTGAGACGAGAGCAAAGCCTCTTTGGGGAGCTTTGCCATCCATGCAGGAGCACAGAGCGGTCTGTCCCAACCCCGGATTTCCAGAGGTGCAAACTTGATCTGTTGTCCACCTTCCCACACCACTGAGGCAGCATTCAAGCATGCAAGCAGATGCTGTAGTCTAGCAGGGAATATAAATGCGTGCTTAGTTTTGTCTACTGGGACTGCTCAACCTCTGATTTTAACTGGATGTCTTTGCAGGAATGAGACCGCCCAGTCTCATGACTCTGAAAGTTTTCAAGACTGTTTGTGTACCCTCCCTCGACCAGACTCTCTTACTCTTCATTTTTAATAAGATGAATAATTAAGACAAAGATACATTTCCTTTCCTGCAGGACATTTCCTCCCTTCTCAGGTCTTTCTGTAGTGCATCACACACTCCTTGTCTTTCTGTAGGTATGAAGGATGTAATTCCGCTAAGGTGCTCCCAGAATTCCCATGTGACAGGCAGGTGATGAAAGAACCGGTCTTTTCATTTTCATGCTTCCTTTCTTCAAGCCAAGTGATTCAATAGCCTCAGCAGATCTTCAGCTTCCCTCCCAGATGGAGTGCATCTCATTTCCATGCCTTTTCAAACTTACCAAAATAAAGTCCATGTGTTTAACAAGGGAAACAGTGCAGGGTTACAGCCTCACAAAGACACTAATGGCAAAGGCAGAGCTCAACCAGAGAATTGCCAGAGGGGGACAGTTCATGCCCCACTCTTTTGTTTTTTTGACACTTCTATTAGGATCCTACTCTGCAAATATCTTGCTTAATGTTTTGATAACTAAATTTCAATTGGAACCACATGATCTGCTTGTGCAAAAGGATTGCCCTGTTTCAGAACATGAATTACATTCATGAATTCACCCTTGGCTAAATTGCATGTTTATTCCTAGTATGAAGCTATGAACTCTGCTCCTGCAGAGAGGAAACCATTACGCACGTCAATGCCCTGAAAGGGGAGGGCCTGAGGAGGGAGAAGCACAAACAGCACAGAAAAAGCCTAACGTGCTCATTATGAATAAAATATTCAGCCCAGCTTTAATCATGGAACAGAATAGCTCCAAGCAGCATTGGAGGCCTGGTTTATGAAGCATAGGACTGATACTTCCCCCCCTGCCACGACAGTTTTCTTTTAGGTTATAAAAATGAGGAGAAAACACTCAAAAGTGAGAGGAAAGTGGAAGGATCCTTTGCAGCACAAGTATCAGTCTGCATTTGTTGAGTGTGGGGCCAAAAAGCAGCTTTACTGTGGCCTGACCTCACTAAAACTTCACTTCCATTCCCAAAAGTGAACTTCACTGTTTGTCAGAAATGAGCTGCTCAGGGGGACCCAGAGATCCTGCTGTGCCAAAGCAAGGGTAGGTGGAGAGCTGGCTGGGAACGCTGCTGCTCCCTGCCTCTTTGGTGCTCCCTGCTTGAAGAGGGGGCAAAGGTCAGAAGGTGCCCACTTGCCATGTGACCAAGAGTTCCCTTCTGCTGGGGATGTCTTCAGCAGTTTTCTTCCTGCTGCTTCTAGAGGACACATAGCTACCATGTGTGACATTCACAGGGACACTAGAGTCCCCTCCTTTACATGAAAGGCTGGAGGAGAATGCATAATCTGTTAGGGAGCAGCCCAACAGAGGTGACATTGCCACAGCTCCAAACTCCCAGCTCCAGCTTGTAACAACGTTGAGCACGTATTCCCTATAGGTACATATGCAAGCACATGTAAACAACACACACATACACACGGCCAGACACGCTGATCCACACAGATGGATGTGGCCAGCGCTCACGTAAACACAAACAGCACCAGAGGCCTCATTCTATTCCCCTCTCCAGCTGAGCAGGAATCACTTGGCAGGACTGGCTGGCCCCGAGCCCTTTCTTATCAAGAGAAAGCATGGTAGCAATGCTTTGAGAAGTGTCTGAAATCAAAGCTTGGAGGTTAAAGCACTACCGGCCAGCACTACAAGAGACTCTGTAGCACCATTAACTTGCCTGGATTTGTTCAGTAAAACTCTGCTGCAGCTTTCACCCAAGCCCAAGGAAATCTATTGCTGGTTTGATCTTTTTGCTGTTCTCAGGTCAAGACTAGTCATGTACAGTTGAAAGCCCGTAAGGACCTTTGTACCTGGGACACCCTTGTCTTGGCTATCTGATCCCAGTGCCATCTGTGGGAAGACAGCTCTGTCTTTCTTCTGGACAACTCTGGGGCTTTTGCTAGCTCAGATTTTTGATACCTGCATGATCCCGCAGGTAGGTAAGTCCAGGAACAAGGGGAAAGGCAGGAAGACTTACTTTGGAGCATAATACACAGCTCCCTGGCCATGTGCTCCTAGCTATGTACCTTCAGCAGCATCCTGTACTGGCTGGAGCTGCATTCCCAGTCCCCATTAGTTCGTGAAGTCACCAGCAGTGGCACGCTTCCCTATACAGATCTAGGAGGAGCCAAAGAACTTTTGCTCTCTCCACACCTAGCCAGCCCCAGACCTCACACCCAACTGCTGGCTGGAAGGACACAGTCTCAGCAGTTAGCTCAAACATGCCCGGTTATGCTAGCGTCTTTTCTGATGAATTTAGCACATCCACAAATGCTATGGCCTGTTTGGATGAACACATCACCCATGGCTGTAAGTGTATCACCTCAGTGGTTTAATATTTGTCACTTGTGTAAGCAATAAAAATGATAGGACCTGGTCAAAGCCCCATTGGATTTCTCAATCAGCTCTGGTAGTCTTCAGATCAAGGGGGCAGGGACACAGTGATCCACAGCCAGCTTTGCTACCAAGAGAGATCATTTCACTGGCCCAACAGTGCCACTAAGCACCTTGAATCTGTACAAGGGCTAGGATTTATTAAAAGTGCTTAATACTCAGAAACCCAGCAGGGATTAGTGAGTATCGAGCATTTCTGGCAGTAAGAAAAACTCTTAATCAGATGTCTACATCTGAATGTTGGCAGCCATGGAGACAGGGAGGGTCCTCTTTCACCATGCCTTCCCTGCCCTGAGGGAAGACAGAGCACCAGCAGGGCTCTCTACTACCGTGCAGGGACCACAGGGATAGTGCTACAGTGCAGGCAAGGATCTCTGCCTCTCCCATACGTATTGCTGCAAAGAGCTAGTTGATACCTCACGGCTGCTACTGCTCCTCATGAGACTCCTCGCAGGTACAAGTCAGCCCACTTTATGGTGGCCTGGCAGTCCACCTGCATGTCAGCTGCATGCCACCTGTTCTCAATATCCAGCCTTCCTTGTCGTGGATGAAAACACAGAGCTGGGGGTTTTTACACCTCAAAGTAGCTGTGAAAATTCATACAAATATAAAGTTCTTTAAACATCTAGTACTAATATTCCTTTTGTTTACACTCAAGTCCATTTCTGGCCTTACTTCAGAAATTAATCATTGCATGTATAGCGTCCTTCTTCTTCAGCTTAATATTCAGGGAAATCCCGTACTGTTAAGGTTTCCTGCATTTGCACTTTTTCTTTTTTCATATGGCAAGTTTGTGCCTGGATTACTGAAACGATTTCTTACCATTCCCAATGCTAGGAGATGAAATAGGTGATTAGGTTCGCAACTGTGCTTCCCACCTCCTGTAAGGCGGTGGTGTAAGGAGAAGGTGTAAGGCAACTTCCCCACGTACGTGCCTGAGTTACCAAAGCAACTCCTGGGGATGACAATTCCTGTCACTTGACAGTGAGTATTTGTTGAAGCTTTTCTTAACAACACGCCAAGAAAACTCACTTCTGTCTGGCACGGTATGAAAAGATATGGCCATGAGAGAGGGCTGCACAGTTGAGAGGAGGGTACCGGTACCCACCAAAGGCAGCGTGCTCTGCCAGACTGAGCAGGGGCAGAGATATGCTCCACTGCTCTCCTTGCTCAGGGAGTACCTTCCCATATTCCCTCAAGGAGCTGATTTTTGAGTAACAAATCTGTGAAATGGGGATAATCCTGCCCCCTACAGCTAAGCCTAAAAGATCCAGTAATGTTTTCCCCAGTATTTTCAATCTCTGGAAGTCCCTGAGGATAGCCCAGGACCTTGCTTACGGTGTCAGCACCCAGCTCTCCCAGAAAGACCTTTGTCTCTGGCTCGGTGTGACCGTCTGTGACTCAGCTCTGAAATACGGTGTTTTTCCACTGAAGCTCTGAAATACAGTGTTTTTCCACTGATAATTTTGATAAGTGTAACCTTAAACTGGGCTATATTACAGATGATAACCCAAGAACATTTTTAATCTCCTGTTATTTACTTGTAACATCATGAATCACAGCATTGCAGTGTACATGATATTCCCTGATGATATAATTATGGTGCTCTCTATATACTCTGCTTTCTTAATTCATTGTATTCAACATTCACCTTTTAGCAAGGCGTGCTTTAATTTTCACATGCACATTACTCAGTCTGAGACTAAACATGGGAATCGAAAACAAGACTCCTGATATAACAGCCACATCACGCTGACCATGTATCTGCTGTTTGCTGACCTTCCACTGTAGCCTTTATTCCCATCCCACACATGAGAAGCACTGGGTGGCTACATGACGTGTGCAGTGAGACGGCTTCTTCACAATGGACTTTATAATGTATGACTTGAGCTCTTTCTCAGCCCTATCACCCGGGGTGTGTTTACCTGAAGAGAAATACCTCTATGGTTGGCATGAGTTACTCATTCTCAATCGGGGAGGTCTCAAAGCTAAGTGCTGGCAGCACTGGGAGAGGTGGGGATTCTGTCCAATCCAACACCCTCACTGATGCCCTTAATTCCCTCCTCAAAGGCAGATTAGGCCAAAAATTGTGGAGAGTACTAAAAATACATATTTTCGCTCAGTGCCTCCACACAGTGCATCTCCTAAGGACAAGCAGAGGAAGGGAGTGCAGGGACTCCACAGATCCAGGGGCTGGAGCTGTGGGTGTCCAGGGCAGGGAAAAGTCTCTCAGCCCATCTCCAGGCATAGTAGAGGCTCTAGCAGGATAAACAGTGTTCATGCCCACCTGGATGAGCTCCCATCTTTCCCCAAGGACTGTGTTCTCAGGCCGTTAAAATCGGCTGGGATGCTGGTACTATGTACACCCAGTGCTGACCCCAGACACCTTCACTCTCTCCCCCACCATTATCTCCAGTCAATCCCAACTCACATTTCTACTGTGAAGCTTGCAGGAAGGAGAAGGAAAGCAGCCTTTTGAGGTCCAGGCTGCACAGTCTGCTAGTTCAAGAAAGGCTGAAAGCTGCTTATTAATACTCAGTGTTAGATTCCAAAGACTGCTAGTTACTGAGCTGCAGTGGATCTGCCTGAAGAAAAGCCCTTCAAGGGCAAGCAGCACCACCTCCAGAGCCTCTTCCAAGTGTGCATGCAGGACCAGCTGAGTCTAGATTGAGCAGGGAGCTGATCTGAAAAGCTAGCTGCAAATTCCAGGGAAATGACCTCTGCTGAGGTAATCTTTGCTGAATCGAACTTCACTGAATAACCAGCACTCTATCATTCAAGCTTTTTACCCCAAGCTTTCTTGAATTTGTAAATTCATTATCTGCCGTGTTCTCAGCCCTGCCGTAGCTCTCGCTTGCAGTCACCAATACAACCATTTGTCCGTAATCTATTTCTCTCTGTGCCACCAGACCTTGCAGGGAGGATGTCAGTAATTTTCCAGGCTTGTCCCCACCATTCAGCTGACACCAGCTGCTGCTGCATCATTGAGGGGGCCACAGACATGACAAAGGTGAGTAAACAAAGCACAGACTGATCAGCAAACAGCCTTACAGGTGCCTTCCTACATCCTACAAAGCCTTGGATTTCCTTTTGTTTCCTTTCCTTCTCCCACGTCTGATTTTCATACTTATGAACACGCAAATGCAATAGGGAAATTTAGGAAATCTGTTACTAAGGCAACTGATTAGGTGATGATGCAATTACCTTGTTATTTGAAAGTCAGGGTGCCCTGTGTTGCAATAAGCTTCTACCAAAGGGGAGAATGAAAGTTTTCATAATAACTTACCCACTCAAAAGCAGCACAGACCAAAAAATGACTTACCTGGAGGATACACCAAGAGCGCCAGAAGCCAAGAAAATCCAGATGCCTGAGCTGTAAAGCGAGTGGAGGCAAAATCTCCTTACTGCTCCCATGCTGGCAGGATTGAGGAGGGGGCAACTCACCGTCAGCAGTAGTTATCACACAGTACATGGGGAAAATGACTCATGCAATGTGAGTAATTAGCCAGACATCCACCTATAATTACATGTAATTATAATGAAGAGAAATCAGAGCAGCAAAGATGCAGGTCCTTGGACCCAAATGTTACACCTAAATGCAATGATATAGATGACATTGGACTGAGGACTGTAGTTCTCCAAAGCAGTTAACTTGGGCTAAATTCGTTTCCGAGAGATCATTTTCTATAGTTGAGCCTGGGCCTGTTGTGCTGTTGCAGACCCTGCCTTTTCCCAGTTTGATCTCTAGGCAGCTCTACCACAAGCTTTTCTCCTGCATTTTGCTTCCCCCTTCATGGTGTTTCTTCATATATGTTGGCCTCCACCCTCCTGTACAATCTTGGGCCATGCAGCATTTATTTCACTTCAATGGTGCCCAAAGATTAGGTCTGTGCATCAGACCTTTGTCTTAGACTTGAGCAGCCGCCAGGCTGGGGAAGGAAGCGGCAGGAACCAGTGTAGATGATGTGGACTCAATCAGTCCCCAGTGAGGGTGGTATCTCCTGTCTCTTCCTCCAGGCCCATCCTCAGCACCTTCAGTCACTTGACAGCCTGCAGCCCCAGGATTTGCAGCCCAGGTACCAGCTGCTCGTGCTTTGTGCAGACTTTCCTCACTGGTGGAGTCACCTCAGATCTACTGGTAGCTCTGGGACCTCACTCAACCCAATGACGCTTGCAACTCAGCTGCCTCTGCCAGCTCCTACTGTGAGTTTCCATGCTTCTCTGCACAGATCTGGCTCCTTTCCTACATGCCAGGTGACATTCCTGGCTTTTTTTTTTTTTTTTGCCTCTGTTTTCAATGCTTTTCTTAATAAGTTCCTCCCACTGCTCCTTTGCTCACAGACAAGTTACAATTTTTACTTCTGGGGCCCCATAAATGGTGCCGGAAGAATCAATAAAAGTCAGCAGATATGGATCTGAAGTGTTAGTTGTTGTCAGGAGATGTCAGCTGTGGCTTCTGGGGCTTTCCAAGGGCGTCTGGTGTAGCCAGAGGCAGAGACCCTGAGCCATCAGAGAGTACATGTTAAAAGAAAGAAAGATGGAGGAGAAAGCAATGCAGAAAGCAATAGCCTGTTGCTTTTTGTCCAAGATACCAGGAGCCTTTTAAAGGAGCAGATGTCAACTTACTGTTCTGTACTTCAAATTGCCTCTTTAGTCCCAGGTTACTGCCCTTCTGCAGCCACGCAGGTAGCATTTGAAGTGATTGTTTTGAATAGCTTCAGAAGCAAAAACCCACCTGAGTTGGCGCGTGTGTGGTGAGTCTGGTTTTGCACAGCACCACTTGGGTCCTGAGCCGTGTGCATGGTGTCAATTGGGTCCGAAAGCGTGGGCATTGTGTGCCCTGCCAGAAAAGCTGGAGGTGGTGGTGTCCAAAAACTGGAGACTTTCAAAACCTACCTGGATAGAATCTTGTGTAGTGTGTTCTAGGCCATCCTGCTTTAGCAAGGGGGTTGGACTAGATGATATCTAGAGGTCCCTTCCAACTCTGATGATTCTGTGATCCTGTGAAAAAGACTGGAAAAATATCTTCTGAGGGACCAGGCTGGAAGAGGACTGCAGAAGACCTGACAATGGTGGTTGCACTGCCTCGCTGCCCAATGGCTTCCCAGACCCACCCTGGTGTTCAGAGTGTTCCACTGCACCATTGATCTACACAAATGTCACCTTCACTGTGGAGGAGAATCTAGTGAAAGACTGGCTACGTGACCAAGGGCACGAGTCGGCGGACACGCTTGCATTGGTACAGGTGGCAGATGGGGGGATGCGGAGGAGCAGGATGGAATTCTCTTGGCGGTGAATAAACAAGAACAAGAAGAACTTAGCTTACTTCAAGGACGATGTGATAAGAATGGACACTCATTACTTTAAAGAATGTGCTGCATCTTGCTATTATTAGTTGGCTGTGATCACTAGTTGCCCAGAGCGAAAGTAACCAATCAAGAAGTGCCTAATACTTTCTTTAGTAAACAATCTAGTACCTTTTTAGCAACCAATCAAGTAATATTTCTTTGTGTGTATTAACCAATAATAGACATACACATGTATGACAAGCACATGTATAAAAGAGCGCACGCTTGGCAACAAAGTAGAGCATTCACGATAACTCTATGAGTAGGTGTGTTTGACTCTCGAGCTCCTCCCGCACTTCACCATTCTGCAGACCTGTCTCTCTTCCTGCTCCTCAGCCATGTAGTCCTGGTCATCTCTTGTCTTCCAGGTGTGGTACAGAGAGGGTACCAGAGTTGCCACCACACACAAACCAGGCAAAACTGGCACTTTTCTTCTGAAGGATGGTTACTCTTGCACATGGTGCTGTGGTCCAAGACAAGTTTCTTTTCCTGAGGACAGTGGCTGATGTGAGAAGCCAAAAGATACTGCTTCTTCTCCTCTGTCGAGAAGATGCTCCATAAAACTCCCCCAAAAGCTCAGGACAGAGGTCAAGAGGGCTGGATACAGCCCGAGGTCTTTAAGTGATACACCGTGGCTTACGACAGCAGAAGGAAGCTACTGCATGACCTTCTTGCGACCATTTGAAATGAGGCTTGTATTTCGCTAAATTTACAATCTGCAGAATTTAAGTTGCCACTGAACCTTCCTCTTACAGGGGAGAAGGTGAAGCCTTCAGTTTGAATCCCCCTGAACACAGACTCCTTACAGGATGTCCCCGCTCCCTGGCTCTGGGCAGGGCTGGCATCGGCTGCCTGCCACGCGCTGTGCTCGAGCGCGCATGTGCACAGCTGTGCGCTCTCTGCAGTGATTTCCCAGCGGGCCAGGGAGGAAAAAAGAAAAGTAAAATGAAATTGCAAAACTGCATCTGCTCTGTGGGAAACGTTCAGGTAATATGAATAGCAACAGAGACAAGGCAACCCCCTACCACTTTCTAAATAGAGCCAGCAAGCGTATGCAGCACTAGTAAAACTAAAATGATCATCACCTGCTTGTTGAGGAATTCATACACTTCTGAATTTATTTTCCTGAATGTAATATACTCTGCTAGTTTCTTCCTTTTCTTTTTATTTTATTTTTTTTTCTAAATACAGTATCTTGTAACACCTTTTTACAGCAGGGCTTNCTTTCAAAACCTACCTGGATAGAATCTTGTGTAGTGTGTTCTAGGCCATCCTGCTTTAGCAAGGGGGTTGGACTAGATGATATCTAGAGGTCCCTTCCAACTCTGATGATTCTGTGATCCTGTGAAAAAGACTGGAAAAATATCTTCTGAGGGACCAGGCTGGAAGAGGACTGCAGAAGACCTGACAATGGTGGTTGCACTGCCTCGCTGCCCAATGGCTTCCCAGACCCACCCTGGTGTTCAGAGTGTTCCACTGCACCATTGATCTACACAAATGTCACCTTCACTGTGGAGGAGAATCTAGTGAAAGACTGGCTACGTGACCAAGGGCACGAGTCGGCGGACACGCTTGCATTGGTACAGGTGGCAGATGGGGGGATGCGGAGGAGCAGGATGGAATTCTCTTGGCGGTGAATAAACAAGAACAAGAAGAACTTAGCTTACTTCAAGGACGATGTGATAAGAATGGACACTCATTACTTTAAAGAATGTGCTGCATCTTGCTATTATTAGTTGGCTGTGATCACTAGTTGCCCAGAGCGAAAGTAACCAATCAAGAAGTGCCTAATACTTTCTTTAGTAAACAATCTAGTACCTTTTTAGCAACCAATCAAGTAATATTTCTTTGTGTGTATTAACCAATAATAGACATACACATGTATGACAAGCACATGTATAAAAGAGCGCACGCTTGGCAACAAAGTAGAGCATTCACGATAACTCTATGAGTAGGTGTGTTTGACTCTCGAGCTCCTCCCGCACTTCACCATTCTGCAGACCTGTCTCTCTTCCTGCTCCTCAGCCATGTAGTCCTGGTCATCTCTTGTCTTCCAGGTGTGGTACAGAGAGGGTACCAGAGTTGCCACCACACACAAACCAGGCAAAACTGGCACTTTTCTTCTGAAGGATGGTTACTCTTGCACATGGTGCTGTGGTCCAAGACAAGTTTCTTTTCCTGAGGACAGTGGCTGATGTGAGAAGCCAAAAGATACTGCTTCTTCTTCTCTGTCGAGAAGATGCTCCATAAAACTCCCCCAAAAGCTCAGGACAGAGGTCAAGAGGGCTGGATACAGCCCGAGGTCTTTAAGTGATACACCGTGGCTTACGACAGCAGAAGGAAGCTACTGCATGACCTTCTTGCGACCATTTGAAATGAGGCTTGTATTTCGCTAAATTTACAATCTGCAGAATTTAAGTTGCCACTGAACCTTCCTCTTACAGGGGAGAAGGTGAAGCCTTCAGTTTGAATCCCCCTGAACACAGACTCCTTACAGGATGTCCCCGCTCCCTGGCTCTGGGCAGGGCTGGCATCGGCTGCCTGCCACGCGCTGTGCTCGAGCGCGCATGTGCACAGCTGTGCGCTCTCTGCAGTGATTTCCCAGCGGGCCAGGGAGGAAAAAAGAAAAGTAAAATGAAATTGCAAAACTGCATCTGCTCTGTGGGAAACGTTCAGGTAATATGAATAGCAACAGAGACAAGGCAACCCCCTACCACTTTCTAAATAGAGCCAGCAAGCGTGTGCAGCACTAGTAAAACTAAAATGATCATCACCTGCTTGTTGAGGAATTCATACACTTCTGAATTTATTTTCCTGAATGTAATATACTCTGCTAGTTTCTTCCTTTTCTTTTTATTTTATTTTTTTTTCTAAATACAGTATCTTGTAACACCTTTTTACAGCAGGGCTTAGGGACTACAGTTTTACAAGGGATGGCAGCTTGACTGCAGCCAGTCAGGACCTAGCTGCTGAAATCCAACACAGCAGGCAGGGCCACAAGAAGGTCCCATGGTGAGAAGCAGAACTGAAAACGTCAGCGAAAAGTGAAAAGGTGATGAAAAAGTGGCTGAGGAAGGAATGAGGTTGGCTGGGGGAAGTGGTCTCATGTGGGCAGCACCCTTTATGTTTTTTTTATGCCCATGTAGCCCCTAGGCTCATATAGGAGGCATTCGGATGGAATGCCATTAATGCTTCCACTTCTCAAGACCCCTCACCCCTAACACCCAGGGTTTACTTGGGCTATGTTTCTGAAATAGCTTTCCTCAGGTGACATCTTTGTTGAATCATGCGGACTTTGAAATACATGAGATGAGAGCAGCTAAGTTGTGTCTTTCCTCTATTCTCTGAAACAGGAAACAGCCCAGGCCTAGAGGCAAAAGCAAGCTTTGCTTTTAGCTACCTGAAATAAGTCTGTTGACTTCAGGCATTGCCCGTGGTGTTTTACTGAGCTCTTTATGCCGTTTTATGCCAGAGCAGAGACAGTGCAAGGCCGTGACCTTACCACAGTTTCCCACCCATGCTGTGGGTGGGAAGTAGGGAGGCAGAGTAGCCGGGAGAGGGGCCCACTGGAGCACTCCAGGTGTGTAGGGTCTCTGCCCACATCTGCCACCAGCCTTAGAGGCAGCTGGGGTGACCATTGAGACTCCCGGTGCCTAACTGTGTTTCAGGAACTGCATGTTGCTGAGGAGAGGCCAGCACCCCACCACCATGGACCACAGGCTCCCAGCACAGCTTGGAGGACCACCTCCAACCTATAGACCATGGTGAAACCCAGGTACAAAACTGGTTTCGTTCATGTCTCTCCAAAATCTGGACAATCTCAGGAACTTCCTCTCCTTTTCACAGTCCAGCTTGAAACTCCTGCCCACACATAACCCTCCTTACCAAGTTGTTCCCTTTAGTTTTAGCTGCAGTGAGGAGTTCACCCCTAAAGCCACTGTTTTTTCCTTCCTAAAGGTAAACGTCACTGGACTTTTCTGCATGCTTTCTGAGAAATGCTGGTTTTGTTTCAGCTCAGAAGTGTTCTGCAGAGGGTCACAAGGAGATGTAGCTCTCTGTAGGGTCTAATTAGGTTTTCTGCCTTTAGATATTTATTTTCCTGATTGTAACATACTTTTATGGCCAAAAGGAATTGCAGGATGCTTTCAGATAGACATAATTCTTTTTAGTTTTATTTATTCATGGCAATAATTAGGAGTTAACTATGATGGTCTTCTTGCTTCCAAATTTTTCTGCTCCTGTAAATGACTTCTTTATACAGATGGAGACGTGTTGAAGCTCACTCTGAAGGGTACTGTGAAACTACAGTTATGGGATTTTTGATGTGCACTTTTATATGGCTTGGGTGTCAGATCTGAGCTGAGGGCAAGAAACAGAAATTCACTGTCATTGAAATATCTGCCAGTGCTGAGCCCTTTACAAATCCTCCTGCCCACCTCTGTCTTTTCATTTGTTCCTCTGGTTTTTAATCCAGGAGATGGAATTTGCACTGGGCTTTTGTAATGGAGTATTGTACAAAATCATGAGTGTTTTCTCTGAGAAGGTGCTAAATAAATACAGTAACAGAATCACAGAATGGTTGAGGATTGAAGGGACCTCTAGAGGTCATCTTGTCCAGATGTAGTCCACAAAGCCTGGCTGATAGACTAAAAGTGTGGTCCTGTTCCTGCTTGTGACAATGTAATTCTCTGTTAAATCTAGAATGTAGGCTCATGATTAAGTTTGATTTGATTTGTTTTGGTGATGTGCTTGAACTGGAAGGCAAACCCCAGAATTCACCAGGATACCTCAGAAGTAAAGCTTCACCTATTCCCTGGCGATCGGGACTTCCAATTAGTATAGAACTGATTTCCCTTGTAAAACATGAACTCTCGTTTTGCACAGCAAGTGCAGTATTACTGACTTACTGAGAGAGAGAAGCACCCAGGCTGGGCAGGACCTCCGAAGCATGTCTGCCCACCAAATTCCTTTCTATCCACAAACTTGTTGTGGGTGCAGATTATCCACTTCTCCAAGCCACTGAGAGGTATTCAGCAGGACGCCTACAGAAAGTGGGAAAACACCTGACCATGGGCAGTAGGTCAGTCTGAAGTTAGGAGGTATGTCAATATAGGGAAGGAGCAAACCCAAGCTAGGACCTGAGGTAAACACAGCCTGGCTGAGAGACCCCCTGTTACCTGCATACGGCAGTAGCAGTCTCATCAACTGCTGGCAGTGGTGCCAAATCCTATTTTCCAGGTCATCAATCTTACCAGTCACTGAAAAACATTATATAAGTCAGCTCTACTTGATATTCAGCCTGCATCACATCTCTGCAAGGCTTAAGCCAAAGATCTGGGCAGATTCTGTAAAATCAGATCCAGCTGTTAACGAGTACCTGATGGCTTTGTCATTGTGGCTTAGTGTGTGCTGCTCCCCAGCCCTGCAACATCATGCCTCATTCACATGTGCTGTGCAAGGATTGCCAGGCATCATCCCAAAAGCCTACTAAAGCATACTCCCGAGCTTAATGTAGTGGGCTTTCAGTTAAATGTCTGGAAGAAGCACATATATCCAGGTGAAGCAACAAGTTACCCTGCTTTGCTGGAGTAGCTTTCTGTATTGCCTCAACCCTCCTCTCTATCATCTGCTGATGGGAGAAATACACAGACCAGGGATAAACAGGGAGGATATGGTTGAAGGAGCTCATTGCCTTGAAACCCCAATGCAAGGCTGTGTGCAATGACAGCGCATTTCCCAGTGCAGCTCTTAGGGCTGCCACACAGACCGTGAAGTCGCTTTTTTGCTCTCTGCACCAGCTTTGCCTAAAATATCAACTCACATCCGTTGCTGGGTCCTTCATGTGACTCACAGTTCTCAGCCCAATGTTACCCAACATGGAGAGCTCTACAGTTCCCTATATCTCTTCTACATGTTTTCCTATTTGGAAAATTTGCAAGAGGCAGAGGACAGTTTCAAGATGGAACAGGAGTAAGAAAACTAGGACAACCTTACTGGGTCAGACCAAAGGTCCATCTAAGCAGGAATCCTGGTGGTCTCCAATTAGAGAAAGAAGTCAACACATAAGAAAGAGTGCAGAAACGGAGTGGGGGGACAGCACACCTGCCCCTCATGCAGCTTCCCAAAGGCAGAAGACTTACCCATCTGGAGGCTATAGCGAGCCTACTACAGCTAATAACTAAGACCGTAAAAGTAGTGAACAACACAAATCTTCAGACTCCTGTGTGCAAACTGCATTTCTGCCTTTTTTTTTTTTTTTTCCCAACATGCCACGTAAATGTAGCAACTAAAACTGAGAAAAATGCTGAAAGCAAACCCTCCAGAAAAAAAACACCATGGGGCTGCTAATGCAGTTCTCTCCTGCAGGACCAGCTGGGTGGGGGGACCAGCCACACCTGACAAATGTCAGTCTCTTTGCCAAGGCACTGACAGGCAGCACTCGGATCTGGCAGAGATGAGGGTCACAGCCAGCCCTGCCTGGAATTTAGATGTAGCTCCTGTTAGCAAAATCTTTCCTGCCTGCTATCTGCTAACATTTAATATCTGTGTAGTTCATGCTCCCGAACTCTGAAGCCCTAGCCAGTCACCACAGGCTAACTTGGCATTTCAATATTTGGGAAGAACAAATATCACATTATGTGTTTGGGATAAGGAAAATCGCTCTTTGCCTTGAGTTGGTTAGATGGATGACTAGCCAGTATGAATCACAAATGTTACAGTCCAATACATAATTCCAGATTGCGCGTGGTGTTATGGCACATGGTTATGTTCCCTGATTTGATGGCTTATTTAACTAATCAGCACAGCAGGAGCAGTTCATTTCAACTATTCCGATAAATGAGAGCCCTGTAATTTGCACATGCAGCTGTAATAGTTGTAATGCTTCATTCCTGCTGCGCTGCTTAGTTACATAAACCATCTAGTCAGAATCAATACTTATTTACTGTACCTAATCAACACAGTTTGAATTACAAACATGTGGAATTTGCATATAAGCTGAGCCGCGGAGTTTTCCCTCAGGTACCAGTATCTGAGGATTTCTTAATCCATTCAAAAGGGCAGGAGAAAAGGATGTAAAAAGCAGCGGAATAACAAACAGCCCACATGAAGGCTTTGTTAGCTCTTTGCATGGGAAATGCAGGGATTTGACATTCATAACAAGAGGCTGCTGGAAACCACGGAGGAAATCCACAAGAGCAGCATCTCCTCTGCTGCAGAAACTTTCACTAGTAATTTCCAAGTAGCTTTCAATTACCAGCTCATGGGCTGATGGGCTGGAGACAGAAGGAGCAGACGAAGGTCCGGATCTCATCACGAAGCTCAGTAGCATTCGCCAGCCTCTGGGACAGACAAGGGTTGGTGAAAACCTCTGTGCCACATTAGGGCTTGTATACCTCAGCCGGTGAGAAGCTCTCCCAGAGGAGGCCTAATTTAGAAACAATCGATCATGATCATTTCCTACCTGATATCGAATAAACAGCAGCGGAACAGCATCCCTACCTAAGGCACACAGGGTTCTCCCTGTGTCACACTGCTCCTTTTCATACACTCTCAAGGCTATGCTCTCTCCGATACCGGTATTAGCAGCAGAAGAGCTTAGAGGGTGGTTGATCACCCACTCCACAGCATCTTCCAACATCTTCCTTAAAATGCTGGCCACAGTGTACCCTGGGTGCTGATGGGATGAGATGTGCCAGACAGTGGCAGATCTCTGCTCTTGTGGGCAGAGGGGCTGCTGGGCCAGGTGTGAGCCAGAGTTCTGCTGGACCAGCCAGGGTGGCAGGCAGCTTCTGCTCGCCTTCCCCTCACAATGCACACCCTGAAAGATTAAAATAGTGCTGCGTTCATTTGAAAAGGAACGGGACAATTTTGATTCCCAGATAATTTCCCCCCTGTATAGAAAGGAGCAGAGGGTAGAGGAGGAAGTCAGAAAGGAAAAGGAGTTCATCTTCAAAAAGACATACTTTCGAAATCCCAGTTCTCAAACAGATTTTTCTTGTCATTTGTTATTTTATTTCCATCCAAGATTTTTTTCTAAAAAAATATTTTCCTAGAGGAATGCACAGTCAGTTTGTCACAAACATGTTTAATCAGAGCAGATGGAAGACAAAAGCTGGTGGCTGGTATGAGCTTATGTGCCTTTGCATGCTACATCTGGGGTTGCCTTCCAGAGTTAGCTCCAGGCTTTGCAGTGGTCTATACAAAATTGAATTTTGGTGCCCAAAGGAGGCAGATGAAATGAGCTTTCCTGAGGAGGGAGGTTTGTTGCCTTGACTACCTTGGGTTGGGAGAAGAGGTTATCTCTACAGGGTGTCCCAGCATAGCCCCTTTGGGAACCACAAGGTGGGGAGCTCTGCATTTGAGGATGCCTGATGCTTCTCAGGGCGCTCACATACTGATCACCCCACTTAGTCCACCTGAACTAAATACAGGCACCTGGTCCTATTTTCAGTGGTCCAGTGTGTCTGAGGTGTCTGCTTGGGATGACAGAAGTGTCACAGTCCATGGAGCAGTAGCTAGGGACAGGTTTGGTTCAAATGCTCACCTGTTGAACCCCAGCTTTTAAACCAGGGATAAAAAGAGGACCTTTCCTGGCAGGGAAATCGCTGGATGTTATTGTCTTGTATTAGAAAAGCACTAAATTGTACGGAAGGATCACGTGGCCTCAAAACATTATATGAAATGTATTATTACCCACCGTGAAGTAGGGTACCTGCTCCCTGCTCTTGCTGCCTCATAGAGCAAAATGCCTCCGTCCTACAGAACCAAAATACCTTGCAAACCACAGCCCTTTGGACATCAGCTTGCTTTATCAATCTCCCTCTTTGTTTCCTCCAGCAACACTAAAGGAAATTATGGCAAACATGCCAGATGGCTACCCTAGGCTTAGCCCAAAGCAGGGTAAAAGGGCACAGCCCCCAAAGTGGATTAACACAAGTCCCTGTTAGGCATGAAGGCTTTAAATGGGGGCTATCTCAGAAGAAAAAGGATAGTGCCCCTCATGTTTGGGCAGGTTTTGTCCCCAAGCTACTGAAAGACTCGAGAGAGTACGGCCTCTGCACCATGTGCTTTCCCTGATAAAACACGCTGAGACCTTTTTCCTAGCACTCAGTGAAACCTGTGAGCCTATGAGCTCAGAAATCTGTGCTTGTCAGGCAAATACAAGACCTCAGTAAGCAACCATGAGTATCTTCTAGGATCAATTTTAAGATCAGCATGTAAGATGCTCTGTCCCAGGGTTAATTTTTGCTATTATTGGATCTTTTCTTTAATAAAAGGTGTCCTGTGAGGTATCTGGAATAAGCCTTGCAGCCCCTCTGCCCATGACTCCAGAGCGTGTGCAATGTTGGACATCTGTTCCAAAATCCAACAGAAACCCCTTCAAAACTTGTGGCCTTGTTAGCACCGTGGCACTTAGTTGCAGCATGTTTGTCACAGTACCCCATAACCTGAATGTGAGTCCTAGCTGGGCTTCATGGGATGCTGGACAAAAAAGAGTAATTCCAGCACTTCTCAGATCTTGGCTTGCTCTAGTAGCTACAGTGCTTAAACTCTGAGATCAAAAGAAAGAGATTTAACATGAGCTCAGACAGATATTGTACCAGTAACTACGTTTTTAACTTTCCAGGATCTTCCTTGATGGCTTCTGTTTGTGTCTGAGATAAAATTCATGTCAGGTTAAGAAAATTGAACCTCAGTATCACTTTGAGCCTCAGAGGATCCCCTCCCTTAGAATGCAGGTGAACTGGTACAATCCAAGGGCATGCAGACTGTTTTCCTGCTGCAAAACTGTGTACCCCAACAGAAATGCATCCCTATGAAGACATGTTTTCTCAGTACACGAGTGCAGAAGAAATCTGCCCTGAGCTGCCTTGCCTTGAACGCAGACCAGAAGGTGCGTCCCCTTTTGTTCCTCCTCATTTTCCATATTTGCGATGATTTTCTGCTCTTGCTGTTTTTGCAGCGTCACAGAGCCCTGTAGGCTGGCATAGCTGGCTTAAAACACATTGCTGCTGCTATTGCGTTTGCATTTTGAGTTCGGCCCGGTACACTCGCATTTTGGTTTTATCACTTTGTCGGAGGGGTTCTGTTCACAAAATCTGTACGTCGGGGAGCTCATCACCCCGTCCAGTTTGAGTATGGAAGCTGGCAGAATAATGCAGGTGTTCACCTCGTCGTTTTTTGTGTCACTCAAAATGTGTTTGCAGTCCTTATCTATGCTGTGTCCATGAGCATTTCAAGTGAGTCAATGGAAGTGGAGGTGCTGGTGTCAGCTCTGGCCTTGTTAACTCAGACTTTGCTGCATACAGACAAGACAGAGGTCTCAGAACACTTTTGCCGAGCCATGACAGAAAAACATAAAATAACAATATGTGTAAATGTAATAATTATAGTAAGAAAGAAACAAATATAAACCATATCATTAACATTAAAAAATCAGAATTATAAATAATGTAAGTAAATAATATAAATATAAAATAATACAATATGAAAAATAACAAGGTCTGACCATTTCTCTGTTGCTTCTGATACATGTTTGCACAAAAGCATTTACCGTATGGGAACGGGGCTGGATGAAGTTGCGGTTTAAACTGAGGCCCATTCAATTAAGTCTTAGTTTTCTAAGGTTTTCTTGTTCTGTTTTCTCCTGGTGGGACAATAATCTCCCTCCCTCTGTCAATCCTCAACCCAATTTTCCTGATGATTAGGGCTGTGATCATCACAACAGGGAATGGGAACAACACCCTTGACCAAACTTACCCACACAGCACAGATTCCCTCTAGGGCATCAAGTGGGCACCGGCAGCAGTCGGCTCCATCCCTTGAGGAGCCATCCTAGGCAGATTAAGCAAATGTGAACCATGAATAAATTAAAAAAATATGTCCTTTAGAATAAATGAGAAAATACAGGAAAATAAATGAACAAAATAATACAATGTAGAGGGCGATATTCTCCACAGAGCTCCTGGTGGCTGCTGCGGTGGCCACCCGCACCCGACCTGCCCAAGTTTGCAGCAGATTGAGGCAGGGGACTGGGAGCAAAGGGGCCCATGGGTGTTCATTGGAGTGAACCCCGTGATGGGGCCAGCACTAACCAGCAGAGGGCAATGCCAATATGTATTTCACACATGCTTAAAAGCATGGAGGATTTCCTGCTCCCAAATCCAGCTGTGAAAAGAGGATGGCTGTAAAAAGACAGCTGCTGAGATACGATCTGACCAGCATCAGCACAGCAATCTTATCAACCCAGGTCCTGATTTCCCTGCTCCCCATGGCCACAATCATGCAGCAAAGACCAGTTCTCAGGAAAGGCAGCCTCCCCCATCCCCTGCCCCTCTCACCCTGACATGGTACATCTTAACAGGTGTGCGTGTGATGGCTTCTTTGTGCAGCTGTCTGTCCTGCGTGTTAGCTGGTTTGTTTTGATCCTGATGAGAAAGGCACTTGGACTCCGTAAAGTATCATTTAAAATGCTATTTATTAGGCCTAGTAGTATAAAGAAGGACAGAATAGCATCGATAACCTAATGTCCCTTTAGATGCTGGCAACCCCAAATTGTATGGCATCAAATTGGCCTCCCATCAGGCACAGCACAATATGCATACCCCATTCATAGATGAGGCTATCCCATTTTTGTCATTCAAGCTATTACAAGCTTTCCTTATACGAAAACAACTCTGTTCATTATTTCTCCCATCCAACAGACAGGTGGCTGACATGAGAACTTGTTGCTGCGCTGCTAGATAAAAGCAAGGCCATGCAGGTGGCATAATCGTGGTACTGCCTGTGGGATCCTCCACTGCAATGACCCAACTGAGTCTGGACTCCACCGAAGGAGATGTGCAGCGTGGCACAGCCCCGGAGCCAGCTGGTATGTGTAGATCACCGACGCTTCCTGTCAGAATCACTACAGGTTCTGCCTCCTCTCTTCCTGATCTCCAGAGGTCTAGTCTTCATGTTGGTTCTTGATTTTACCCCATAGCTTCAGGTACAGACAGCTGAAAAATTAGCTTAGGAAAAATAAAGCATTTAAACAATGTTTTAATTTTTTATTATATTTTTTTTTCACAACAAAGGGTGTTATGCTTCACCGATATGCTGATTGCAGTTTCTAAACAGCTGTTTTTCCTCCTGACAAAGCAGAAATGCTGTCAGTCTGAAAGATGCTCCCTTCTTTTTTATCTCACATTTCTGCCCATAATCATGTATATACCTATATTTATTTCTATGTTGCTATTCATGACTGGTGAGAAATTACTCTGGCATGAATATACTTGTTTACATGCCAAATCCCCATTTGCTTGAATAAAATTCCCTGTTCAGACACCTGTCTACCCATTCATCCATCTACTCACCCATCCATACAAGCAGAAAACCTTATAAAAATATTTGCAGAAAAACAACCAAAAAGGGGTACTGTTGCGACTATAATAAACTGCAGATAACAGAAAGACCTATTTTCATG
Organism: Baryphthengus martii; assembly: GCA_013396935.1. NCBI lineage: Eukaryota > Metazoa > Chordata > Aves > Coraciiformes > Momotidae > Baryphthengus > Baryphthengus martii. The sequence continues at coordinate 73,572 of VWZK01008351.1, read as the reverse complement.
GGGGTTTTTGACAGCCTGTTAGGTTGTCAAAACTACATGAAGTGGGAAAACTGGAGAAAACACAAAGTTGTTGGATTAGTCCTTTTAAAAATACCCCTGATTTAGTACTGCTGTTTACCTTCTGAAATATTAGCAAACAGTCACAAAAGGTAACTTGGAGAGAAACTGTGATGAAATCTTTCATCTGGTGTGTTTTTTGAAACAGTTATTTTAAACAACAGGAAGAGATTTCTGCTTGCTAACAGAAGTCATGCAGATAAGAAACCTAGATTATGTTTTGATCACAGATAAAATACAGTCTTTTCATTACTCTTACGGCTTGGTGACTATAACCAAAAGTGGCCGAACTTCCCCTGATACACTGCTGGACCTCGGAGAGCCCAGGGTTTGAAAGGGAGATATCTCTGTCTACCAGTCTTCCATCGTTGCTGAAATTTGTTGGATTTTCAAACTCCTAGACCAAGCTTGTAACAATGAAGAAGATGAAGCTGTGGGCCAAGTGAGAGAAAAGAGACTCTTGATGACAAGGCACATCACTCGATGTTCCTTGGGATGTGTGTCGTTAGGATTAAGATGCCGCTAGCAAATGTTGAAAGAAAGAGCTCTGTGGTAATGCTCAGGTGGATTATCTTGCTAAATCTTCCAGCTGCAACTTCTGTGATCCTTCAGTAGTCAGACACAGATGCAGGAGAGATTACACAAAATTAAGTCTGAGTCTGGTAAATTAGCATACCTGAGGAGAAACATTTAAATAAGACGGCACATTTACTTCTTTATGTGCTTTTGGCACCACAGGCCAGTAGATCTTATTGTGAAGATACTAAAGAGATGTCTTTTCTTTCCACTTGACTCACATTTTCTTTTGCTTGACTTGTTGCAAGTTTGTGATGAAACATGGGATATCCCAAGAGCACTGAAACAGTACCAAACAAATAATAATGTTATAAAATTGTCCATTTTTGAAGCATCCTAAACCTTGTCCCCTGCCTCCCTGCGTGTTTCATCATCTCTTAGTCTCACCTTCCCCAAAACAATGACCAAAAAATAATTGCATTAACCACCCTGCTGCTCGTCAGGCCTTTGCCCCTTAGCTCCTCCTTGGGCTTCCTTCTCTTCCAGCAACTCTCCAGCTTCTTCACACAGTGCTGAAAACTTCTTCCCCTTTGGGTGGTCTCTGCTTCTCCTATGTGTCCAGCAGGACTGGGAGGAAGTGTGTAACTAACAGCAAATGAGGGAGCTTGCCAGTGGAAATTTCCTCCTTCACCAGCTCCTTTAAAGCTTCTGCTGGGAAGGGTCTTGTCTCGGCCAAGCATAGAAGTATTTGGAGCCATAAGATCTCATAGAAGGGATCTTCCACCTTGTTTAGGCCTGACATCACGTGGACCATTCCTACCAAAATCAGCATGGTCCATGCCACAATACAATCCCGAGCTTGTGCTGCTCCCTTATCCTAACAGTGACTCAGGATGGTTTCCATTATTTATTCCTGGTAAACCAAAGACACTGAGTTATTGATATTTCTATTATAAGGAAATGTTCAGATTCCCTCACGGCTCTGATACCATCATTAATTTAGAGGTCACTTCATGTGCTGTCTGACAGCTGTGAGCATCGCTTCTACTGGTCCCCAGGGGTTGTGTACTGCCCTGGGCTGTTCTGGCTTGGGTCTTCTCATTACCTAAGGGAGGATGGCTAATCTATTGAAGCTCTGGCAGTAATATACCTAAGAGGGAGAGCAGAAAAACCTGTATGTGATTAGAGTTCAGCATCTTTAGTATTAACATTATTACTGTAGCACATTTCAATACATGTACCTTATGTTGCTACTAGAAAGATGCGTTAAAGACTGTGGATGAAATAATTTCACAGAGGACTGCAACTTATTCTCGCTTTAAACTAGAGAAATGTGGTAGTCAGGGTATAAAAATGGAACGTGGTGAACTAACACAAGGAAAGTCAATTCTCTGGCAGTCCCAAATATTTCCAGGGCAATTTAGGGTATGCGCACCGCAGAACCTGGCAGTGGGGACAAAACAGACATCTTACATTTCATTCTATACCTTTCAGCTTCCAATAACAATGATGAACTCTGGCTAAAGCAGTTGTTTGGAAATTTATGATCGATCAAGGCTATTGGGCCTTGGCCTTAGGTCACCAGGTCTCTAGCAAATCATTAATCTATACGAAATGTTCTGCATCTCTTTTATTGTTGTTTAAATAAGTAACCATGAATTACAAAAGTGTCATTGTCATATATCAAGTAATCCAAGGTTGGTAAATCTGAGATGAATTAACAGATGCAAACTGAGCTCTGATTAGCAGTTTGTTCCCATTTACATCTACCTTGTTGTTTCTGCTGTAGGTATGATGGTTAGGATGAACTGAAAGCTCATGTGAAATAAAGCTTGCAATGCTTTCCAGAAAGGAGAAAAAATATGCTGTAAAATACCATATATGATTATCTTCTGCACTGCAATTTATTGAAAAAGGTCTATAGCCTTTTGTATCTGAGATAGATACACTTTGTATCAGCAGCAGGAGTCTTGGAGGAGGAGTGAGGCATAAAGACAGGGAAAAACAGTGAAGAGGGAGTTTTACATAGTTCTGATCTTCAGCAAAGGAGAAAAGAATACATTAAATGAAACAGGTTTTTAATAGATTATTCACACTCTGTAGCAAATAAAACTGTTCTGAGAATTCTTAACTTTATGTTAAATTGGCCACAATGGCCAGGGCGACATTTACAACATGTTTAAAAGGGAAAAAAGAACCAATGAGAAAGAGAAGCTGCTGTAAGCCACAAGTTATTTACTAAAATGAAATATCCAATATACTTCTTAGGAAAAAGCTAAGGCAGTATTGTATCTGTAAAGTGATTATGGCCCTAAACTGAGAAATCAATATGAAATTTCCCAACACTGGGTGTAAAAATTTGCCCAAGCCACTCTTCTGCAGGGCGACTTTTTCCGGGTGCGGAGTTGTGTGTGCATGCTGGGCTGGACACGTGGAGCAATTCTGGCAACTAAGATACCACTGGCCTCTGCTGGGAGGAATCAGACAAGTTCATCTTCTGTCATAGGCCATATGCTACTCAGATATTGTGAAGATTTCTCTGGAAAGGGCAGACACGTGCGTGTGTATGTGTGTATATAAATATATATAATACATATGCACACCTATGTGCAGCAGCATGCTCCTTCTATCCTTGCTGTCATTGCAAAACAGTAATATCTATCCCATTACTCACAAAAAGAGGGTTTTTTTTGTAGTGAGGAAGACTTAGATCTCCTAAAGAGGCACATTCCTACCAATTTCCTGTAGATATAGAATTCTATACATGTAAATGGAGAATATTCAGGGACCTTTGGGTTTCTAAGAGTTGAAGGGCAAGGATGGGGGTCCTAAAGACCTTGTCTGTAACCAATGTGATTGGAAAGCAAAGGGGTTTATGATGACTGGCACATCTTCCAGTTGGCTCCTAATGAACACATTGTAAATGCACTGAGCATGAACAATACAGTTTCAGATAAGTGAGGGTTTAAACTGGCAAAGCACAAGATATGTGGGGAAGAAAGGCATATTGTGCCAACAGAAGAACTCGAAGTAGCGGCATAGAGGAATCATTCCTGTTGGTGGCTCCGAGAAGAACACGAGCTGGAAACAATCCAATGGAGAAAGTGTTTAGATTGGAAGAGTCAGAGCTTATAAGCTGAATTAATATTTTCACTTATAACGAGTAGCATGTAATTAATTACCGTAGAGCAGAAAACAGATCAGATGACCCTGCAACACAGTATCAAAAGAAATTCAAGATACCATACAAAATTTTGTTCAATAATAGCCCAGGTTGAAAGTGGTACTCTCCATGGAATTGACAGCACACAAAACAGGACTACATTTGAGATCTGCTTTGTCCATGAAGCAAAGTCAGGATATGAAGGAGCAACAAATCATTCAGATTGAACAAAAAATGTAGATGAGCAGGATTTATTCCCTTACTAGCAGCATTCCAGCTACCTGTCTATTATAGGAATTTATTGTTGCAAGGACAGACGTTGCATCAGGTATTAAGACTGGAGATAGCAATGAAAAGACTGATCTTGATTATGTTAAAAAAAAAAAGACAAGATTTAGTGTGGTTGAAGGAGAGAAGAGAGTCCAGATTTCAAGACAAAGAGGAGAAAATGGAGTTTTCCACAGCAATAGATGATGCAGAAAAGGTCAAAGAGAAAGATCTGGGTTTCATCTTAAACTCTGGCAAGTCCCACTTGGAAAAGGAAAAGGCAGTGGGGCATTCCTGATTCCTTTGTGATGATGTAAGGGTTTTTTTAAAGCAGCTCGGCCCTTGACTAACAACAACCAACTATAGGCTGACATCTTGTCCATCCCAGATGCAATGGCCATCCAGCCACTGTAAGCCTCCCACTTCCATCTCTTCATGGGTAACATGAGTCTACGCTCAGGTGGCAGGATAGGATCAGTCTCACCTCAGTGCCTGGCAAGATAATGAAGCAGATGCTCCTGAAGACTCTGCTAGAGCACATGGAAAATCAGCATGGCTTCGCCAAGGGTAAATCCTTCCTAACAAACCGTGGCTTTTTATGATGGGGTCACAGCAGCAGTGGATAAGGGAAGAGCAACTGACACCATCTTCCTGGACCTGTGCAAAGTGTTTGACACTGTCCCACACAACATCTTGGTCTCTAAACTGGAAGGACATGGATTTGGTGGATGGGCCACTCAGTGGATAAGGATTTGGCTAGGTGACCACTCTCAAATCTGCAATCAATGGCTCAGTGTCCAGATGGAGACCTGTGATGAGTGGAGTCCCTCAGGGATCGGTACTGGGACCAGTGCTGTTTAACATCTTTGTTGGGGACATGGACAGCAGGATTGAGTGCATCCTCAGCAAGTTTGTCAATGACACCAAGCTCTGTGGTGTGGTGGACATGCTGGAGGGAAGGGATACCATCCAGAGTGTCCTGGCTTGAGTTAGAACAGAACATTTCTGTTCAGTGATTTTTACTTTTCAGCTAAGTTCCTTTAACTAACTGCACTGTCTGAAATTACCAGGACGTTTTCGCAGGCAGTGGCTGCTTCTAGCAGTGATAACGCTCCATGTTTAGAGTTAGCATGAAGGACTGGTATGCAGACCAATGCCACTGCTGGATCCTGTGCATCACATTGGGGAGTGCAGAAAGTAAAAACCACATCTGCAGGGAGGAGCAGACAGATGGGTGCCCTTAAACTGATCAAGGGGCTATTCCATCCCATAGATGCCATATTCAGCTGCTGGGGGCCCTTTCTTGGTTGCTCTCAGCTCAGGGGCTCTTTCTCTGAGTCCTTGCTCAGATTCTTCCNCTGGGGCAGGGCAATCCCAAGCACAAGTACTGGTTGGGTGACGAGTGGATTGAGAGCAGTCCTGCACAGAAGGACTTGGGGGTGCTGGTTGATGTAGCACTGAACATGAGCTGGCCATATGCACTGGCAGCCCAAAAAGCCAACTGTATCCTGGGTGTCAAAAGATGTGTGGCCAGCAGGTCAAGGGAAATAATTCTGCCCCTCTACTCTGCTCTTGTGAGACCTCACCTGGAGTACTGCGTCCAGCTCTGGAGCCCCAACACAGGAGGACATGGACCTGTTGGAGAGGGTCCAGAGAAGGGCCACAAAGATGATCAGAGGGCTAGAACACCTCTCCTATGAGGACAGGCTGAGGGAGTTGGATCTGTCCAACCTGGAGAAGAGAAGGCTCCAGTGAAACCTCATAGCAGCCTTCCAGTACCTGAAGGGGTACTATAGGAAAGCTGGGGAGGGACTTTTTATAAGGGCATGTGGTGACAGGACAAGGGGCAATGGTTTTAAACCAGAGTAGAGTTGATTCAGATTAGACATTAGGAAGAAGTTCTTTACTGTGAGGGTGGTGAGACCCTGGAACAAGTTGCCCAGAAAGCTGTGGATGCCTCATCCCTGGAAGTATTTAAGACAAAGCTGGATGAGGCTCTGAGCAACCTGGTCTGGTGGGAGGTGTCCCTGCCCATGGCAGGCGGGTTGGAACTAGATGATCCCTAAGGTCTCTTCAAACTCAAGCCATTTTATGATTCTATGATTCTATAATCTTTCTCCCAATTATCTCATCTAAACCCAAATTACGCTTCAACATTTTTAATATATTTTTAGTTGTTTTTTTTATTATTCGAGGGAAAAGATTTGCTTTAAGTCTCCCACTGGTTCCAATTCCTACACAAATACTTTGGCCTGTCATTTCTGACTCTAAAGGATTTTTAGGCATTGTCACAGAGAGGGTTAAACGCAAGACTGTCCTTATGCACACCACACTGTGGTATTTTTTCCCATGTACATTTTTGTCATACCCCATACTAAAGACGTCCTTAGAAAGCTTTGCGTGGCGACTGTGGCTTGTCCCAGTGCATGCTCCCGGGGGCTTGTAAGTCCCTACGAGAGCCCTGAACAAGTTAGGAATGGATTTGCTATGTGAGTTTGTCAGAGTCACAACTCGGCCATACAGAAAGCCATCAGAGGAAAAGATATTTTGCCAAAACCCAGTGCGCATAAAGATATCCCACTGGATTTTGACTGTGCTGAAATACTGAACTAATGCCTGCTGCTAGGTGGTGATTGTGCAGCAAGATAACTAGCATGAAGTACTGGGACCAAAATTTCAGCACAAAGCCTAAGGCTTATAAGAGCATAAAACCTGAAATTACTCTACAGCAAATATTATGCTTATTAATAACAGATACTGCAGAGTTAGCAGGGGAGCAAGACAGGGTTCGTATGGCAAAAGTTATTTTAAATTTGTTTATTCGATTACCTGGAATAAAGCATGGGTGAAAGCAGTAGGAGCTTTGTACAGGCAGAGCAAGGTAGGTTGTACTCATCAATATTAAAGCAATTACCTATACAGATGTAATATCAGTGATTTGTTGCAGTGACTGAAATATAAAGTGTAACTGTATCTCTATTACCTGCTCATCCTGTCAAACGACTAGGGAAGGATCCTGATGGTCAAATGCCAAAATCCTCTATTCAGTCTTTGTCTTAGGAGGTAATAGCTCAATTTATCAATCTGATTTGGTGGATTTCAATTTAGGAAGGAGGCAAATAAAAAGTACTTGGCTGACTGTCTTCTGGGCTTATTGGAGGCCCTGCTGATATCGATTGAGCTGTAATGAAAACCTAGAAACAGAAGTTGCAGTTGCAAATTTCTTTGTAACTTAAATATTTGAGGTGGGATCCAGGTCCAGCTTAGAGTCCTTGATCTAGGTGTTTATGCTACCAGCTCCAGCCATGTAGAGGAGTAACCTGTTGCTGTCTGAGATGCCCTGTGGTCCCATGACATCTTCTCAGAGCTGGTGGACTTGACACAGTAATTGCAGTGTGCCTGTGCCCTGGTCAGCCAGGCAGGATGTCCTGTACCTTTTAAAAAAACACCAGGTTGACACCACAGGATTGTTAGGACAACTGAACCCAGTTCCATGTCCGTACAGCCGGAGGAGCCTAATGAATCACAGAGCTGACCAGCTGTGAGAGGGGAGTCTCTGTATTTATCATGCCTGGTGCCATTTGGGATACTCTTGCTATCCCAAGACTCATTGTCATGTCTATTAGCCCATGACGATGTCCAAGCACCTCTAAGTGGCAATCGAGCCCTACGTGTAAGTAACTACATTGAGCCTTGAATCACCACTGTTGGAAATTCAGACCTCTCACTGATACGGAGACAACCTCACCTGGCTGTGTTAATGATCTGCATCCTGCTCAAGCTGTGTGTGATAGTAGGAGAGCACTGAGTGTGTGTGGACCTGTCGAGAAAGTGGTTTCACTGCACCCTGAGATCTGGCAACCTCGCACAACAGCTCAGTGACCAACAGGTGAGTACCATCAGGTTTGGGAATGGGTTCATGCCTAGCAGACTTTTCTCCTGCCTGGTGTCTGGCAGACCAGGTTTGACCCATGCCTGTCCTGAATGTGGTAGTCTGAAGGCTGTGCAACAAGAAGTAAAATAAGTACTTGTAAGGAAATCTTTTGCCCAACAGCTTTTCCTAGGCTTCTCTGGGTTCCATTAGTTCAGTCCATGTGGGTCGTAAGTGCATGACTGTGGCCATGATGTAGCTTCCTGTCCTGTGCTCTTTCCAATCCTTGAGACTGGCAATGGACTGCCTGGCTGTATGGACCTTTATATGAGTCCACTCAGCACCTTAAAAATTTCAATACGTAAGCAAGGTTTGCAGCAGCTTTTTAACTCAGGTGTCACTTCATCTGTCAGATGTGGTATGATCTGGAGCTGTGAGTTCCTTAACATATAGTAATTTTTCTAGTTAATTGATCAAGTAAATTATCATGTACCCTATTCACAATAGGTGGAGAAGTTAGATGGGTAGAAGTATCTAGAGTGAAAGCTTTGCTGAGCTCACTTGAACATTTTGGTTTTGCTGATGCCTGGTTTGCTTACTTCATACAACTGAGAGGTTTCCGTGGGAGGTAGAATTGAATTGGTGCAAACTGAATTTGGAAGTCTCCATTGCCTGTACTTCCAGGACATGTGCATACACAGGTACAGTGAAAGAAAAAGAGAGAGAAATAGCTGTGAGGATAATATACAAACATTTCTAAGAACCAAAGCATTCTTCTTTTAAGAAGATCGTATTGATGATTCCCTCTGTTTAGACAACAGACAAATTCTCTTGAATTCCTGAGTTTTGGTCTTTTGTAGGTGGACAGGTCTCTGTAACTGAAACATGCAGAGACATGCTGAATGGGTGAAGCATATGGAGATGTGTCTGACTCCAATCAGACACCACAAATGACAAAGAAAACATTTTAAACTGTCACTCATGAGACCTCAGTTCTCTGTGTGTATGTCTGAATGTGTACATGTGTGCATATGCTTGTGAGCAAGGGAAAGATTTGAGATCTTAGCACACTACCTCTATGGAGAAACCCTTTCAGGCTTCCTCCACCTACCAAATCCAGCGGCATCCTCAGACAAGCAGGAACACATCCTGACTTTCCACCCGTTAGTTCTTTACCAGAAAAAACTTTTCCTTGTACTCTGGGAATCAAAATGTTTTCTAATAGGAAGAAAGACTGAATCTGTTTTTCCCATGGCACCTACAGATTCCTGTACTCTACTCCTGTTCCCAGTGCAAAATCCCATATCCTTCTGTGTCTCTTACTGCATCCACATGTTGATGGTCCAGCTGCCAGGACAGGTGACTGCTCAACCTCTGCTGTAGCCTTTTGCTCTGTGGGACAGTAAATCTAGGTGTTCCTCATCTCCCCAATGCCACCATAAAATATATATATCTTTGATATAAAGACCTATGTCTTTAATACCTTCACCTCTCATTGCCAAATGTGGTCAAAACTGGCTTGCATGTTCAGAAGTTAGTGCAGGGAAGTAACAGGCTGATAACATAGTAATTTAACTTTGTTTTTATAGTGAATCAAGGTAAAAATATGTCTGACAGCAAGCACTAACTGGGCTGAGACTCCTGGGGAGAAATGGAGGTGCTGGTGATACAGTCAGGGCAGAAAAAAAAAGCTATCCCCAAAGGGGCTGCCAAGGGATCCCATCAATAAATCTCCTGGGTCCTCTACTTGGGTAGCTCTAGAAGTTCCGGGGTTATAGTTACCAGGAACTGGTAGCAGCAGGTGTTCAGATGCCTCCTTCATCCTTCATCAGGTGGGTTCAGACACTGGATCATCTTTTACAAGAAGTTCTAACTGGGGAGCTCCCATGAGTATCCTTAAAATCCTTGGTCTGTGAGGAGGTAACAGGAGTGACCTATGAGCAGTTGAGGATGTTTCCTCCAACTCCATTTTCTAGCATACTCCTGCTGCTCTTCTCTGCTCTTCTCTGCTCTTCCCTCCTCCAGAGTTGTAGTCTGCGGGATTTGTCTGTAATAAGCAATAATGAGTCTTCGTATAAGCTGTATATCTTCTTTGCAGAACTTCTTTGCATATGACCAATAGCGCTGGAACAAAATGACCCCAGAAGGGACAGCAAGAGTGCATTTCTCCTCCCCATTCACTTAATCTTCTGAGGAAAATTCTTTATTGCCCTGGGTGCTTTCCCAGCTATTGGCCTATTAAAAAAATCCGTCACTAAGTTGAAAAATATGTCTTCTCCCTTCAGAAACAGAATCACAGAATGTTAGAGATTGGAAAGGACCTCAAAAGGTCATCAAGTCTAACTCTCCTGCTAGAGCAGGATCACCTCGAGTAGGTCACACGGAAACACATACAGATGGGTTTTGAAAGTCTCCAGAGGAGAAACACACTAGCAGCTCTCACATTGGCTCCACCTGGTGAGAGCTGATGCAACTAACCCTAATTTCCCCTACAGGCAAGGTCACGGGCAATAACACAGGCCTTATAATTGGCTTGTATTTAATACAGTAACCCTTACAACTGGGACTCACTTGCCTGTGCAGCCCCTTTCCCTTGTGCCTGACCTCCATGTCCAGTTCTGCTGACGTTGTGGGAGCTCTGAGATAGCAGCAAATGGCCTCCAAAAGGCAGCTGAGTGACCTCAGCCATGGATATATCCCAGCTTGTTGGGGATTTTCGAAGCTGTGTTCCCCCTTCTTCTGTCAGCAAGGAGCTCTGGAGATTTGTGCTGCTGTTTGTGGACAGAGTCCTAAGGGCGTTGCATCTTGCCTTTGCTGCAAACCCTGAAAGGCTAAGGACAGCACACAGATAATTAGTTTTTTCATATGTGTATATATAAACATATCTATATATATGTATGTCTAAAAATAATAGAAGTAAAAGAAAGTCATGTCAGGCTAGGGGGTTGTCATGTAAGTAGGAGGTCATGTTATTCTTGCCTCTGGCAGCCACTCCTGCTGAAAGACTGATTTTGCTCCATTCCCATTTAAGGCAAGGCTAAGACCATTCACAACAGGACAGAGTTCCTTAGAAATGAAGGCTGAACATAAGAATATCCCATCTCTCAGCTGTGAAGGCTTCTTGCGCAAAGAGAGCAGCAGAGTCTCTGGTCTCACAGAGTTCAGAGAGTTTCTCTTTTGGGAAATGCAAAGAGGCGACAGGGAAACCCTGGCTCTTCAGGATCCCTGCAGCACCTTAGCCTAGATATTTTGGGTTCAAACTTCATGGCATCTGGCATCCATGGATTAGATTGCTGGAGTCATCTCCAAATGTTTTTTACTGGATAGTATCGCACCATCTTACCTCCCTGCTGCTACATGGGACCATTTTTACAGGATATGCCTAGGCAGAGTCCCTGTTCACTGAGAACTTATCTGGGATAATTTTCTGAAAGAAGGAGCTTATAAATCCAAGCCAACACATGTTGATTCTCTGTCCCAGGAGATTTCGATACTCATCCTCAACAATCATTTTGAAAGACCTACCTTCTCAAATCGTGGTGTGAGTTTTCAGACCTTTCTGAGAATTTCAGTTCTTTTTATCTTTCTGAGTGCATTGACATTTCCAAGCCTTGTATTGTGCATGGACTCTGACTGGCGGCAACCACCTCTCTTCTTGTCCTTTCTCTGGAGTGCTGGGGACTGGAAATGTAAGAGCGCAGACCTCCACTCACATGTGTCATTGTATATCATCATCATGTCAATACCATTGAATTGCTCTAACACAGTAGGAGTCACAAGAGCTCAGCAGAACCTCTTGACAGGGCTGGCAGATATTTTTAATTGTTTAAGAGCATCATTTTAACAGCTTTAAATCAGCCAGAGCTGGTACAGGACCACATTTGTCCTCAAATCACAGAGGGCTCTCTCTGTATTTTAATGTGTAGTCGAGTGCATGTGGTTTGCTGGTACAGTGTATTTTTACGAAGACGATAGGCTTCTTTTGAATTGGCTCAGAAAGGTGAAAGTTTAGCATTTAAAGAGCTTGGTGATGTCATCTGTACCTAAGGATTTACTTTTATGAGCTTGCTCTGTCAGCTGCTATGTGATGGCTGCATTTTTACAACATACATTGCTTTATAAAAAATCAGATTTAGAAACACCAAACTGAATGCAGTGTTATTAGTATGAAGCCTATCTAAATGTCTTCAGTGATGGAGCAGGATTTGCTCCATTTTTATTCACACTTCTGCAAGATTGCTCTTATTTTGTATTCCATTCCACCTGTAGAAATCTGAAGCAGTCATTGACCTCTTGAAGCTACACTGAGATTATACATCAGTGCGACAAGGCAAAATTATTCGTACTCCTAGGGCCCTATTTCCAGCTGAAATCTTCCAAATACTGATAAAAGCCTGCTCACTGCACTTGCAGATTAAGAATGGGGATATTACTGTTACAGCTGCTGTTTTAAGGCATGCGGTTGTCCATAGTGCTTTTTGTATTTTATTTATGGGGACATTGAAATGCTACAAGTTTAAGCAAATGGCTCAGGGTCACGCAACGGAGAAGTGGCAGGGTTTGTTCGGTTCAGAATAACAACGGGCAGAGTCCAAAGTAGGCTGCCTGTGCACCAAGGCAGCTACGTCCCTCCTTATTTTAAACATCTCCATTGTAACCAGTACCTCAACCCAAATCTTCCTCAGATGTCACCACCTATGTATCTACACCAGGAAAGAGAACAGTCTCTTATTCCACTCTGAGACCAAGCCATGCAATAAGGCTTGTGCCCACGTACTTAAACTCTCTTCCTCTTTGCTCCCATTAGAGAAAACCCTTCTAGGTTAGTGTCTTAGACACTCTTGTCCTTTCTAGCTCTCTAACACATAACCCTTTCTCATCATGTAAGTGCTGAGTTGTGTTTGGTTTATGTAGCAGTAACAGTGAGACTGACACATGATAAACAGCTTCTCTAACTGCATCTTCCTCTCTGTCACTGAATGACTTTCCTTCCTGGACTTCAGCACTAAGATTTTCTTTCTGTCTCCCTTTCCCTCTCTCTTCTGTCCCCTTTTTTTTCTTTTCTGTTCTTTTCTTTTTCTTTCTCTCATCCCTTTTCTCCTCTCCTTCCCCCTCCTTCTCCTTCTCCCTCTCCCTCCTCTCTCCTCACACTTTTCTGTATATTGCTCACTGTTTCTCCTCTTTTTCCTGGCTCTCATTTCCATGCTAATGTATGCTTTCCTTCCCTTTGCTCTCCTCATTCTTTCCTTGGGTCTGTGTCCCTACTCCAATTTTCTGTGGCTGGAGAAGTGACAAATTTAACTGTTGGCAGAAGTTAGCATTAAAACACAATTACAACTATACTCCTAGAACTGGGGAGCACCTTTCAGCATCCATTCCAGTACAAAGACCTTACTCTCCAAGGTAATAATTTCATCAACATCACCTTTCCCTCATTCTCCTCATTCAGACCAGATCTTGACTCTTGCATCTCACATGCTCCCAGTAGCAGCAGCAGGAAGGAACCAGGGTCTGACTGGTTTCACTTCCTTTCCTGGGACAGACAATTTACTCAGCCTCCCACACATATTTCTCAACCAGCAGAAATGTGGAAAGCCAAAAAGAGTTGTCCCACAGGAGAAGTCTAGGACTGGTGTCACAAGCTGCCTCATGCTATGACAAGTTATCCATCTGAAAATGTTCTGTTTCTGCTTCTATTTTCTTTCTTATTTTCTCTTCTCCTTACCATTGTTTTTCTGTGCCTTGCATGTGCTTTCTCTTTTCTTCTGTTGTCCCCTGCCGCTCAGCTCTTCATATTGTTTCTTTTGTGTGCATGTTGGCACAGCAGATGGGAAAGTCTCCCCTCAACCATGTTGATCATACTGGTCTTCCCAGAATGCTTCTCCCTGCCAACAAATTTATAGACCTATCCCTTCTTGAATTCATTTCAGGCTCCTTAAGTTGGTGTGATGACATTCACATCCTCTGATGTCACCTGCAAGCAAAAAGTTTCAGTGTCTCCTTCAAGCTAGAGAGCACTTACTGATCAGCTCTTGGTCAGTACTGCTATTCAAGAAGGAGAAAAATGTATGTAGGTAGACAGGGTCAATAAAAAACTATAAATCATTTATCTTTCCCTAAAGAAAGGACACAGCAAGCAGTGCTTGAGGAAGAAGCTGGAAGCTGGAGGGAGCTTTGTACTGTGACTCCTCCATAATCAGATCTGAAACTCAACCCTTTTTACCTGATTATTGACAAACTTATCAGCAAAAGTTGACACATGACAGAATTTAAAGCAAAGTATTACCGCATCATGTCAAAAAGCCTGTGGGAAATGGAAGTCAAGAGCATCTTCAGTAGTGCAAAACAAGAGACCACATACTCTTTGAGTATCTTCACATTGCTAGATAAAATAAAGCTGGCCCAAGACCAGAAGCTGGTTATTTATTTCTCTGAAAGCCTGTTATTTCACTTACAACTTCATTTCAAAGGGCTTCAGCTGGTTCTCTCCAAGGCACTTCTGCATGACAGCATGGGTGTGAGCTTGTCCAGGCTGCTTGTCCTCCTCTTTATCCAGCAGCATAAGCGTTGCCATAAAGACTCATGACAAAGAGCAGATGAATGACTCTGGTGGAAAAAACAAAATCGGGATTGGATAGAATATACTAGCTAGCCACAGGGCAAATATGAATCTTGGGAGCACCATGGACCCATGAAAAAATCCAGTGTTGTTTGTTAATGTGTCAGTCCAATAATTTATCCTTCATCCCAGTAAAGGCAGGAAAATGTGCCATTGTTGATTTTTATTTCACTTGAGCTGAAACAGTATGTACAGTCCTAAATGTGCACATCCAGGAAGATGCACTCAGCCTCAGATGAGTGGGGAGAAGAATGACCAAGTTGATCAGGTGACTGGAGACACCATGCCAAGAGTATATGCTATGTTTAGTCTAGCAAAAACTAAACTAAAAGTGTTTCTCCCCAGTAATACATCTAGCAGATAGCATCCAAATGGAGAAAAACAGCTGTGCAAAGCACAGGAGAATGTCAATACATGAACAAGCATCCATAACTGCATGCAGAGTGGAAACTGGAAAATTCTTTCTTGCCATCAACGCACCATCATCTGGAAAAGGAGTGTCAAAGAAATGTTTTCCAATAGTAGTCTAAGTGCTACCGATCAGTTTGTGTACATGGACATACGATGATGTTCTTAGAAACAGAACGGCATCATTTCCCAGAAGATCTCTTCCAGTGCTGTATACCTGTGGTATTCATGAGTAAAAACTGAGAGATTTAAGATAAGATTTGTTTTGCCCAAGTGTAACTATCTAAAAGATCAATTAAAGGACCAAGCTAATCATCCTGAGCTGCTGTTGAAGTCAACAGGGGCAACTCATAGGTTCTATGCATTAGGGTGCTGGGGAATGCTCATCTATTTTTGCTAATTATGTAGGGAATAAAAAGGAACATGCCCAGATTTCTTCATCTATCTTGCAGGTGTCTAAGCTCAGTGAATCCCACAGTTGGTTTCTTTGATTGTTCCACAGTAAGCCAGCACCCTCTTCACAAGACATAGTCAGAGAAGAGTTGTGTTGTATTTTATTTTACAGGCTGGTTTGGGCAAGGGCTCTTCAGAGAAAGTCTCAATAAAGTCACCCATCTGCGGTCACTGCTGCTCTGTGGCACGACGAGACAGGGTCTGCCGGTTGGCTGACCTAAATAGAAACAACAGGAAGAGAGCTTGCATCACAGTGCTTCTGGAAGAAACTCTCTAAATCAAAGGCGAACAGAGGCAGCGCTTCTTGTTTTCCACTACTCAGCTTATTAGGAAACCACCAGCCATAAGCATCGGAAATACAGACAACTCTTGAGCCTCGCTCTTGCAGTATGACTCATGAAGCAGGTGGCGGCCTCTTGACTGACAGTAGTGCTGACCTGATATCTGTCCCTTGCAGCTGATTTTTGCACAGGAAACCTGCACCAGCCAACAGCCCTGGGGAGGCTCGGCTGACAGAGCAGCCACAGCCAGGCTGCCGGCAGAGGCCGACAGGCAGCAAACCTGTGGGAGGGTGGAGGAAGGAGGAGTTGACCTTCACAAGGACATAGTAAAATCCACCTAGAGGAGAGGGCTGATGTGGAGCAGTTTTTGCAATGGAGCGCATTGGAGAAATATCACAGAGTCACAGAATGATAGGGGTTGGAAGGGACCTCGGGAGATTATCTAGTCCAACCCTCCTGTCAAGGAGGGTCAAGGAACTGGAGCTGACTTCTTACGTTACAAATTTGGGAGAAATTATTTCTGCCTTATTATGCACTGTAATTTATGGGAAGAAATAACAGTATTTTTCATAGAATCATTCTGGTTGGATGGGACTTCCAAGGTCACCACTAAACCAAGTCCCTCAGCATCATATCTACAGATCGTTTAAATACCTCCATCACCTCCCTGGGCAGCCTGTTCCAGTGCTTGACAACCCTTTCTGTGAAGAAATTTTTCCTAATATCCAATCTAAACTTCCCCTAGTGCGACTTTGTACTATTGTTTGCTGCATCAGAGAACAGACTGGTCCCCACCTCACTACAACCTTCTTTCAGGTAGTTGTAGAGAGTGAGAAGGTCTCCCCTGAGCCTCTGTTTCTCCAGGAGGCTGGAGTGTTTTCTTAAAATATACTGGGGCTTTCTTCACAGTTCTGCTTCAGAAACATCTCTCTAGCCAAGTTTATCCAAGGTGAATCTCTTGCACTGGAGTTTTGTACCTGACCCTAGAGAGATGTATTTGGGATGCTTTAAATGCACATCCTCACTATGTGACCTCTTTATATTTCTCAGAACCTTGCACTGTTATGATTTCCATCCTAGTGTGGTTTCTGATAGGGAAATCTCTGTGCTTTAACATAGTGTATTGCTAATTGCCACACAGTCCCGGTTTAAACTTTGAACTTTATCTCCATACCCATCCCATGCAGGTTTATTTTATACCATGGTACAGTACAGAAATATTGAGCTCTAAATAGTCTGATTAATTTTGATTGATCTTACTTGGGCCAGGAAAGCATCTGGCTACACCAAGACAGCTCCATGCGCATGAATTTGACCTTTGTATAGTTATAGTCTTCATACTCATTTCTCCTCCTACTCAGACTTACTTTTTTACCTGTCTTCTCCCATAGAAATTAAGATAATTACTAACAACCTTTTCTGTGTTGCTTGTTTTTGGGCACTTACCAAATATCCTGCTTGCATTTTGAAAATACAGCATCAGTGCAGTTTGCATATTATTTTATATTTTTCCACATTTGCTAGAGGCAGCTGGGCAATCCCACAGTGCCTGAGCAAAAGTCCCCAGAGCAGCAGAACAATTTGACTGTGTTCTGTTACCACCTCCGCTTATGGCACATCTTTTCTGAAACAATAAAATTTGATTGCTTCTTATACATTTGTGTATGGAAAGAAAATATAATACTGTCTTCTACTGGAGGGAGATTATATTGCCTTCAAATCAATTTCAATTTCTCATGAGTCTTCAATATAATTTTATTTCATCTTTATTTTTGGATATTACATTTTCATCGCTTCATTCTACTTTAAAAATTGGAATTCTCTTGATGCCTTCCACAATGATAAATTAGTTGTAATTGGGAACATTGCTCTTGATGGGAGAGAGTAGTTTTAGGTTAAAAGTCCTAAATAATTTAATAGAATCCCTTTACTTTTTTTCGTTGTGATGTTGAAGGGTTTGAATTTTAGCTCAATCTCTCTCTTTTCCTCACATAACTGGAAGTGGTCAGGAATCCAGCCAGTGAGCAACATTTTTCAATGGAGTTTGTGTAGAGTTTCTCAAAAGCTGACGTTCAGCCTTGCTGCTTTTACACTCTTGTGTACACATACTGGTAGTGCATGCACCAAACACTTGCATTTTGGGAAGAGACATGCCCACCTTTGGAAACAATGCATTGTGACAGCTTTCTGCTTTCCTCTAGAGATGTGAACCCCCCAATAGCACATTTAATCTGATTGACAGCAGATTTGGTGGTTTTATTCCTTACGTACTGTAGTCTCTTAGAAGGATCTACAGATTCCACCAGTCTGCACACCACAGGGCAAGGAACACTGTTTTACTATACCGGCATCAGGCCAAAATCTGCTCTTAATTTCACAGCTGTCAGTAGAGATTTTTTGAAATCTTTTCCACATGGTTTTCATGTGTGTGAAAAATAGACAGCTTGTCAACTTGTTAAAAAAGACAGCATGTCAAACGTTTTACCTATCACCTCAGGCCAAAGTGGGAGTCCTGGTGAAACTGGAAGCAGAAATTCTCTCATAATGATGTTACACAGAATTTAGCAGGACAAGAGGTTTTGGGTTTCGTTTTTTATGTATTTCTCCCCAGTGAGGAATGGGTTTCACCAGTGCGGGTATGAATTTGATACAACACTTAGGGACCAAAGTTTCACTTTGTTATACTTCAGATCTATATTGCAATTTCATGGAGGAGTAGGGATGGCTGGATAGCCCTGAATATTATCTTTTCTTAAAATCCATTACTGCGAAATTAATGGAATAGGTTTATATAAGACATTAGTTTTGAGGGGTTTGGCTCTGATTACCATGTATTCATTGAATTTGCAAATTAAGATCCATGGTCATGTATAAAAATATATAAACAAATAAAAACAAATTAGTAAATATATGTGAGAGTGTGTATGCGCCTGCAGGTGTAAATATATATATATACAGACACACATGCCTTTTCTTAATACTACATGACTGAAAATACTTAATCCTCTTACCTATTAAGGTTAAGGTTGTTCTGATTTTGGCTGAGATAATTCTCTTCATAGTAGCTGGTATGGGGCCATGTTTTGAGTTTGTGCTGAAAACACAGTTGGTAACACAGAGATGTTTTGGTTACTACTGAACAGTGCTCACACAGAGTCATGGCTTTTTCTGTTTCTCACCCCACCAGCAAGGAGGCCAGGGTTGCACAACAAGTTGAGAGGGGACACATGCAGGACAGCTGACCCCAGATGACCAAAAGGGTATTCCATACCATATGGTGTCATGCTTAGCATATAAAGCTGGGGAAGGAAGGAAGGAGGGGACATTTGGAGTGATGGTGTTTATCTTCCCAAGTAACTGTTAACATGTGATGGAGCCCTGCCTTCCTGGAGATGGGTGAACACCTGCCTGCTGATGGGAAGTGGTGAGTGAATTCCTTGTGCTTTGCTTGTGCCTACAACTTTGCTTTAGCTATTAAACTGTCTTTATCTCAACCCATGAGTTTTCTCACTTTTACCCTTCCAATTCTCTATTCCATTCCACTGGAGGGCAAGTGAGCAAGTGGCTGTGTGGGGCTTAGTTGCCAGCTAAAGCAGGTTAAACTGCATCAAGGTATTTTAGTTTTCTATTGCTGCCTTTAATTACTGGATGCTAAATATAAAATCCAAGACTAATAAATGTGTACTGAGAAATTAGGAATCAGGATGGGACTCCAAAGGCAAGTATATTATAGCACCATGTGATGACTATGATAATGCCTATTGCAAGCCAGAAATGAAACATCATGAAATATACTGAATATGAACCATGAAAAAAGCTCTTGGATGTGAATCATGGTTCAAGCAACTGAAGCATACTCCTCCGTGACTTCTGAGCTTCCTTCCTGCTATACTAGTTCAAACTAGATGAATTTCTGAAATGGAGATGTTCCCATGACTTTCTATTCCTGGGAGTGGTTTCATAAGTTCTTTGCTTCTTGCTGTTTTCTGAGAAAGTCTCTAAGCATTGTTTCCTTGATTGTTGGTTTCTCTGTGCCCAGTGACCCTCATTCCCTAGGAAATACACATCTGGGTGTGCCTTAAAGTCATTATTAGTCACAGTTTAACATCTTCCCTCTGGTTCTTGACTCATTGGGCTGCAAAGGTACGAACGTTGTCGCATGCCTGTTTAGGTGGGAAGTGGAAGATTGGCAGACATCAGGATATCCTTTGCCCCATGAGCTTCTCAGGGGGTGCAGGAATGACTGCCATCCTAGTCCCTTCTCCTTTGACCAGTTCCAAACCCTCTGCCAACATGTCTTGGACTGTCTCCAAAGCCATGTCTTCATATGGGCCCTGTCCTTAGATGGGGTATAAACTGTAGGGCTGGAAACAGTAAAGTGTACTGGCCCAAGAGAGGACGTAGGAGAGGGGGTGTTTCGATTTGGAAGCTCCCTTTTATAGGTGGGCTTCTCTGCATAGATCTCACTGGTTTGGTTGAACGAGTAGCTGTGTGTGCAGTCTTGCTTTAGAAGATGACTTAAGAGGACTCAATTGTCTAAGGGCTTTCATGAAGAGTTTTTTAAAGGCTCTTCCTACTGGCTTATTCAGGGCAAAAGGCTTATTTAGATGCTGTCTGTTTTTTTCTCAGCATGCTGGTGGCCCCGATGTCAGCACAGTTGATGATGGGTTAAGACTAACATCTACCTAGGGTCATTTGCAGTGTTTTTTTGGCTTAAGGCCACAGAAGAGCTCTCTGGTGGGTGGTGGCTTTGAAGACCTGTTTTTTACTCATGGCTTTGGAGAAGCTGAAGATAATTTGGGGAGAGACAACAATAACACTTCTTGGCCCTTGCAGTGTAAAATACATCATTGGAATTGGTGTCTGAGGAAAGTCCAGCATTTCCGTATTTATCCCATTCCATAGCACAACAAAAAGAACACATTCTTCTCCCCATTGTTAAACTGCCTGTGTCATGTCCTCATGTTCTGCTGAGCTTTGCTGATGTTGAGTCAGGCCTTCAGGATCCCCCTAGAAGGATAGGGCATGCAACCTTTAGATCAGATGGTCAGAAAATAGAAAGAGACACCACAGACCATGCCAATAGGCTTTGAGCTCATCTTACTTCTTACGAGCATGTAGAGAGGTAGATAGATTCTCCCTGTGACACCACAGGCTGCAATGACCCTGAAAGTAAATGATAAAATGTGAGACCCTGGAGAAGGGTCTGCAGTTGAACATTGTCTTCTTTATCTTTGAGAAATGGCTCGAATGTCCCATTCTTCTGAGAATGGGGCAACATGTTCTCCTACGTCATCTCCAAATTGGCCACTGCCCATCCACTCTTGCTTGCCACTTCCCAGGGCAAGCTTCACCTACATAGCCCAGCTAGCTCAAGTGTAAATCAATGCCTAAGTTCAATGAGAAATTTGAAGGGAAGGGAACTGGGAAGAGGCCAATATCAAATTGTACCTGGTTCTAACAACTCAGGAAAGGTGGTGTGGCCAGACACACCGCTTAAGTGTGTTCCCTTTGTCATGGATCTTGATGATCTGCTGAAGTATGTCCTTACCACCTGGTCTCTGCACTCAGTTTTACTTTTCGTGACAACCGGGACACAAAGGTATGGGAAGGGCTGATGCACAGACTGGGTTTGTATTGGCATGGAATCAGGTGTAGCCCGAGTGTACCCAGGCAACAGGAAGGTTCATAAACATGAACGGCCGCGTGGATGCTCCTTACTCAGGTCCACAGATTGCCCAAGTGACTGTGTGCCCGTGAAAGGCTGATGTAGTATCACTGACCTGTCTCCTCCACATACCATCTCCACTTCTGGAGGATCTAGGTGTGCCTGTGCTGCTGCTAGCAACTTTATAAAGGGTCTTCTCCATGCTTGAATATCTTCAACTGTTAGATTCAGTGAGATTAAGGAGAAAATTAAGGAAGAAAAAAAAGGGCCATCTGAGAGCCCTGGTTTTTAGAGCATACTCACATTCCTGACCTGGGTTTATATTTCGCCTTTTAGTGGTGAGGGACCACCAAAAGAGATGAAGGGAGACTACTCCAGCTGCAGTAATAGAGGCCTTCAGAAGACATGCGATGGCTCCTGAGTTGGTTTATTTTTCTCATTCTTTCTGGATTGTTTATCCTTGTAGTCGCCACAAGAAAAAAAAAAACAGCTAACTTGCAGTATACAAGCAGCATCTCAGCAATGAGCAAAGCACCCTTAAACATCCTGAAACTCTGGTGAGAGATTAGTTGTGAGGAGAAACTAAGTGCAAGCAGGGATTTCTTTGCTGTGAAGGGCTTTTTGGCCTGGAGAGCAGAAGGGAACCGGACCTGGCCTGCCAGAGATGGTCAGGCTCCCTGCCTACAGAATTGAAAGCTGGCAATAATGTAAGAAAAATTTGCACAGACCACAGATCTGCTCTTCAAGGATTTTCTTCCCCAAAATGTTGTGTGTTATGAAATACAGCTCCATTCTAAGTGAACCATCTCCAGTTACATCTACCATGGCTGCTCAGGAGACGACCTAATATCATACAACAATTAATGTGATCAACATCTTGACATCTGGAAATGCAGACAGCAAACGTGATGAGCAATTTTGCCAGCCACTGCTCTGAGCATTCAAGTCTTATGTGAGGCAATGAGTGGTGGACCAAGGTCCCAGAGCTTTATTTCTCAGCTTCAAAAACAAAGACTCGTATTTTGCTCCTGTGAGCAGGAATGTGACTTGAGTGACCAGACTTTGGCCCCTATGTTAAGCAGCTTTATCCTTTCAGCTGTAAAATCAAAAAGAGAGGAAGTGGTGTTGGAAATCTGGCCAGTTTTTCTGAAAGGCAAAAAGGGAATTTGGAACAAAGGAAGCAAATTAATTTCTTTGGCCTCCTTAAGCTGTGGCCTGGTGGACAAACAGATGTCACAACATAACAGCAGCTGCATGCAATTAAATATGTTTCTTGTCTTTGTAGTTGTCCAGAAATATTCCTGTATATACACAGCACAGCTATGTGAGAGGTACAGGACTGTATAGTCATGCAAGGACAGTTGTGTCACCTGGCAGGTCATGGTTGATGCTTGCCAGAAAGCTGTAGTGCCTCACTCAGACAATACCTGACTCTCTCAGAGAATCTACTTGGACTTCATTTACGCTGTCTTTTAATTAGACCGTCATTTAAATTGGTTCAGCTATGATGCAGGAAATCAAAACACTAGCCCAGGTACGGTGTCACTATTGAAACAGCATCTGACTCATCCTGAATGCGATTGCACTTTGTTATTTTGGATGGATCTTATTTCCACTCCTATCAGCTGGAGGGGCAGCAGATCATTTCTGTCTTGCCCATTCCAAAGAACCAAGAGAAGCATCAACCACCCTAAGACAGGGAAAAAGTCCGATGCCTGCTCTGCTGCCAGCACAACATGCTGTTGTATCCTAGAGGAGCGTGTACCTCAGAAGGAGAAGCTGAGCAGCAAAATGTGCACCCCTTTCTCCAGATACTCTTAGGAACTAAAGCAAAAGGTATAGTATGGTAACAAGCTGTATGTTGAGGAGGGCAGAGGATATAGCATGGAAATGAATGGGATAATGGATTGCTAAAAATAAAAACGTGGTGCTCCCCTGCCTGCTACAAAACCACTCCATCAGGCAAACACAGGCACATGTGGGCCTGAACTAGGGCTAAAAAGCAAATGCGAAGACTGGGATTTCCTGGTGCTGAAGGTCAGGTGGTTCAGACTCCAGTGAGATTACTTTAGAAAATATCTCTCTGTCTCTAGTGTTGCTTTGGACTAAAAAAAATCACCTTTGTCTAGAAATACCAGGGCTTCCCTGAATGACAGGAAAACATGCATGTGAAACTAGAACATTTGCTGTCACTTAGGGGTACCAGTCACTCAAAGACTTAATTTCCTGTTCTTATGTCTCCTTCAAGCTCAGAAGTTTACTGTTGCTTAATTTCTATGTGCTTAGCTATTAGATTTTTGTCTCCAGGAAAACTGAGGAAACATATCAATAACTTTTTAAGGGATAGGTAGAGAGCTAGAGGAATTGCGAGTAATTTAACTGTCAGGAGCTTTATTTGTCAGAATAAACGTGGTGTCTTTTTTTTTTAACCACAGTTTTTTATTCTGGTATTTTCATAGCAAAGAACTCTGATCTTCAGCTCCATGAGTAGAGACATGCAAGGACACCAAATGGAGAAGTGGCAGTAAATGGAAGCATGGCATATTATGCAAGAGCTGTTAAAGCTGCACGTGAGGATCCCTAACGAGGATGGTCTTGAATACTTTTGCAAGTAAATCTTAATTAAAAAAATTAAAAATATGGCTTTATCTGCACCCCAGATTTAAACTTATGTTCCCCACTATTTTGCTGGTGAAGAAGGCAGCAGGATGCTCTCATATCTCCAAAGACATTTCTTTCTTTTGAAATGATGGCCCATTTACAGAAATTCAATATCTGTTTCTTAGTCTTTCTCCCCCTGCCCTCTGAGGAGATTCCTTGTTAGCTGTGCAATCAATAAAAAACACATCTTCAGCCACTAGTAAATCTAGTTTATTAAAACACACGTTTGTCAGTTAATTCAATTGCTAACAAAGTTGTAACATGGTCAATAAAAAAAAAGTGGCCTCATAAGTGAGATACATATATCTTTTAGATGCAAAGTTGTTGTATAATAGGGTGCATTGGATGGATACAGACAAAAACATGTAGTATTGTAGTATTTAAGGCATACAGTATCTTATCAGAGGCTCCAAGATTCTCACTTGTCCCTGATCAGGTCTGCTCCTGACAGGAGAAAACCATGGAGAAAGAATTTGCCCCTTCCCTTTCAATAATTTGTCCTCGATCTCTCTGCACAGGCTGACATCTCAATCCCATTCCCATTGCAAGCCTGTGGTAATATTCCATTTTCCTTCAATAACATGGGACCAGTCACTGCAGGAGTTCACATGGCATCATCAGGTCGGCTCTCCGGTATGCCACTGAGTTACTGAAATAAGGATTTGGAGCTTGAACTTTAGCAAAGACTTATGATAAAACTCTGTGCTTACATCAAAGGCAGCATGAAGGGACCAAAATAGATTGACTCTGCAATTGACTATAACCCTTAGATAGCCAAGAAAAAATCACTTTCCCCGTGATTTGCCAAGTACTTTTCCACCTGGCTGGCAATGATTTGTTTTCTGCATATTTCAGACAGAGCTAAAAATAGCTAGCTGAAGTTATTTTTGTTTGGGAGCAATAACATTTAGTTTGTAGAGTGCTTTCTCCAAATAAGCTCAAAGCATTGAGGAAGTTTCTATCTTCACTGACAGAAACCTTCCTTTGGGTGGGTTTCACAGGGAGGGAAGACTTTCAGCATTTTTGTCAGTTTTCATACAAGACAGATTGCTTTCCTGGAAAACATGACAAAACTTCTTGTCTTTTTTTTAATTAAAAAAAGAGACAATTAAAAACAAAATATAAATGTGGTCAAACTGACTTTGGAGCCTATTTTCACTTAATTACAAATGGTCTGATTTTTAGGCAGTGTATTTAGAAAACATTCAGACATTGAAAATGCAGGCAGCCATTTGGTGAGGTTTTCCAAAGTGCACATAAGTGTAGATCCCCATTGCATTCTAGAACAGCATTTCTTCTCCTCCTCCTCCTCCTCTGTCACCCTCTCTTTCCTCCTGTTCCTGGCTTCTTTCTTCCCCATTGCATCGGTGCGTGTTTTGTGCCAGGGAGCTCATAGCAACTGGAAGTTAATCCTATGAGAAAAGGGACCAGTGCCTCCTCAGAGCAGGCAGGACGTGAGGGATTAGGATGCCTTTGGCAGCAGTTTGCTGTCAGACTGGTTTACCTGTGTGGAGGAAAGCACTCCCTAGCTACCCGTTTGGACCAAAATAATTTTAGAAGTTTGTCTTTAGATCTCTGCATGGGAACTGGCAACATTGAATGTAAAAAACAAAAAAAAATATATGTTACAATAACTTCGAAGGAATCGGCGCCCACATGAAGTGCTGCAGGGTGCAGCCCGGTGCTCCTGCATCCTGCCCTCACTGCCAGCAATCGTCCTACTCATAACGCTCAACGCTGATGCTGTTTGCTGGAAATCATTATTTCACTTGACAATCAGTGAAATGTTGAGCAAAATACCTCAGTGGCCTCCTCCGAGTGGAAAATTTAGGAATGTTAAGGCCTTCCGAACAGTCTGCTTTCTAAGGTAGCCTCAGCAGAAAGTGTCAGTGATGCTTTACATTTCTGTTATGGGCAAACCTTTGGCCAGTGCTTGCAAAGAGAAGTGACAGGATGCTAAGAATCTGTTGAGTATCACAGTGTCTGAACCATGTACCTCTGCACACACAAGGAAATGGAACACAGAGAAGCTCAGACACAGACACTGAGGTGGTCAGGCGAGCAGTTTCCCTTCAAATCACTGGTCTAGTATTGTGAAATGAAACAAATGGACTCTAGTAGCATGGTAAATCCCTTTCATTCCCTTGGGAGGGTGAACACTAAAGGTATATCTACGCTGCTAAATAGAAGAGGATCAGGCATCACACCCAAGGCACCTGCCTCAGTTTTGTCAATGAGGTCTCTCCAAGACGCTTTTGGTCCAGAGATGCCTAGAACTGAGCATCATGGCTTCAGGTTGGTCAGTACCACATAGCCTCTGCCGTTGAATAGTATGGTCTCATTGGGACTACATATATATGTATATCTATCATTTTGCAGTTCTGGGGTACAAACTTCTGATTCTCGCTTTGAAATTTTCAGCAGCAAAATAATAGAGGATGGGATCAAGGCAACTGTTCATGGCAGCAAGACAGAGAGTGACCACCAGTGCTTTGTGCACAGGCAGGTTGGTCTGGTTGCAGCTGTTGAGCATCAGGTGGACAGTTCGCAGTATGTGATACGGCAGGAAGCAGAGGAGGAAGAAGATGAGTGTGATGATGATGGTTGACAGTGCCTTCTTGTGACAGCCTGCCTTTTTGTGCTGTGGGGTCTTGGACTTGAGCAGCGCTTTGATTGCAAAGATGTAGCAGACAATAATTGTGCAAAATGGCAGAATGAAGCCCACAACGAGGACAAAGCTGTTCATCAAGAGAAGCCTGTGAGTGTTGGAAGGGTGGAGGTCCAAGCACTTGGCTGGGTTGCTGTATCCAGCGATTTCCTTGCTTAACAGAGGGGTGGAGGCTACCAGCACAAAGAGCCATATGGCAGCACATATTATCCTGGAATACTTCATGCAGGTTATTTTCCAGTGTTTGAATGGGTAGACGATGGCTGTGAAACGAACCACACTGAGCACGGTGAGAAAATAAATGCTGCAGTACATGTTCACGTACAAAGTGTAAGTCATGATCCTGCAAATGATATCACCAAATATCCAGTGTGATCCCAGCAGGAAATATGTAGCCCGAAAAGGCAAAGTGCTCACAAACATGAGATCTGAAACAGCCAGGTTCTGCATGTAAATGTTTACTGAGGTCTTCCTCTGTGAAGGCTGAAAGAAAATGTAAATGGAGAGGCCATTTCCAACAGCACCAAACAAGAAGATAAAGATATACACGATGGGATAAATGACTTGCTTGAAGCTGTCAATCGTACAGTTGAAGGAGCTGTTAGTGAAGTTGTCCTCTAGTGCCATCTCGGAAATATTCATAAGCCTAGAGACAGACTCTCTATCCTGTCAAAATAAACAGAAGTGTGAGTGCTGGAGTACAGGCTAGGCAGGGAGTTCAACTACTGGGGACTCTTTTGCTGAGGGCAGAAATTGCAAGATGCAAAGGGCAATGGAAAGTAAAAGTTTCTTAATGAGTAATAACTTGTGATAGCCTGGTAAATACACATTTCGAGGCATAAAGCCCCAGGTCATCTCTAAACAGTTTCAGTATTACAGCAGCTGGTTGCTACCTCAATCTACAAAAGTGCTGCCTTTTGAATGTGGGTGCTCTGTGTGTGTTTTAATGGCAATTCTCTGGTCTTCTCTGTGCAAAACAAGCCAACTTGCTGTCGGTCATTTTGTAGCAGGGAAGTTTTGAGTGCCCAGTTACCTACCATGGAAATATCAAAACCTAATCAGAAAAGGAATCCCTGTCCACTGCATTTCAAATTAGGCTTAAAAAGCTAAAAGAACTGAATTTGCCTTTTGGAATGAGTGAAATTTTTTATGCTATGCCACTGAACTTTCACAAGCAATACCAAAGATACATTGTTATATACCAGAATACATAAATTAAGGCTGTTTTGACCTTAAACACTGTGCAAATACTGTAGTAGTTATGCACGGTTCTTTTTTTAACTTCCTCTTCCTTACATCATATTTCTTCTTTCTTCTAAGTTTCTGATGGCTTTCTATGTCTCTTTTGGTGTGGCATTTGCTTCATTTACCACTTTCTCAGCATCTTTTGTGCTCAACTGCTCTGTATCAGACAGTCACCTACACGCACTGCAGCTTCCAGGGCAGCCCACGTTTGCAGTCCTAATGAAAATGGCCTGCGAGAAAATGGGCTGTGTTCACAAAGAGTGACATTTTTCCTCCTCTGAGGCTATAATTCAATCAAATCAAAACCACTCATCACTAAAACACTCTAAATATTAATTTTTTTTCTCATTAGAGTCTATTTTCTTGCTGAACTCCTGATTTTTACTCTCAGCTGACCTGCAGCTAGTAGTGTTTTGGAAGGAAGGTTTCATTATTGTTGCTTGTTTAATAGTGGGAGCAATTCCCTTTCTGCCTCTACCAACATATTCTAGAGATGGAGCATGAAAAATTTTAGCCTAAACCCCAGAACTATATAACACTTCCAGACAGATGAAAAAGAAGCTTTTAATTTGCTCCAGCGAGAATGATAATGGGCTGACTGTACATGACTGCTTCTTATCTCTCATTCTGGACCTCTCTGGCTTCACAATTTGAAATTAATCTATTTGTACAGATGGAGTCTCCCTAGGGGGAAAAATGGGCTCTAGATTTGGGAGCACTAGACTTCCAGTTACCCAGTGCAGTATACCCAGCGTGCTGTAAATGGGAGTTAATTTGCTAGCTCAAGCCATGATGTGGAATCCTGAACTATGTTCAGAGCATCCCATAGTGTTTTCAGGGTGCTGTCTTAGTCTCTCTAGATATCTTAACACAGCAACCAGATGTGCCCCAGCAGTCGCCTCAATCAGACGGGGAACGTCGGAAGTGTAACCACCAGGCTGGACTCGCAAGGAGCAAGACTTACTCCACCCCGCTGCCACGAGGAGCAAGACAGCTTGGGAAAGGGGGATGTTGGTTCAAACCAACATCATACACATTTCTGCAGTGCCTGAAGTTATTCCTCCAGAAAATAAAGCTGATAATATGATCCGTGCTATTATCATATGTAGATGTTCTTATTAACTGTGTTTTGACATATGGATTGATGTAGAAAAGAAGGTGAAGTAAAGATATATTTCACACAGGACTATCTCAAGCAACTGCAGAGGAGAAGGGTAGAATTTTACCTCTCGTTGAAGCCAAAAGCTGTTCATTAGCTAGCTAATGGGAGGAGATGGCTCCTAGATAAACAGAAAGAATGGTGTATGTAAGGACAGGCAATAAACTTATTTTCAGCGGAGCACCCATACTGTCTCCTGGGTCAGGAATGAACACGGTGGGTTTTGAGTGATAGGAAGGTTCTATAGGGTCCCCCAAAATACTGCAGAAGGCAGATTGATGGTAAGATCTAACAGCAGTCTAAGAAAAAAACAGGGAAAGAAAGACACAATCTGAAATGAAAATCTCTCTTAAGTGGTACTGGAAGACTTCTCTGATGGAATCTCCCTAGCAGGAGATTTTTTTTCTATATATGAGTTTCCCTGATGGAAGCTATCATATAAAAGCATCTGACACATGCCCCGAGGCTCTGACAACCACCCTGGCAGGAAAGAGAGAGCACAACAGCTGAGCAAGAAAAAAAAAAAGGAGGCTTTTCTGAAATACCTGCTGTTTAGGTAGATTAGATGTAGAGTTTGGGTGGTTTTTTTTTTCTTTCAGACAGAAGGACATTCCTTGCCTAAGGTGAATCTAACACCCTTAAATAGGTGGATAAATCATGTGGGAAACTGATAGAGCAAAACTAAGAGGAGATTGGAGGAGATATTAAACTAATAAAAGTGCCTTAAAACTATCAGATTTTAAGTTCAGGATGCTGGTAGCAGCTTACCAGCAGAGTGGGGACTATCCCATAAACTTCCCAGCACGTAAGGTGTGGCTGCCTCCTCAGGGCAGATTTGGTGTGTGCCTGTGCAGGGCAAGGGGCTGGGGGTGCAGAGGGACAAGGCTGGCTATTTTGAGGCAAGAGTGGCTCAGCAGGGGCAGGGCAGGAGCAGACCTGCCTGGGAAGCAGACCTCATGAGATGTCTGTGCAAATGACTTGGGAGTGCAGGAGAAGAGCTGGTGATGGCTGTGGTCATTGCAGGCAGCAGGGATGAAGTTGGGATCTTTGGGACTCAGCTATAAAGCAAGATAGAAGCTCAGGTCAGACCCAGAGTTTCAGTGCATGGATGAGATTGTAGAGAGGAGAAATTCAGGTATGTAAGGAAGTAAGGAATCTTTTGGGATAAAGGCAAATGATACAGGAATGAGAGACTGCACTGTACCCAGAGCGGAGCCAGGCTGCTCGTGCTGCACGCTGAAAGGTCTGCAGAGAAGTATTTAATTAGAAGCAACACGGGAGCTGACAGACATGAGAGAAGCAAGGAGGCTGGACTGATGAGACCTGTGAGGGCAGTGAACTGACATCAAGTGCACCTCTGACAAGGCCAAGAGGGAAATAAAGCCCAACTGCAATAACTAGGGAAGGCAAATCCAGCTGCCCACAAATCCAGTTGGCTGACACATGCTATCTTGAGTGACTGATCAAAAGTAAATCTTACATGTAATTCTGCACTGGTGCTCAAAGCTGAAAATGAGACAGAGGAGCTGAAAGGCTTGGCATGAGACAGCAACCCTGGTGCAAGGGAAACCTCAGAGACCTGCTGGAGGGAAGATAATCAATGGGAGCCAGCATTGCTGTGCTACCAGCTTCATGATAATGATAGTGTAGGATGCACAGGTGGAGGAGTGGCACTGTGCCTGAAGGACTATGTAACTTGCAACGACATCAAAATATGACTGAAGAGAAGCACAACAGAGTTCTCATAGGCAGACAACCCATACTCTTAACAACAAAAACATAGTACTAGGAGTGCACTAAAAAACTCCTCATCCTGATGATGACTGTCTTCAGCAAATGTTGAGAGTAGAAGCTGAAAGCAGGTAACAATTGCAGAAGATTTTGGGTGCCCTTATAAAGATGTGATGCTACAGAACAAGATATAATGTCAATATGGAACAAACACCTGATTCCTAGAATAGTTAGTCCTGCAAATAAATCCACAACACAAGAGGCTATTCTGTATTTGATCTTTAGTGCTGCATAGGTCCTAGTTCAAGCAGGTTTTGGTGGGTGGAGCCCTGTACTGCCAATCACAGCAGCACTAGGCTTCACAGTGTTGTGGGACGGAGAATCAGTCCCAGAAGGAAGAAGCCTACACATATTTAGGGCTTACCTAAATTTCAATGAAACCTGTGTTAGAAGTCTACTTTCTAAAAGAAAGATATTTTAATAAATATTGAGCCCAATATCTATGAGTAGAATAGTTAGCAAGACTATTATAGGGGAAAGATCACCATTTAGAAAGCAGAAGGCTTGTTCAAATGGGGAGAACAGGAAAGCCTGTATCATAGCAGATCAAACAGGGAGAAGAAACTAAGCATTAAAATAAAAAAAAAAAAAAGTGAAGAGCACCTGGTAAAGGATACTCAAGCTGATGGTAAGTTTTCTAAACCCACTGAAAGATGAAAGGCTGCTAGGGAATTGGCAGTGTTGTTTGGTGGCAAAAGATGTCTTAGGGACAACAAGGCCACAGCAGAGAAATTCAGTGAATTCACTCTTCTTTGTTGAAGATTTTGGGGTATTTTCACGCCTGATGCAGCAAACAGATCAGAAGAGCCAACTCCACTTGAGGGATGTGTGCAGGAAATATTAAACCCATCAGATGAGAGGCCAATAAGTAATCAGGACCAGATGGCATTCATACGAGCATCCCAAAGGAGCTCAACTGTGAGACTGCAGACCAGGCACATCACCCACCATTACTATCAGGCATTGTGCCAGGGGACTGGCATGTCACCAATGCAGCTCTGGTCTATAACGCAGCCTTCGGAGGACAGCCTGAGGGCCATGAGTTGGTTGTCTTAGTGCTGGGAGCTACCAACCACTGAGACAGATTTCCATCTCTGGTACATTTTGGAAGTTACATTAGAGACCATAATGAAGAATGAAGGCACTGAGCTCGTTGAAATATCAGTCTGCCAAGAAAGAGTCAGCACATCTTCTCAAATGGCAAATCCTGTCCCACTCACCTGCTGAAGGGCTGTGAGGATGGTGGACAAAGAGGGGCCAGTGGTCATTTTATATGTACGTATGGATATGTATCCATTTATACAGTTGCATTTGTCAAAACTTCTGACAAAGCTCTGCACCAAGGGTTTCTTAAGGAGCTAAGTTGCCAGAGAGCTGGAAGGTATGTTGTTTTGTAGGCTGAAAGCTGGCTCAGGGGTAAGAAGCAAAGTGTGGGTCTTAATGAATCAGTAATGGGGTATTCTAGGGTTCACTAATTGGATCAGATTTATTCAATATCTTTATCAATAACCTGGAGAAGACAGGTATCCAGGTTGGCAGATGCCATGCTGAAAGGGTGGCAGATAAGCATTAGTGTATTTTAATGTAAGGCTGCGAAAAATAATCTGTACCATACCTATACGATACGAACTTGAAACTGGCTGTTATATTCAGGAAAGAGCATTTTGCATTGGCGTCATTGACCTTTTACTGAAGTCACTTCTGCATTGACTGCAGCAACAGAAGCAACCAAAACTGTTAGCAAAATGAGGGACATCAGAAAGAAGTCTATGGAGAACAAAGTAGGGTAACACCTTGTATAAAACCTCCATGCATCCCCATAGTGAGCTGTTCTGATCTCTATATCCAAAGAAGAGATTATGAAGCTAGAGAAGGTGCAGAGAGAGGCAAGTGAGACAGCACAAGGATGAAAAAGCCTGAAACTCTTTGTTTCAGAAAGGAGAAGGCTGAAGAAGGATGTTTTCAAGGTTCACAGAGTCATGAAGATAGCAGGTAGTGTGAATGCACACTCTTATTTATAGGATCTCACAGTACTGGGACTTGGGGTGCTCAGCAGAGCTGTTTACAGTCTGCTTTCAAACAGATAAAAGAGGGTGCACCTCTGTGCAGTGTGGAGTGAACAGCACGAGGAGCTTGTTGCCACAGCACGCAGTGTGGGCAGGTGGCTCAGCAGGGTCAAAACAGGACCCGACAAATGCAAGGACAATAAATGGAAAAAAAAAAAAGACTTCACAGGGATGTACTCCCCAGTGCTCACAGACAGCAGTCCAGAAGGTGAGGAAATGCAAGAGGAAAGTACTGGAAGGTGATCTAAACAGCCTCTCCTGTTGCCACTATCAGAGATCGAATACTGGGCTCGGTGGACATCAGTCTGAGCAGCCAGCACATTTTTTACAGTCACAATTTGCTCCTGATTCCTGGTAGTGTAAAAAACACTGCTGATTTCACTGTGTTACCCCTAATTCCTGCTGGTGAAGGAAGACCAGTGCCTGCAGTGATATTAATATAGAGACTCCACTTTATACATCAGAAAGCTATTAGTGGAAATGTGGCAATAGTCAGCAGCCTTGGGCTACCCCCGGTTCTAGAGGAGGACAGTCAATCACGTTGTCCAGTACCTCAGTGGACAAGGGGATAGATTTCCATGCCATGCCTGGGCAAAAGGACATGCTCCTTTTGAAGAGGTGTGGTAGAGGGATGTTGCTGCTAAAGATGTAAATATGAAACATTCACGGTGTCTAAAGGTGTAAAGATGAAACTCTCTGTTTCCAAACTCCTGATCTTGGAACTGCTTCTCTGAAGCAGTGTTCACTCTAATATGAGGAACTATCAAAGAACCTGGTTTTAATACAGTGTTCTGCATATGCAAAGTTAAACAGGGGAATCAGGCTGTTCATTCAAAAGAGAGCTCTTTGCTATCTTAAGTGATTAATACATAGATCCTCTTGTATGCTGGGAAAGAGAAGTGCTTTCCCCATCTATCACAAAAACCCTTTGTCTGAAGAGGACCTCAAACACTACGATCTCGTGTTCATTACCCAAATGGGAAGGCAGATGTGATATCATTGCTATATAGATTGCTTGCATTTGCCACTACACTTCGGAGAAAAACAGAAGTTCTCATGTTTTTTTCAAGTTCCCCTTGGCTTTCTTTCTAGCATCCACTTTGTATTTCAGGAGCAGCGCTACCAAGAGTAAATGTAATAGAATGTAGCATTTAGAATTAGCATTAAATTAATTAAAACAAGAGTCTGACATTTAACACCTCTTATTTTAAAAGTTTATCATAAACCAAATATATATTTTTCATCTAGTTAAAAAACGAGACACAACTTGATTGTTATCTTCCATCTGGCAAACATTTCTAGCAATATAAATCCACCCT
The DNA here is from genome assembly GCA_013396935.1 of Baryphthengus martii. NCBI lineage: Eukaryota > Metazoa > Chordata > Aves > Coraciiformes > Momotidae > Baryphthengus > Baryphthengus martii. The sequence continues at coordinate 39,360 of VWZK01008351.1, read as the reverse complement.
TTTTTCTGCCAAACCCAGAATTCCTAAGACCGTCTTTGTAATACAGAAATTTAGCCTATGATCATAACTTCTGGCAAATAAAAAGCGTATTGCAAGTAACAGTAAACATAAGAAGGTTGTATTCTCATCATTGCAACCATTGTTACCTACATCAGAAAAAGCAGGCAAATGAAATTGTGTCCTACCTCAGCTCGTGTGTCTTCTGGTGTGTTCAGTATTTCCTTCTTCTGCTTGCTGTTGTTCTCAACTTTCAGCTATGTTAGTGGAAATGAAAACCACAAAAACTTGATGCAAAACCCAAGTGTTATTTCTGCAGAAGCCACAGAAAAGCAGTGGACAGAAAGGGAAACAAATCCTGATTAAAAGACCTTACACCTTCTTAAAAGGGAACGGTTCTCAGCTCAAGGAGTGAGAGTGCTAGCATGTGGTGCTAGCAATCACATGTAAATCTTTCATAATTTTCACCCAATGAAAGAGTCTCTGCAGCTACGTGGTGTGGTGGGAAGCTTTCTGGATTCCTGTGTTTGGGCTCATACTTCTATAAATGTGCTTTCAATAATTAGAGTTACTCAGAATATTAGAGGAGATCCACACATGAGCTTATGATTAGAGATGTAGTTCTTGGAATTATGAAGAGGACGTGTGCCGGGGTTATTTCCCAGGCTTTTCATGCAGAAATCACAGGAAGAAAAAAACTGTAAACAGTCCACTAGGAACTGGTGCATAATTCCCTTTAGTTCATAGTTCAAAGCTGAGTCTGATTCTCCTTGAATTTTGATAGGAGCAGAATACATAGCTCTGTTAGGCCATGAGCTCATGAATGCCTTATTGCCCCTTAGCATTTTACCACTTCTCATTGGAGCAACATTGACTGCACAGATGGGCTCTTTGAGCCCATTGCAGTTGTGAAGTAGGTATCTATACATACTATAGGTACAGCAGGTTGGTTATTCCTCTTCCGTGCTGTCAGCACACGCAGGTGGACCAGACGCATTCAAGTGCTCTCTGGCTGCTGTGTTGTATTTCATATCAGTGGCAGAATAGCAGTCCATACACACACGGCTGCTTACATGGCTCAGCAGATGAGGACTGTCCCAAAAATCTCACCACCCACATTTATAGTTATCTACAGATAATGATTGCAATCTCTCTTCCACTGACCACTTGTGCCTGATTCTTATTTGTCACTCCACTCTGGTTGTACACTGGACTTGAGAACAGGCAAAACAGTCCTGGCATGCTCTCCAGGTGGGGTCATAGTGGCAACGTGCAGTGGCTTCAAAGACTCATGTCACCAGAGCTGACAAATCTATTCCCATGCAGGATGTACGTACAGCTCATGAACAGCTCTATGGGTGGGGTTTTTTTAGCATGAGGCTAAAAAAGGACATAGAAAACCAGCTTAGCTAGGAATTGGACTAACACTTTTGGTCTTTGGGTTGAGCACAAAATCCATGAACATTTGCACTGACAGAGCAAAGTAAGCTCAAAATTCTCCCCAGTAGAGATCCATGTGAAATGAATTTTCAAGGTGCAATGTGACAGTGAATTAGGACCCTCCTGAGAGCACGGGTGCCTAATTTAGACTTTGCCAACTCTTGTGATGCTTAAGCCTGTGAATAGGCGTCCTCTTCCAGCTGTGGTTGCACTGGTCACTTTGGTTACCACGCCAGTTGTTTCCCTATCTTTCAAGGTCTGCCTGCAGAGCGGCTCATGTGTGCTTCCTGATTTCATTCGGTCATTGAGGCAGGTATAGTGGACACCCGAAACAGGAGATGTTTACTCACTCAGCCCATACAGACTGAAACAAGTTAGAAATGAGTCCATGAGTAGCTTGGTGGGCAGATTTCAGGGGAAGAGCCCTTTGGGAGGGAGCTATGACTTGTGGCAGAAAGCAGTGCAGTGCGCAACTTCTTCAGCCGGTGAGGCCACAGCCAGAGGAGTGCTACAGCCTTGATATTCACTCTAGACATACCTCAGTAACTCAGACCGCATCTTATCTGCAACTGGCAGAGACTAATTCAGACAGTAGCTGTCTGACAACATCTTCATCATATAGCACGTGGCGATAACCACTCTGGGACTGACAGATGGGTTGTTCTCAGATATACAAGGTCACAGACCAAAACATGCGGAAGTGTTAGATTTCAATCACATTTTATTTTCCTGAATGTATTTTCAGAACATCTCTTTCACCATATGATCTGGTTATCTTCATTTCCTGGATAATTTCCCACATTCACCTTCTTAAAAGCCCTGCTTTCTGAAGAGTACTGTTTCCTTCCCTTAATAAAGTAATTCTGTATTTTGCTTTAAGTCTGGCTTTGAATAAATGAGGTTGGCTGCCAACTCACCCTGCACCTGACAAACTAGATCTGGAGTGACTGCTTGGGATTTTTTAGAAACAGTCACTGGATGACTCAGCTTCCGAGGGGAGTTTATTACATTTCTTACTAATAAAAACTTCAGTAATTCTGGAGAAGACGTCTCAGAATATCATGAAGAATTAAAGACTATCATCACAAGATGCTGAGTGTGTATTGCATACTCAACAGTTAAGAGCCTAGATTATTTCTGAATTTTGAGTCCATAGATTGTGTAGATGATCAAGGACACAGCAGAGCGCAAACTACCCCTCTGGGCTGCAGCTACTCACCGTCCTGCCTCTGCTTCTGTTCCCTTTTGCATTTCTGGCTCCACGACAGCCCATTTTCAAGATAGAAAAGTATGACAGGGTGATTCATCCTTCCTCTTCCTCACAAACCCACCTTCCCTTCAGCCCTGTGCCCAGGCACTGCTCACAAAGGAGGGCTCCAGCCCACAGTGGTAAGCAAATCCACCGCTGCAGGATCAGAATGAGTGAAGAAGCCAAACTTCAGACCTGAAATAAGCACTCCAGTCCCGGCAGAAGCAAAAATTCAGACTCTTCCAATGTTCCGCATTTTCTGTAGGCTAGTTCAAGTGTCGTCACAGGCTGAGCACCACCTGGTGGGAGTGCCAGTCAAGAAGCCTGCCTTCCACACTCCCTGTATGGGGCACCTTGGACATCCCAAACATTCATGAAGTAGGATTGTGTCCCATATGGCTAGGCCTTCCTCAGAAACAGTACTATGTCACCCTAAAATCAGGTGAGCTGCTGTCTGTGGATGGTCTCTTGTCTGGTGCATCCCTACTTCATCGCAGTCTCACTGGGCAGGTGGCTGTCTGCTTCACACTCCAGCTGAGTGGCTGAGAGTTGCCTGAAACCCACCTGAGTTTTGATGCATAAGCACAGCCCAACAGACTCACGCAAGCTCATTAGCTCACGGAACACTGACACATTTGCACACCAGCTTGGGCAGCTCAGCAGCCTCACAGCCATGGTGACTGTGCATGGGAGACATAGAAACCCCAGCACCACAGGAGCTGGGGTGAGACACGAAGTGTACCAGGCAAGCCAGATGAAGAAGTTTGAATAATTTGCCCACCATTCAGTAAATGTTACTGTTTGCAGGCATGAACATCTAGTGGCAGTGTCTCACTTATTTCATGCCAAGAGATTTTTGGTAAAAATGGACCTGTCAAAAAAACAGAAGTGATTACCTCCATTGAGGATTTTAGTGCTGCATGTCTTCAACACGGTAGCTTAGCCTACTAACACATATCTATTTCCAGAGAACAAAATTGCAAAGCCTACATTCATTTTCTCTGCAATCCAGAAAAAAAAAAATAGCATCCAATGTTAGCTCATCTGCTGTTAACCATAAGGCTGGAGAGAGGGAAAGATGAAAGTGACTGCTGCATAAAGCAGGGGGAAAAAATAGGGATAATTTTAACAGGAATTACTCAGAAATGAAAAGCACAGAAGGTTTTTCAAGCTTTTTTTTTGCAACATTAGTAATGAAGTCTTTTTTAATGGCCTATGGTCCTTTCTTAATTGTTTGATGTTTCTTTTTAATACACTGATGAGGGCAGTGGAACATTAATTTATAACTGTAATGGAAAAACACATCTAATGTTTTTATGTAAAATAAACTGTTCTTTTTTAAGCTTGAAGTACTAAAACTGGAAATGTATTTTGCCAGTTCCTCCAAAGGCGGCTGTGGGCCTTGGGAATAATTGATTTTCTCCAAAATCCGTGGAGCCGATGGTAGCTGGGAGCATTAATGCTCTTCCTGGAGAATAATTGATCCAATCCTCGGCTCTGAAAAGACTGAACTGGAGCAGGACAAAATACCAAACACTTTCTAAGGCCTTCATCTAAAGCCCATTGAAGTCATTGGAAAGAATAGTGCCTTTTTGGATTAAAACCTAAATAAGACAGACTCAGAAACTCTTCAATTAGCTAAAAGCCTTTTAGATCTAACATATGCAAGGTTGTCAGCATGCCAGATATATTCTATCTTCTCTATGTAGTGTACTTTTCAAAACACTTCTCTCTACTTTTTCAGTGACTTCCCTACCTACTAACCACCATGATGATGAAGAGACTTTCTGCTGGCATTGTAAATTTTGAATAATTGCCACAATCTGCAACCTCTATTATTTCTGTTTTCTGTGCTAGACATTACAGGATTGAAAACTGTTGGGAAAATGAAAGTGCAGGATTTGAAAGGATTTGGCAATGGATCTAGTTATCTTTATCTTAAGATCTGATCTCTTGAATACTTGTCATTTTTTGTTGCCACATGTACGCAATTCTGCAGTTCCTCACGCGTACAGTTCTGTGATTTGATCAGTGTTTACCTCATATTAAATGTTCTGTGAATCCTGTGTTACTCTGCTGAACTCTTCCTTCATAAACACACAGAAACTTGAAGCAAAACAAGCTTCCTTTCTTCTCTTTTTGCTGACTCTTTTACAGCATTCCTGACCCAGCAGCTGGATAAAAACCAACAACGTTCAGAAATGAAAATCATAGAATCATAGAATCATAGAATTGTTTAGGTTGGAAGGGACCTCCAAAGGTCATCTAGTCCAACCCCCCTGCAGTGAGCAGGGACATCCTCAACTAGATCAGATTTCTCAGAGCTTTATCAAACCACACTTTTGAGTATCTCCAGAGATGGAGCCTCAACTACCTCCCTGGGCAATCTGTTCCAGTCTTTCACTACCCTCATGGTACAGAACTTGTTCCTAACATCCAATTTAAATCTGCCCTTCTCTAGTTTAAAACCATTGCTCCTCATACTGTCACCACAGGCCTTTGTGAACAGTCCCTCTCCACCCTTCCTATAGGCCCCCTTCAGGTACTGGAAGGTCGCTATTAGGTCACCTCGGAGCCTTCTCTTCTCCAGGCTGAACGATCCCAGCTTCCAACTCACTGATCATTTCTGTGGCCCTCTTCTGGACTCGTTCTGTCAGGTCGATATCCTTCTTGTACTAACGGCTCTAAAGCTGCATTTTGCTCCAAAGCAAAATGACAAGATTTAGGTGCCCTGCGACTTGTATTTAATGACTAAACACCACTGTAAGATACAACCTGCAATTCCTTCCACATCAACTACCACCAAATCCACTTTCATATCAATATAATCATCACTATTATTTAACAAAAACATTATCACAAACAACAACATGCCTCACTTCAGTTTTATTCCCCAACTCCAGCATCTTAATGCAATTATGTTGCGGGTGGTTTTTTACTATAGTCCCTTTGCTTTCTTATCCAGTGCATTCCCAGTGCTATTTATTGCTCTCTCTGTACGTGGGGGGGATTGTCTATGTTGCTATACAACATAGACAATGTAAGTGTAGATGCATGCATGGATTGCATGGATTTGTATGAAGGTACTCACAGAAGTACATTCAGATGCAAGTACTTACGGAGAACCCATTTGTGTGTATGCATATTTGTAATATAAATGTATATAAACATACATATACTCAATAAAAAGTTTGAACTTGAACATCAAGACTGAATCCTGATGACCACAATTTAGGGAGCCATAGGAAGAAATGTGGGACACAAGTCATCCCCTCTCTTTTCGTCCAAGGCTGATGGCTTTCATCATGCCAGAGGTCCCTCTCCTGCAACATGTAGGAGGCTCTTCCTCCAGATACTGGCCACAGCTGACACAAAAAACAAGTTTAAATTTTTGTCCTGAGTCTGGATTTTAATGATGTCTGGTGGGTTTAGATCACAGTGGCCACATTTTCTATTCTATTGGCTTTGGGGAATAATTTAGGGTATTGTGTACTGTTTGATACTTTTTAAGCTGTATTTTAAAGTATAATATATTCTTTATATGTGATTTTGAGGATGATAACAACATGACCTTTTGTCCCAGCTTTTACTCAGATTTTCAGGAAAATATCTAAGTGTCTATAATGGGTCATAAATGTGTTGCAGAAAATGTACATTTATAAACTAAATTTCCAGCCTTGAAAGTTGTTTGGATTACATATTTTGTTTGCAATGAGTTTTTAACCAGTGCCCCCCCTCACCCCAGACAAAAATGAGAATTAAAGCTTATCTTTGTCACAGACTACATGCTTTTGTAACATGACTTAGCGAAATCCTCTTTACTGGCATATACTGAAACAAGAATGTCTCAGCAGGACTGGATGTGGTGGTAACAAGGGTAGAATCACAGAATTTCCTAGACTGGAAAAGACCTTTAAGATTATCTAGTCCAATCATTAATCTAATACTCACAAGACCTTGAGGAAACCATGTCCCTGAGCACTACGTCTACACAACTCTTAAATACCTCCAGGGAAGGGGATTAAAAGAGTCAAACACTTCCCTGGGCAGTCCATTCCAATGCCTGATAACCCATTCAGTAAAGAAATTCTTCCTAATATCCCAACTAAACTTCCCTTGACACAACTTAAGTCCATTTCCTCCTGTTCTATCACTTGTTACTCAGTTGAACAGAATGATCCCCACCTCTCTACGACCTCCTTTCAGGTAGTTGTAGAGAGTGATGTGTCCCCTGAGCCGCCTTTTCTCCAAATTAAACCACCCCAGTTCTTTCAGGTGCTCCTCATAAGACATATGCTCTAGACCCTTCACCAGCTTCATTGTCTTTCTTTAGACATACTCTGGTACCTCTGTGTTCTCTTGTAGTGAGGGGCCCAAAGCTGAACACAGTACTCGAGATGTGGCCTCCCCAGTGCCAAGTACAGGGGTAAAATCACTTCCTTGGTCCTACTGGCTACACTATTCCTGATACAGGCCAGGATGATATTGGCCTTCTTGGTCACCTGGGCACACTATTGGCTCCATGTTCAGCCTGCTATCAATCAACACACCCAGGTAGGAGAGGGAGGGGGAAGTTCTGCAGCAGCAGATTACTCCAGTGTTACAGAACAGGGATCATTCAGTGTTAAGGGGAGTCCCACCCTGCTGTGCACTGGCAAGCTGCTGTGCTGAGCTCTTTAATGCAGTCTTTGCCCTCTACCTTAGACGTTTAAGTGTGAACTCTGGGTTTCTTTGCAGAAGACAAGAGGAGCCCAAGGGTGTGCTGTCACCCCACACGTGACTGAGTACCAAATCCAGGGGCACCTCAGCACCCATCTTCATGGTTGATTGTCACTAGATGACCTTGTTCACCAGCAAAACTTGTACCTGGGACTAGTCTGGAAAGGTCTGAGCAGCCTGAAATGGGCTGACTACACAACTGCATGTCAGTCAGTCAAGCTTCCATTGAGTTTTAAAACAAAATTAGGAGAGAATTTACTCCATCTTGGTTAAACTGCCTTGCATTTTGCTTTCAGAGTCCTCAGTGCAATGCAAATAAGCTGGGCAGAGGCTAATCGGTCTTTTGCTGCAGGAGGAAAATAAAGGGAAGTACACGACTTAATTCCGTTTTGTTTGGCAGAGATGTTTCTTCCACTTTTTGTTGTCACTACAAGAGCAAAGCTGTAATTCTCTTGAAATCCAGCGCATGCCACCAGAGAAGAATTAGCACAATAGTTTTAGTTTTATGTAACATTTCCAATATCCAGCAACTGAGTGCTTTAGAAGAGAATAAACAAAATGAAGTAAGCTGTTTGTTCAGCATGTTCCAACACCCGTCCATCTGCCTTCCTTTGTACTCACAGTCCCTCAGCCACAACTTTTCTTATCTGCTACTGTCAAAAACATGACTCATGTTTCACATAATAGACTGGAGGAAAAGTAGAAAAGTTTTTATACATAATAAAGCTTTCTCTTGCCCAGAATCTCCTGCATCAGCTCTTCTTTTACTTCTCATTAAAAAGGATGACACAATGAAAATGTACTTTTTCTAGCCCTAGTTAGCTGCAGCAGGACTCACTGTCTATGCCACAATTAGCTCTGCTTGACTCTTCACAGAACCTGGCAAATGAAACCTTGGTATAGCTAATTTTAGGAAAAGGAATTTGTCAAATTCCCAGGCCAGAAGGAAACTGAGTATTAGTACAGTTTATACAATTAGTTATTTTAGTGAATGGAAGGAAGTTTCCTCTCCTTTACCCAGGCATCTTCTAAGTTCAGCTAAAATGCTTTCATGGCTGCAAAGCAGAAACCATTCCAAAGTGAGGACACTGGCCAAAATGTCTGCCCGCATGGCTCCGTCAGGTTTGAAATCTGTATTGTGTCACATAAAAAACATATCCCCAAGCAGATAAAGAGGTTCCCACGGGAAGTGTCTGTGTAGTCTGCCCTACTGGTGACATCTTCAGTAACCATCCCTTTTCCATGGTGTCACACTGTACTCTGCTAGCAACGAGGCCGATACGGGATTCCCAGGTTACGGCCGTGTTTGCCGAGCACATTTCTCCCCACTCTGGCTTTCCAAAGGCTAGACTGCTTTTAACAATGCCTTGCCTGGCTGATAGACGAGAGGCAAAACAAGCAGCCAGCCATCAGCAGATTTTCAATTCAGATGAAATGTCACTGCATTTTTCACACAATTCTCACGCTTTCCCACAATGAGACCCTCATATGTGTCAGACAAGTGTTGCTGCTGCAGGAATCTTGTGTTAGACCCATTTCCCTACAATGAGAACATCACTTGCCAAACAGATGGAGAAAGAGATCCAGCAAACCCAGAGGTCCCTTCCCAAGTCTTCTGGGACCTCTGACCCCCACGTGCGGTATGCGTGTGGCACTGTGCTGGGGTGAGAAAGGCTCTTACCAGTGTAAATTATGTCTCTGAGCAGCAAACCGATCTTTTGCGTTTCTCAGTGCCGAGAAATGTAATTTTCCTTAGTTGCTACAATCACTAGTACCCACGCATAGGACTGGAATGGGACTGAGGCCCATCACATACATTCGAGATGCTCAAACTTTGCCAGGTTATTTTGAGATGCTAAAATTGTTACAGAAAGTCATTGCCTTATGGAAAGTTAATATGCTTTAAAATCAAGGCAGCTATTTACCTTTTGGGTCTTAACACGACTTGATACAACTTCATGAAACAGACTATAAAAAACATCACTCTGAACAAAGCTCCAAAGAACACCTTTAATGTCTTTTGCACTCCATTTGCTCTATTCTACACCTTAATTTCCTAGACATCTCTTAAGTGCATTCAGTAGGATAGTAAGTATAACTCCTGTGAGCTAGCTAAATTACTTCTAGCAAATTTGTATCAGCTCCTACGCTGTGTGAGTATCATTACATTATAATTTAAACCTTTCATTTCACCGCTAATCCAAGGCAATTGTAGAAAATAACCCAAATGTTCTAATTTAACAACAGTATCATGTCTTACTTTCCCTTTTTAATAATGAAGCATGGTCACTATAACCTCTGCAGGTACTAGAGTGGTTTCTACATATCAGTATAGCAGCTCTGTTCCCTGTTGTCAAACAAACTTCCTAGATCTAAGTATCATCTGCTTGCATGTCTGCAAAGCTTAAATACTTCAGTAGGGTCAGTAGCATTATGTTCAATATCCTCTAGATACATTCCTAGAAAATTCCACTTCCCTTTGACAGGCAATCCTGAAAACATCTGCTAGGGTAAGTAAATCGGCTGTGGGAACTGTGTGCTCCCACTTTAGGGATGTTTTCTAGTTTTCATTTTTCATTTCTCTAGTGCACAGATCCATCACTTGTACTGCTGAAACATATTAGAACTGGAATTGCAAGACTAAAGTGCTAAAATTAGCCAAAAGCTAAAAGCACAGTTTTACTGTGTCAAGCGTTTGCAAATGGGTGATAGAGGCTCTTTTCTGTTTGATATATCAGATTGTAGTAAAACTAATACAATACTTTAAAATGAAATCTTCCTTTGCTTCAGCATAAAACCCCCACATCTAGCATTTGCATCTATGAAGATGCCACTCAAATTATATTTTACTATTTCTGGAGATAAAATATGCAATGTTTGCAGGCCATAGCCATAAAAACATAAATATTTTTCTTCTATTTATGCAACTATTTAATGGAAGAAAAAAAGAATGGAACTGCTGATGAAGAGCTGGCCAATGTGTTTCAACACGCTGTTGGGTGACTGTCAGGCCATGCTTATATTCACCAGCAACGTGAGACATCATAGCTAGAAAGCATTGACCGCCTTGGTAGTGCACAATCGTAGCTTTATTTAAATAAGCAGAATTACAAGCTATACAATAAGTATTAGACTTGCATCTGTCACTTGAGTGTGCCTGTGAAAACGTTCTTTCTGGTGTCAGAGATGAAAACATAAGAGCTGATGTACCCAACATACTGCTGCGAGTTGGATTTTTTTTTTTTTTTTTTTAAAAAGTGCTTTATCCTGAAGGCCAGATTTTGGAAGATGAAACTTACAGATGTACACGCACATTCTTCACATCATTGCAAGATAAAAATCTGTTGCCAAGAAAGGCCACACAAAACCAGTCAAAATGCTCGCTTTGCCTGGCACCCTGCCTGTGACAGTGAATAATCAAGGACGCTTATGGAGCAGTTCAATAAAAAGTCAAGTACATAGTGATACTTCCCCAGAATAGTCTTTCAGCTGCCAACAATTGTTACTTAGGGATTTACTGCAAAAGAACTACCTGGAGATTTAGTAACCCTCGATGGGTTTTCCTTCAATGCATTTGCCCATGTCAACCTTTGGCAACTACAATCTTGCACAGAAGAGTTCCTTTGCAGAAGTACGTATCACGGAAAATATTTGCTGCAGAATTAGTTCACGTACATCAGACATATGTAAATATGTACATTAGAACTACCTGCATGAATTTCATCTTTTTTGAACCTGCTGCCTGCTAGGTTTCTTTGGCACATCTTACCTGTTGTACTGAAAAAGAGCAAGAAAAAAGTTGTTTCTTCCTACACACAAAAAAAAGGTTGACTTGATTCAGGAGGATCTACCTAGGTCAGCATCCTACCTGACAGAGGGTGTAGGAACAAGGCAAACTTGTATGGTACTTCCCCTTAGTATTCTCCCACCTTGCAACTATTTTTAGCAGAGAGAATTTCTTTATTCTGAATCTTCATTTGATGACTCCACCAGATCTGTACAGAAAAAAAAAAAACAGCAGTGGATTTGGAAAACAACGTACAGATTTCTGGCATTACCATAGATGAAAGATTTTGTTTTATTTCCGAACTCAATGTGAGAACAGTCGATGTGTATTCATCCTTTCTGGGCCACTCATGGTTTCGTATACCTTTGCCACACCCCAGTGTCATCTCTCTGCCAGGCTGAAGAGTCCCAGGTTGTACACTCAGTCTGTATATGGAAGCTGGATTTCACATCTTGGTCATTTTTAACCCTGAACATTACCTGATTTAATATCCGCTGAGTAGGAGAGCCCAATGCTGCATCTAATGTTGAAAATACTGGTGCTTTGTAGCTTTACATAGTGGTAGAGTAATATGGTGGTTTTGTCTGCTCCTGAACATTAAGCTGAATTCTTCATATAGTGTACTCTCATTTTTGAGAGATAATAATCAGCTCTGAAACCCTCTCTCCTCCCCATCTTATTTATAAAGGTAAAACTGCTGGACAAGAAGGTTTCTGATGTGAATCATTTTGCATCTGTGTCTACTAAATTTCATGTGTCATTTAATTGCTGTTATTCATACTCACATGGTGCTTTTGCAGTTCTTCCAAGTCAACACTCATCTTTGCTGTTCTGCAGAATAGCAAATTATTCTGCAGATCTTCAAGTTTTATCCTCCTCACTTTTTACCTTCTTGTCTAGATTATTTAATTATGTGGAACAATAAATTCCCAGCAAAGACCTCTGAAACACACCAATAGCAATATTTTTTTGCTTTAAAAATTGATCATTTTTTTCTACCCTCTCTATTGTGATTATTCACACAAGGATCTTCCCTTCTATCCAAGAGCTGCTCAATTGCTTTAAAGGTCACTGCAAATTTAGGTTCTTTAATATTTTTTGAACATTGCCAGGTATGCTGAATCCAGATATCCTTTATTCACATGATTTTTGATTCAGAGGACTACAATATATTTGTGTGACAGAATTTCCTATTGCAAAAGTTCTTCCTTGCTATAAAGTTCTTCCTCACTACATCTGGTTTATGCATTTATCTACTAATTCTCTCCATTTTTCACATTAACTGTCTTCCATTCTTTCAGCTCTAAGACAGTTGTAAGGGCAAAGTTGTACATTACAGTGAGAAATTCGGAAATTTCTACCTGTAGATCCTTTGGTGCACTTTGGATAAAAACCCTCAAGTAATGGAGACTCATTAATGTTAACTCTGTCTATTTGTTCCAAACTTTTTTAGTTAAAATTGAGGCATGTCCACTGATAAATCCTCTGCTGGAAGGGAGGTCTATCTGAGCTCTTCCTCAGTGGACTGATCCAAAAAGTCCAAATATATTTGGATTTTTTTGTCCATTTTTTTCTTCTCTGCATCTTTAACACTTTGATCATTTACTTACCCTAACTATCTTCTGTCAGGCTTCCTGCTCCAGATGTGGTTTTAGGATTTCTTAATAGATTTTAGTAAACAATTTCCTGGATTATTTATATTTTGATGGTTTTAGGAGGGATTTTTGTGGTCTGCCTTGCTGCATTTTTGCATTTATCTACAGCTTACAGCTCAATTCATTCACCCTATTTGGACATGACTTCGACTGTTCAAAAATAAAGCGTTCTTGGTTTTAACAACATTCTTTTCAATGATATTTATCTATGTTGCCTTCCTTCCGTGAAATCTTTTTTGATTAGCAGGAAGCATTTACTTTGTCTGGGACATTTAACTGGTCCCAAAGTTGCATGCAGAGATTCAATGCCCTTATAAACATCTTAGTAAATATTCTCACTTTTGCATAGATCCGCTCTGTAAATTTTGACAACTGTAAGGGAGTTCTACTAGTTTCTCTGGGCTATCTTGCTTCTTTTGATCCTGAAAATGTTGTAAATCCAAGTACATTATGATCAGGGCTACAAAATGGCTCTTCCATGGTAACAGTCACTATATGCTAATACCGTTGATTCATGAAGTCCTGGGTAGCCAACTCCAGCTGACCCTGCCTCGAGCAGGGGAACTGAACTAGGCAACATCCAGAGTTGCCTGACAGCCACAACTGTTCTGTGATTTCATAATGTAATATCATGTAATAACAATAATATACTAGAAAATAATGTAATATTGGTATAATCACACTCATGATACGATCATATAATATTACATATTAATCCGGTACTTTTCCTTCATAAAGCTGAATTTCAATCCACAAAGATTCCATGTTTCTTTGCGGACACTTAATATGAACAAAGTTTTCTGTAACACAGAGCAGAGTTCCTCCATCAGCACAGGTCTCATCTTTCAAGAATACGTTGAGTCCTGTATCTTCATGAGTTCTATCAGGTTTCTGATGTACCTATTATACTGATATCCTCATGACAATTTTCCACTCTATAGTCTTTCTGCCCCATTTTCCAGACTTCAGCTACTCTTCCACATTTCCTATTCGAATATTGGTATATTCTGTCCTGCCCTTTACTTGGTAACAGAGAGTTTCCGTGACGACTTGTCTAATGGATGCTACGTGTGCTTCTGGTGAAACACTGATCTGCGACCTTCTTAAGATAAATGCCAACAGCACGATTACCTTATGGTTCAAATGAAGCTCATCCATCTGGTGTGCGCTTCTAGAAGCAACCTCTGTTCCCAAGGAATTTTTATGCCTTCCCTTTGTGCCATTTTTTCACACAACTACAACTGGAATTACATCTCTGTCTCTTTCTGGTCTTACACAAGGTGTCAGGAGCATTCTGGACGGTATAGCCAGAGAGTTCCTGACACTCAGGTTCCTACTGAACACAGGTCACATGGACCAGCACTTCTGTGTTTCTTTCTAGAAGGTGATTCAGATGCATTTTTAGGTTCACTTGGCAAGAAAGTCACTGCCATGAGCTCAGCTATTTATATGTGGGATGATCAAACTGACCACTGCTACAGCTTTTGCTCCCTACGGCAGGTATCTCTGCCTCCAGAGGGTTAACTTTATGCAAGCAGCTTAATTCTGAGGTATGCTGGGGAGGGAAGGGGGAAGGAGTCTACTTCCTTCTGATTAGGAAGGGAAATAAAACAATATTAGGGCACCCCTGGAAAAAGATTCAACTCCTTGTGGTTTCCACCTTAAGGCAGAAATATTTCAGTATTAAGCTACTGCTGGAGGATTGATTTAAGGATTTTAAAATGGACTCTATTCCTTAACTTAAAGACCAGGGGATTATTTTTCACCTAGAAGATATATGTCTGATGCAGGAGAATGTTTTTATATAAGCATTAGTAGGCCAGGCCTGGTCTGTGCTGGAAATGAAATGTCTTCCTAAGTGAGGGTAAAACTCAATGAAAAAGAAAAAAGAAGATAGCCACGAGGAAATTTTAAGAAAGATTCTGAAAGGCTGCAAGGGGTCTTCATGAAGTGCAGGAAGAGGTAAAAGGAATCAAGGGAAAAGGGTGGATTTTTATTTATTTATTTATTTGTTTGTTTTTAATCACACCAGATGATTAATTCAGACATGTTTAGTTCTTGTCAGACTGTAACTGACAGAAGGTAGCTCAGAAGGCAGGCAGAGCTCTCCTTCAGTAGCATCACTAATCAATAGATAGACAGGCTGAACAGCAAAGCACACAGATCAACTATGAACTGGTGGAGATGAGGAATTCTCTTGTAGGAGTTATGGTTTATTCATAGCGATGATGCCCACTTATGTTTGAAAAAGCATGAATAAAAAGCAGGCAGCAATAGAAAGAGGTGGACTGCTGCTTAGACAGATATGAAAGAATGCTGAGATTTCAAACGCTTTTTTCTTTTCCAGGGCCTAAGTTGGTAAAGCTGGGCTTGGTGAAACATTAGATACTATCATTCAAAATAGTCCTGGGAGAGGATGAGACCATTGATGCCCAGATTAGTTCATAAGGAGAAAGAGTCACTTCCTTTGAAAGTCGCCTTGAGTTTGAGCATCCGACTGCTGCGCCGGTAAAATTCAGGTCCCAGGAGGAGAAGACCCAAGGCATGTAGATTGCTGGTGGTGACCTCATAAATCAAGAAACAAAGGAAATAATGGTTTCATTAACAAGTTTCACAGTGTTGTGGGAAGGGTACCAAAGAAAGTCTGCAACAGATAAACAGAAGCAAGAAAATAGTGGCTAGGCGGGGACTAGCAGGGGAGGATAGCTGCTGTGCAGCCGGAGAGAGGAGGTCCCAACAAAATGTGATGCTCAGCAGGGAGAGAAGCAGAGTCATTGGACAGGTGAGGAAGTTGTGCCCTCGTGTTGATTCCACCACCACATGCTGGACATTAATTTTGGCTACTGACTGGCAGGGGGAGTGCATAGAAAATGAACAGGACTGAATATACTGGGGGAATAGAGCAAACAAAGAAATATCCTGAGCTTCTGAGACAGGGTAGAGTACTGTGTCTTCTGAGAGCCATCCGTAGGATCTTCTCAAATACAGGGATGAATAGATTCTGACAGCCATTACCAATAGCTCTGTGTATTTACGATTTGAGATGAGCAGTAAACATTAGTAGTATTTACAGCAGGGGAAGATAAAAAAAATAAATACAAAAAGTAAACCTTAGATGTCATTTACTGGAAAAAATCCCCACTGGGAAATCTGACAAATAGAGATTCCTGGAAAGAGCGAGAGTCTATTTAACAGAAAGAGAAATACATACTATTTTAAGAAATAGGGGCTACAATTTTAAGTGAAATAATACACGCCCAGAGATATTCTCAGACACCAAAAATGTTCCCAGATGGTCTACAGTTTTAAGTGTTTAAAACAATCTGGTACAAGCAACACCAACCTGTTCGGCCTCACTTCCATGCACGATTTGGAAGTGGCCAGGATCATTGCAATAGGTCATTTGGAAAAGACAGAGAGTGAGAAAGATTGAGGGGGTCAAAGCTTTGCAATACGTATCTGGGCCGTTCAGTTCAACGTGAGAGAATGGTGCAACACATGTATTGCTGGTATAGCTGTAGCTATGGGAATTGCAGTAGATCCGGGAAATGAGCTGAAGAATAGAAATGACTAAAACCTATTATAGCGGACTCAACTTCTGTGGTAATTCAAAGATTCAGGACAAGGGTTGAAGCACGATCTGCTGGTAAACTGCAGGTTTCTAAGTAAACAAAAAAATGAGTTTATGAGAAAACAGACAGAACTGAATCAAGGGAAAGGCTCCTTGCCCACAAGAACAATTTAGGGTGGATTCTGAAGCATGGAAAAGATACCGAAAAATGTACTAACAATTGCCTACAGAACAAAGACACCAACCCTAATTCTAAAGAACTAAGTATTCTTATTTTTAGCATAAATATATTGCCAGAGGAGTAGATTACAAAGAGATTTTACAGGGCATGGTAGGGCATGCATACTGATTCAGGAGTAACAGGGGCTGAAACTTTTCCCATTAAATGTAAAATAGAGAAAAGATATGTGGAGATGTTCAGGAGGAGAGACAGTCTGCTGAGTGAGTTGCTTCAGTGGGAGACATTATTAAATTGTACCTCAAATCAATGGTGATTAATGAATTAGCCAGTTAGTCCCTATTCCCTTTCACCCTCAGTGCAACAAACTGCATGGAGAACACCATCGAGGCTTTGACCTTGTTTGATTCCATTGCAGCAGATGGAACAACAATACCAGAATACCAATATTCCAGATAATGTTCCAGTGAATATCAAGAGTACCTGTTTACACTTCGTTTCTGGTGATGCACAAATGCTTGGCTGTTGGCATAGGGCGCTGCTTGGAGTCTAGTTAAAGAATAATTTGTCTGAGTCAAGGTAACCTATGGAGTTGGGGTGAGTAAGATATCCCATAAGTACTAGCAAAAAGTGCACATAGAAAAGAGATGGCTAATCTTACAATACATTCATCTTCGCTCTCCAGGCCGAAAGCCCAGGTATTTTATTTATGTAAACTTCATTTTGACTCCAGACCAAGGCTTCACCTGACACTTCCGTGTCTCATCTTTGTGACTGCACTTCTGTCAGATGATGGAGTGATATTTCCCTAATCAGGGTATGTGCACAAACTCAAGTTCGCAAGGTGCAAATGGCTTTCTTACATAAATTATTTTTAAACTCCCAAAAGAAGCTGAAGGACCAGCCTGAGTTATTTTAGAGTGCATCTGACTGTGAGGAGTTGGGCTACCTACGCTAAACCAAATCTTTATCTACTGAAATCCACCTGGATGATTTTTGTTTGAAAGATGGTTGTCCTTAGCAACTTGTTAGCAAAAGCAACAAAAAGCCTTCAGGAAATGGTTTAATGACTTTGATTTAAGCAATCAGAAAGCTAAAACTCTACAGATGGGTAATGTATTCATGGCCAAATAGGAAAGGTTCTCTTTTTAAGGAAAAATTACTTACCTATGCAGTAACAGAGGTTCTTTGAAGTGATTTAATATGCATTCATTTCTGGTACACATGAATATCATGGCCTCACCAGTAAGAAAACCATGAAAGTGAATAAAAGGTAAGGTCATTCATTTTGAAGTAGGTTTGGGCTGTTGTTTCGTTATGATCATATGCCAGAGGAAAGTTATGTTTGATGCACTTTGTAGAGGTTGCCTTTCCAGTCTACCACTGGAAGGAACTTCTACCAAGCAGTCATCTTCATACAGGTAAAGAAAACAAGCCTGGAAAAATATCAAGAACTGGATAAAATATATCTATTTAGGGAAGAATCTACAACAGTTTTCTCCTTCCCACACTGTGGAGTATCAATAACAGCACTGCCTACCTGAAGTATCCAGGGAGATGAAGATTGCAAAATACAGAAGTGTTAGTTAAGGCAAAGGGATGCTGATTCTCAAATGCAGTATTTTCTTTTTAAATGTGTGTGTTTCTGGTTATCAACAATGGGCAAATTATACGGCACCTTAAATAGTCCCTTCTATACCATTCTGTTGCAAGTAACTGTCGTACTGTGTCCAGCACATCAGATCCTGAGCCACTGCAGCAAGACTTGAGGATAAAATCGCACAGCTTCATTACATTTGCTCTCTCTCCTTGCCAGGTGCTAATGAAGAGTGATGGGTGTTGCCAGTTTTATTGTGGAAGAGTGATTGTATGTCAAAGATGATCTGAGAGGTGAAAAGTTCCTGACTGTCAGAAGGGACAGAGTCTTCAAGCCAGTACATTCTACTGGTGTCAAAAAGGAGCCCAGGAGCCTTGCTGTGCATTTAGGCCTCCTGAAATGAGTAGCACAGCAAGACTGGAATGCTCTAAAGAAACTAGACTGTGGCGGTTCAGTTTTAAAGGACTAAAATGTGGGTTGTGGACTTCTCGCACACAGTTCTCCTTGCATTTCAGGTCTTCAGCTCTGTATCTCCATGTAGGCAGAGGAAAAAATATCCAAAAAATAAATCTCCATGATGATTTGAGCAAAGAACTGGAAACAGTTTGATGATTTCAGAAGATGCATTTTAGTGTATCTTCAGTTTTATGAACCAGCAAAATAAACACACGCAGAGACTGCATTAAGAAATACTTCAACACCCTCTACAGGAACCAGAAATGAAAAAGAAAATAATTTATACCTCAGTTAATTCTGGTAAATTGAACAGACTAAAATGATTTTGGATTACTCAGGTAGTCCCGAGAACTTTCATTTTTCTGACTTGGTCAATATATTGTATTATATCCTAGCAACTATTACATATTTTTATTTTGTGTCAGAAAAGATGGTGACTTGAAGAATACAAACCTTCCTCATCTTTCCACTTCCCATTGTGTATTTCTTCCTTCCTGGTTTCAAGAGTGGATATTTACCATCATTCAGTTTCTGAAAAATCTCATAATGTCAATGTTTGAAAGTAAATTTATCCCAAGCTGTCCATGCTATATCTAAAAGTCAAATGCACCTCTTGTTCAGGATCTACTAACACCATTGACAACAAGTAGTACGTCTTCTGAGTAAAATTCTAATCCCTAACTTCTTTTGAAGGTTCTGGGAAGGATTTACTCCATCCCCATTAGCTCATATGGTGCTTGAGTGTACAAGATCATTCTTTTCACTGAGGTGGCTTTCTCCTGTCACAGAAGAAGAGAGAAAAAGAGCAGCTGGCCATGAGATAACACAGACTTCACAGCCAAATCAACAGCACCCTGAGGAGTTCTGGCATGGAATAAAAACCTGAACACCTTCCACAGAAGGAGCTCACGAGGCTAAGACAAAAGCAGCACAACTCGGGAGCACCCACAGACACTACAGACCACTACCTAGGTTACAGACGAGGGGGAATCACCGTCTTCAGGACTTATACTTGGGTGGGAGGAAGGAGTAGGGCAGCATTTGGGAGCTCTAATGCAATGAGTCAGGATGAAAGGCGCACGTAGCCAAGCAACACATATTTTATTTCTGCTTCTGCTGCTAGTCTTAACACCTCTGCTCTCCTTACTCACAGACTCTGTGGGCAAAGCTGAGGCTCTCACAGACAACCTGCTGGGAAATCCCTACAGAAGCCACGCAAGCCTCTGTGTGCAGTCTGGCATCCTCAGGCACCAAGTGCACAAGCAGGGCCTGCCTGGGGCAATTCAGAAGGAGATTGGTAATATCAAGAGACACTTTGAGGGCTACAGCCATACAGATCTCACTGTGCCCCTGGCTCATGGCATAATGGGTCTCCCCAAAGAGAGATGCATGCTTCCCTGTGTGCCCAGGTGGGACATGCAGGAGCAGTTGGACACCTGTACACCCAACCCACATTCCAGAGGAAATCACCAGAGCAAAATCAGGGTTTGTTGTTAAGATTGCTCTTGCTTGGATTTTCTATCTCCATGTACCCTCTAAACCTGACCGTGTGCTGCAATACTCTGTGCCCCAAAGGCCTGTCTATCTGGGCTGCCACTGTCAAGAAGTAGGGAGGGTGACGACACATGTTCAAGTCAGGACAGGCTGTGACTGTGAACAGCAGCTACTTGAGCATAAAATCTCTTCAGGCACATACCTGTTGTGAGGTAGATTTGAGTCCCTTGTCACTGAAGCAGCACTGAGGCACAAGGCACCCTGGCAAGGTGGTGCAAAGTCTGAGCAAGGCCAGATGCTCCAGCTGTGTCCCACCCAGGAAAGTCTGTCCTTGGCAACAGCAGCTTGAAGCTCAGCCATCCTGGTGTGCAACAGCACTGGGATGATGTGGGGATGGTGCAGGGATTTGGTCTGGGGTACAGCCAGCAGCATGGTACCAGTGTAAATACAGCCAGAATGTCTGCATATGCAGCCACAGTGCCACATAAATATCTCACATAATACTGGATAATTCATTAGCCACCAAGTTCCTTCCCCTTCTTGTAGTCGGCTTTAATAGCTTTTCTTAGCAGACTTCACGTAATGCAAGCCATGGGACAGCAAAGCCTCTGTTAGACAGACCTGCTCATATTGAAGCTTCAGTTCATCTTTGAAAAGGTCAGACTTCTCCCTTCTGTGTTTGAAAAAAGGAGAGATTGTGTTACAAAAATACTAAAAATGCCTAAAAACTGAGTTGGAATTACTTGTCCAAAAGGTGTCGATCTGCTTGCACAGTTAATTGGTCTTATGTGAATAAAGGAGAGCAGGATTTCAGGCATGCTGGTTCTTGAACTATCTCTAAATGAGTTCTTTGGATGCCTATTTGTCATATAATTTTGCCATTTGCTATTTGATTAAGGAGTTTTTAACCTTTCCAGTAATGTATTGAATTCTGTGTGAGCTGTGGTTGTGAGCATTCTTTGATCTCCATTTATACGTACAGAGTTTGCTAAAGTCCCTGCCAGTTCCTGTTAAAGGAAGAAAGCAAGTTGTTACCTGTGAAGTGGTTCATATGACATGTTGGAGTCATCTGGACTGAAACAGTATCTTTTGTTTACTGAAGTGGCTTCAGGAATAAAATTCCTCAGTGGAGGCATTTTCAGTCTGAACTCAGAATGTCCCTTTTTATACACGTGTATTCTCTTTCTATATGTCAAAAAAGAGACCGGAGAATCTTGTTATGTCATATGACTGAAGCATGTGGGCTATTTTTAAGGACACCACAGCGTCACTACAGGATGGCAGAAGACTGTATTTCCCTTTTGTTGTACAAAGGATGTTCGGAGAGGTGGATATGTAGTTTTATTTGCAGAGTCTGCAGCTACTGACAAACATCCACTCTAATGCTGAATGTTACTTTAGGAAGAAACAGAGAAAACCCATAGGAGAGAGAGGTGGGAAAGTAAAACCTCTCCAAGTGACCAGTCAGGACAAGCAGCAATAAGGTCCCAGATGAGCACCTTCCTCTGGGTCTCCCATCCAGTGCAGTGGGTGGCAGTGATGATGACAGTGTTATTTTCCCACAGCTATACATGTGTTGTTGGGACCCACTTGAACACCCTTTGAACGGTTGCTGTTCATGAGGCTCTTAGTGCTGATAGGAATATCCCTGGTACGTGCAAGCATTGCATGTATATTACTGGACAATATTTGTTGAGTACTTAAATTACTCCCATCTACTATATTACAAAATGTATTCTGGTTCTCTCTAATGTAAATTAAAAATCTACAAAATGAGAGGTAAGAAAGAGAGGAAATAAGATGTCTGTCTTGTGCCAGTGATAGTTGTATCCTGTGAAAACCCATCATAACAATATCTGGGTTTGAAGGTGCAAAGCCTTGAAAAGAGTGTGATAAAATGACAAGACCATGAGACCAACAAGGGAAAACCACTGCTTTGGAAGCTCTGAAATATGCTGCCAACAGCTTTGGTGAGGGACTGCAGAGTTGTGAGTAAAAGGCAAGCTTCAGGGCTGCAAATAGCAGGCCCTCAGCATTACCAAGGCTTCAGTGCTTTGAAGGTGCAGAGCAGTATCCATCCTAGAAGTTGGGCAGAAAAACATCAAGTCCAGGGCACATACACCTGGTACAGCAATGCCACCTCCTCCCTGCACCACCCAGGCAGCTGTAGCTGTTTGCTGCTGAAACAAATCTCAGTATCAAAGCAGTGAATCACAGACGGATGTTTTCAGTTCAAGGTTGCCGATGGGGAATGAGGTCCTGAAGGAAATATTCATATTCATATAAATATTTCATATTTAATGTAAACTGGCATGTTCCATATAACAATAATAAAGCATAAAATAAGTGTAAAAAAAATACTAAAAAAATGAACATATGTAGAAAGCAAGGCATACTGGAAAGTCAAGACTGTGTGAAAAATAAGAACGTTTGTCAGAAATTAGCAGAGTGGGATGCAAATCAGGGTCTTGACAAGTACCTCTTACTGTGGTTTACATATGCAGTCATTAAAATAAAACCGAAAATAAGATCTATGAAGAGAAAGGATTCGTCTCAGTAATGAGACACTGGCGCCATCTAGAAGAGGAATAAAACATGTACCCAAAAAAAAGTTCAGCGGAGCATAAAAAGCAGCTCAGTCTAGTTCGCAAAGTGTAAAAGAACATTTCTCATCCACAGGATTTTTATGAATTACAAGGACACATTTCACTGAAGGGTGTTCTCCACATTTCCAAGCCTTAGTGATACTAAAAATACACAGAAGTGCTTTTTTTCCTGTTTTTAATTCATATTTTCAATATTATTTAGTCCCTGACTAAGGTCTTCCCATGAACTGGGAATTCTCAGGACTACTTAGGCAGCTGCTGCTCACCCCTGCTCTGTCTCTGGGAGGGCCACAGCGAGGCACTGCACAGGGCTGACAGAAGTGCCCCAAATTACACTGGAGTGTGTGACCCAATGTTACTGCTGGGTAGGTTTGGAGCAGGAAGATGATGGGGTGTTTCTTCCTTTGCCACATGCAGTAGCCCATTTGGAGCAGATGAGGAACTGTTTCCATATGGGAGACCAAAGGTGGGAGAACTGTGTTGGTCTTGCTGGCATTATGAGAAGTAACTCTTCATGATGCCCTTATTATAGTCTTGGATGTTATGACACCTTGTGTTTTGATACGACAGTCACTACTCAGGTGAATACTGGACATGATGAGTCTCTTCCTATTAGCTGGGAGGGAGATATTGCATAACATCAGTGCAACAACAAGACAGAGCAGATGCAGTGTGTCCTGTCTGCTAACAGAGTCATACAGGAGAAACACCAGATCAGACGAGCCACAGCATGGTTAAACTAGCCTGATCATCAGGAACCCAAGGATCAGCTATCTGGGATATCCCATTAGCTGGGAATTCCCATTTGCAACTTCCATGTCTTGAAAGTATGTACCTGAGCTGTGTTTCTACACACATATCTCTAATTTTGCAATCCTCTCTTCTCCTTCATGTGTTGTTTTGCTAAAGGCAAAAGAACTGGCTGCTCTTCTCAGCTCCACCTTCAATAAAGAAACTATCCTATCTTTCCATTATAAAGGACTAGTCAAGGGCACAAGACTTCAGCAGATGCCCTCTCTGCGGAAAGGATCTTCATTAAGGTTTAAAATCCATCTGACATCTGTTTAGGTTCAAATGACTCTTGGTTTGTTTCTGTTTCTTGTGTGTACTTGAGTCAACAGATTCCTTATCTTTGGTAAAAAGTCTTTAGCATGTTTCCACAGGACTAGACAGGCCATGATTTTCAAGCTCAAAACCCGCCTGCACATTCATATACCTCTGAGAGTATTTGTTACACCAAAATTAACTCAAAAATGAAAAAAAAAGAAAACATAAGACACTAAAGTTTTATAATTGATGGTTCCAGTATAGAACATCGACACAAGATGGTCCTAAACAGGGAGAGCGTCTATTTAACAGAGACCTTATGCATGATATGTGTGCGTTATTCATTCATCATGGAGCCAGCAAAATCCAGAGTAGAAGCCTTGAACGAGATCATATTATAGGGCCATATAGATTCATAGAATCAACTAGTAAATCCACCAGTGTTACCAGCAATATGGGTGAAGTTGACTGAAGGTATGACAAGTGCATGTGGCTCTGTGGTTGCCAAATTACTGGTTTGATGAGGCTGTGGTATTAAGCTGCACGCTGATGGTCGTATCAGCTAGTCATTGCTGCCGTACCAACAGTGCAGCTTGAGAGGCTGAGGAGTCTGACAGTTTCCTTCAGTTGTTGTAAGAGAAGTAGTAATGATCTGTCTCTGAAACAGAGGAAGGCATCTGTCGCGTAAAATGCAAGAAAGTTTTATGATGTCTTGATTTCTCAGTGTGGATGGATTTAGAGAAAGATCACGATGTTTGTCGCTGACCAATACAGAGGCTGTGATGGGGTATTTGAGAGTCAGAGCGGCTCTTGCGTCAGCAGTTCTGATGACGTCTGTGTCAGGTCACCAGGACCGTTCAAGATCTTGGTACAGCAATGCTATAACGACATAGATATAAATGAACTGATGCTTGACCAGTAAGACATAGAAACAAAATGTACTGTAAATTAAATGATTTGGGCTTTAAAAGGCAATGACTGAGGAATGCTTTTGGAAATGTTCCCCAAGCTCATTAACTCTATGTCTGTTCTTTCTCTTCTTCTGGCCAGAAAGGCAGGTTATGTGCATGAAAAACATAATAAACTAATAGAAAGTTGCACTTTGCATTTCTTTTAATACGTATTAGCAATTATTAACATTACATCCTGATTTCTGTTTAACTAAGCTTATGACTTCAGTGGTATACTCTTAAGTGATCCAAATTATTCCTAGCTGAAATAAAATAACCAGTGTTTATTTGGACTATGACCAAACTCAGTCTAATCAGATGGAAATCTGTGTGATTTATTCCAAGAGCAGTGGGATTAAATTAAAATCCAAAAGTGGACTCCAGACTTTCTGGCCTCTGAATTTTCAAAACATTCAGACTTGAATCAAGATGTTGATACGGAAAACCTGAAACGTGGGAAAGCTGGCAGTCGTGTTTGATTCTGCCTCTGAGCTTTGAAGTCTGGCATGCTTTTTGCCCTGTGGTAAGCATAAATAATAGCACCTGTGGCATGACACAAAGCCCACAGGACAAATATTTTAATGAGATCAGGCTTTTCTTTGGATGAAAAACCTGCAAGCAAAGCCGAAATGCTACAAGAAAAACTACTGCAGGTGGAATTTATCTGAACTAGAGTCCCACCACAGTGCTGGAGTTGACCTATGTCAGCCTATGATCTATGACCTATGGATGTGCTACCTTTCAGCTGTAGCTTCAAACAGGAGCCAAGATGGTTACTCACTGCCAAGACCTCTTCCTTAAGGAGATTCCTGTGAAGAGCTGTTCCTGGGAGACCCTTCTGCTGGACTGAGGTAGCTGAACAAGGGAAGGTCCTTAATGTGGTTCAGGGGAATGAAAGCCCAGACTGAGGTATCTGAGGAAATGAAGGGGGCCAAGAGGAAGGGAAACTTGCAGCAGGAACACCTAGATTAACAGAAATTGTAAGCTGGACTGATGAATGAGGCAAGGGAAGGAGAAGATAGCTGTGCAGTTCAGCTGACCAAATGCTGCTGTGGAGAAGGAAACTGTCCTTTCCAGAAGAGGGCCTCCTGCAAGGTTCTGGGCCGGTTGCCTACACCAGATCCCTCAGAGGGGCTCATGAAGTGCATTTTTCTGGGTTTGTCCTGAGTACTGTGAGCTGATCTAGATATCATGTATCTACACAGAGTCTATAACAAAAGGAAAGACAGCTTCCTCTTAATCCATATATGATGCAAAGTACACCAAAATAAAAATTAGCAGATTTTTTTTAAATGTTACTACTGGTCTCAGGTCTCGACAGACAAATTAGAGTTGTGTTATCCACGCATTTTTGAGGATCGTGAAATAAGGTTATCATGTGTGAAGCACTCAGACACTGAAGTAACATCTATCATGGCAAATCACATAGGCAAATTAAACATTGTTTTGAGAAAAGGAGCAGAACAAGGTGCTGTAAATAAGGCTTATGGACCAGCTTTATTTCACCTAAATAAATACTTAAAATGCAGGTACAGGTACGCACTCACCTTAGGCACCCTGCTGCAGAAAGGAGAGAAAGAAGCACTTCAAGAAAGTAATTCAGATTTTACTCTAACTAAAAAACCTTGAGGGAGTGCTAATATCTCTCCACTAACTCCAGAGGGAGCTTTGACAACTGTCCTCTAATTTCAGTGCCAATAAACCAGGCCAAAGGCTGAAGACTAAAGCAGGATAAAACAAGCTGCTGAGGAGCAGCTTTTGAACAATCAGCACTCTTCTTCTTTGTGCAGATTAAGGCAGAAATTCTTTGGAGCAAAAATAGCCAGAGAACCGATAGTTAATGACTGTACTATAACACATCTGTACAAAGGGGAAAAATAAAGGTTGTCTCTGTAACTTTTTTCCTGGCATTTCCCAACTTTTGAGAGCTTGGATCCAAAGTCTTCATGTTCTTTTAGCATAGCTTGGTATGCAAGATGTGTAGATAGATCTCATTTATTCAGGGTATCTCTATTGATAGATCTAAGTATGTCAGTCTCAACTTCTTGGCCAAAATGGTAATCAAAGGCTGGTAGTAATACTTTATATTACTTTGCCTTTTTGGGATTTGTTACCTTGTCATTTTCAGTTTAGGTTAGATACAGGATTTCTTTAAACTTCAGAAATACTCGGTGAACCTGTGAGTTAGGTTTTAGATCATGCAATCTCTTATTTAACACACAATATGCTTATGAATGTATATACACACACAAGTATATTACAATGCTCAGTATATTAGGGGGAACATTATGTAATCAAAGCAATAACTGAAGTGAACATGATTTCTTAGGGGAAATAATACCTCTGCAATATCTGGATTCTGCTTTTCCTTTAGGTTGTGTGAGAGGAAGGATGTGGCTTCAACAGCCCCCTTCTCCCCTGTTACGCACCTGTAATAAATGCAACTGGGATAATCCCTGCACATAGTTGAAAAAGATGTTACAGACAAATCCCCTAATTCAAGTATTGGCTGTTTCTGAAGAGCATGTAGAGTACATCTCCAAAAACTGATGTTGAGCACCTTCAAAGGTAGCGTTCCCAGGAGCCACAGAAAAGTTCAGCCTTCAGAAGCACCTCACAGTGAAATGCCTTTGATCAGAGCTGCCAATGAGGTACCACTTCTCATCTTCCCCTTTTCCTGCAGCTCTGGGTAAAAAAGTCACATCACAGCATATCCAGAGCATACAAATATATATTTGGAAATATTATTTATAGACTATAATTATATAAGGATCACTGCCTTTATAATGAATTGCATACAGTATCATTCTTCCTATGCTCCTCTCTACTAAAGGAACTAGCTGCTGCAATGGTTTACACAGCTGAGTACGAACATTTGAGTTAAATCTTTCAGTTATTAACATTATTTTAGGAAAACTGCCATGTTATACTAAGCTATTCTGGTGAAGTTTCACTGGAATAAAAGATACTTCAGGAAAGATTATTTTGCTCCCATTTCCAATATCTCCCATCACATATAAGTGAACAGTTACAAGCTACAGCTATTGACACCTGACAACACCCGAAGATTGGTACAGCAAACAGTGCCATGTTTCACAAAGCAAACAATGATGTGCATGGTGTCATGCAAACTAACTGTCCCTTGCTCTCTCTTGTGTACTTTCAGGAACAGGATAGAAATTATCAAATTATATTCTCTGCCACAACTACTGTTTTGTAAACTACAGGTAATTAATTACAGGCAATCGAGAGCACAATCTGGAATCAGTTATACACCTGAATCTTTAGTAAAATTAAAGCTTCCTTTGTCTTCCTTTGTTTATTTTCCAAAACTACATCCATCCATGGTCTGTCAAAATTTGTCTCCACCATCTAATTACAGCCCAGTTTGTGGCCAGAAGTCAAACTGAAACCATTTTGCTCCAACTCAGTAATTTCTTCCTCTGCAGTAGCTCTAAGTGTGGGCACTGCTCTCTTGATCTCAGTCATTTCAAAACAACCGTCTTATTACATCCATGATGTGATTCCATTTATATAGCACTGGCTGAGGTCACAGGAGACATTCAATGTGCCTTTTAATTCTAAGAGGTAACTCCTATCTTGCTGTGAATTCCAAGAAAACTGGAAGATACTATTATAATAATATTATAATTCGATAGTAAGGTGGCATTATTACTGAAATAGAATTCCTGTTAGTGCCAAATTGTACATAATTTACAGTCTGGGTGGTTTTACTTACACCACATGCTTTCTTTATAGTAAAAGCAGGTATGTCTTAGGCAGTGTATCTGACCTATTTCAGACATTTAAAAAGCAATTATGTCTCAACACCGTTGTCTCTTTCTAGTGACTCTGTATCACAACTAGCTCAGACAGATATTGACACAACACTGTCCAATTTGATCAGAAGACTCCCACCCAAAAAGGTTAAGCTTTAAAAGTCAGTATATCAAATGCTTATACCTAAATGAAAATAAGGGCTTAGTTGTGCCTATACAACCAGCTGAGAGCAAAGTTAGAGTGTGTGTGCAGAGTCTAGGGGACAGGAACTGGTTGCTGTTCCTGTCTGCAAGGGTATGATAAGCTCCCTCTTTTCTCCTAGGTTCCACAACTGCTTAGATGTGTGATCCCATGAGATGTGTCTTTCCATCCCTCCCTGCCCGTTTGTTCAGCAACATAAACAGCTTTATCATTCACACACCATGGCCTAAAGACCAGGGAAGCCAGTAAGGCTATTACAACCACGGTTTTCTTTTTCTTTACGTTGGTCCACAGTCTTGCAGGAAGAAACAATTATCTCTCCTGGACTATCTGGAGTAGTTTAACAGTAAAACACCCCCACGTTCTTACACCTTATATTGCTAAATTCAAATCAGGTATTGGTTTCTCAACTTCTGAGAGTCATCACTAGTTCAAAAGCTTTTCTCACAAGGCAAACGTATCTAGTCTGATTTTTAGGACCAATTAAAAACGTAAAGAGGACAGCTCTCAGTAGCAGCCAAAATAAATCTTTCCCTTGTGACCACTCTTGCCTGCAACTAGTCAGCATCTGTTCCTAATCATATTTTCACAGATTGCAGTATCTCTTCCTTTGGAGAAACATATGGAAACAATGTCCAGTAATACTTCCAACAACCCATATTTTTCTCTGCATTATGTTTAATAGATGTGTCTTTGGCAGACAAAGGCTCTATGAGTGAAACTGCTTGCAGTAATAGTATGCCCTCCTGTTTGACTTGCAGGTGGGCGTTTGGATCTGATGTGTGTTGATAAAGAAAGAAAACAGAGGCAGAAGGTGGACAGCCACAGGGCAGATTCCCAACACACTCCATCTGCTTTTCTACTTTCAGTCATTCAAGGCAATCAGAAGCCAATACTAATTATACTGTTGTAACTGGCTTAATGACTGCTTTTTGTCATTGCGATGAAAAAAATCTTGGGTGTTGTCATCACATATCCATTATATTTGAAGTGACTGCCCAGCATCTTGGGCATAAATGTCATCAAAATCAATTCCTATATTTTTCCCTGGCAAGAGGCTTGTGAGATGGACGTGATGAAATACCATGTATCTGATGTACTTTGCTATGAAAAAAATAAATTAATAAACAACGTGATACTCTTGTCTACCAAACTGACTTCCCTAAAAGAGAGCAGGTATACAATAAAATTGAAAGCAACAACTTCCTAGTCTTTGGTTCACTCTCAATACATCCCAAATTAGTCTGCATACTGCTTTAATTTGCAGTAATAAGCCAATGCCAGCTGTACATTGCAGGAGTGGACACAATTCGGTCACTCACTGAAATAAAACTGCCAGCGCAAAGAGGTATTGAATAAGGAAGCTTTCTCCAAAATATTTCCAGTATTTTAAACAGACTAATCCACACTCTTTTTTTTTAAATTTTGCCCTAGGATCTCTTTTCTAATCTAGAAGGTACAAGTTTTGAGGTCTGAAAGCCATACAGCAAGAGGGACACAGCACACTGTCTCCTTCAGTTCATTGAAAGTTTGGGTGTTCATCAGTGCAAACAAAACTTCCTGCTTTATAATTTGTGGTTCAAAATATGAGGCTCAACAAGACTGTGATGGCCGGAGTAATTACAATATATGAAACTGTCTGGAAAAAATAGCTTATTTCCATTTATGGAAAAAACTCAAGTTTTGTATTTAAAAATATTGTAAGTACTCACAGAAAAAAAAAAGAGCATTAGGAAAAAAGGTAGTTAGCCTTCAAAGTTGAGTAGCACTTTATTGAAAGATTGTGTTGATTTTGTCTTCAGCAAGTAACTCCGTACATCCCAATAATAGCTGACGAATTTTTAAGAAGTAAGTTTTATGGTTGTATATGTGATGAGGATTACTAAATATTCTTTTTGAATATTATTTGTCTCTTCCAGTTGACTCAAGGTGTAACAAAGTGGGAATTGCAAAATATTTGACTTTCACAGCCAAGATGGGGTAACGAATATTCTGCAGTGGAATATGAATAACTTAGGTTGTACCTAAGCTCAGGGTCTACTCAGTGGTTAGTATAAAATCATGAGTGCCAAATGCATCATGATTTCCCCCTTACAAAGTCAGAAATGACTCTAACATCCCAGTTGGAGTTAGAGCCCAAGCCCCAGTGCAGAGGTGGTGTTGTGCTAGTTCAGGCTGATGCTCACCCCACACTTCGCCTTGCAGCAGCTCTCATGACCAGGCTCACAGAGATCACTCCACAAGCAGCACATCATGATGGCAGGAGGTCATGATAAGGCTTTCAGGACTGAACGTAACAGCTTTGGCACGCAGTTTCTGAATTTCCAGAGAGGTTTTTACACTGTGTACAGACGTGTGCCTGTGCCTGGTGCTTCTCCAGACGGCAACAGGTTACTGCACAGGGCAGAACAAGCCCAGGACTTCTTATCTCATACAAAAAATACGTAGCTGAAAAGAATGCATTTGTGCAAAAGGAGCTTTCATTTCAATTAATGGGCATTTCATGATATTCTTTTCGATGAAAAGTTCTTGGCCATCTCTAATCTTCATTGAAAACTTTATTGAATGCTTTTTACTTTTGGTTGCGTTACATTCTCTCTCTTCTGCAAATACACTCATAAAACATCAAGCTCAAAGAGGCCACAACCCCACTTGAGGCTTCTACATATGAGTATATATACGTAACACTAATTGTAGTGCATACAAAGTGTGTGTCATTATCTGGCACAGAAATAGGAGCTCTGTGTCCGAGTTCAGGAAATTCAGATTAAAACTGTGAGATTGTAGATCCCTTTTCCTGGAATTTGACATACTTTTCTTAAACATGTCCTGAAAATCTTATCCTGAGTCAGTGAACCAAGGTCATATGGATTCTGTTTTCAGACAGTTTGCATATTTGGACAACTTTAGAAAGCTCTTACCAGTTCATTCAAAGAGGGTAAAGCAAAGAAAAACAAACTAGGGGTACAAACAAACAAATAAAAAAAAAGGCAGACAGGAAACTTGCTTCATGAATGACAGAGTTACTAGTAAATCAGACTTCTTGGTTTGTGTCCCCTCCTTTCCTTTACATCTTCACGTACTCATCCTACAGTAACCCAAAGTCCCCTTGGGCTCCTACAAGGACCACAAAAAGGGTGCATGCTGGATCAGAAGCCATGTATCATGACCTAAGTCTCCTC
This sequence comes from Baryphthengus martii, assembly GCA_013396935.1. Classification (NCBI taxonomy): domain Eukaryota; kingdom Metazoa; phylum Chordata; class Aves; order Coraciiformes; family Momotidae; genus Baryphthengus; species Baryphthengus martii. The sequence goes on along the minus strand of VWZK01008351.1, from coordinate 7,451 downwards.
GTCAGTCCATCCGCATGGCTTTCGTTCAGCTCTCTCTATCTTGTTGCCAGTCTCCACAAATCAGTTAGGAGTGTAACTATTTCAGAAACTTTTATTATTCTTTTTCATGGAGTTTAAAAGTCATTTGCTGAGGGAATGGGAAGGGGAGAGGACAACAAATGAAGTGAACATATGGACCTCATGGTTTTTTTAGAAAAGCAGGTTTAAAAATCCAGGAAGATATAGACAGTGAGAAACTCCCCCAAAATAGGAACTGAGAGAAATAGCACTAGGATTGTTATTAGCATGATCAGAAAAGAGAGAGCTAATCAGTAACAAGAATACATACCAAAAATTAAACCAGTTCAGGTTTAAGGATTCGAAAGGCATTTGCATTTTAAGTAACCCAGGACATGTTGAAACTAATTCCAATGTATTTTCTTTTTCAGTTTTTATATCACTCTTCTAAAGAGAAAGGTCAAGATTTCTTTACTTATGTAGTTGTAATCTAAATGTCCAGAAAAGTTACTGATTTAAAGTTAAGCCTAAGCGCTTAGAGACTGTATTCAGCTTTTCCTGATGAAGCCAGAGAACAGATACTTCTAATTCTTTGCACAAACCAGAGTCAAAAAAGGAATTAAATGTGAATGAAAGCTATTTGCTCTGATGAAAATTAACTGCAAATATCCGATATCAGATATCGTATGTAGTTCACTACAGTCCTATGGCATTTCTACACACACCCCCAAATAGACAACCTCAAGTCGTAATTATCAAAACATCATCCAATAGCTCAGTACATTTCAGCAGGTCACTGTGTAAGCAGTCATGTATCCATGAGACCCAGTAGCCCGTGACGGGTTTACTCCATCAGACAAGGATTTCTGTGCCAGTCACCATCCTAAACATCTACTATAATCAGCAAAGAGAAAGAGACATCATCAGAATTTAATTCATGTCCTACAGCAGACATCTAAAATAAAATAAATCACTCCTCACAATTAAGATTATTCTCCACTGCTTATAAAGAATATATGGATGAGTTTTATAGGTCTACCCCGTAGATACCTCAAGGTAGGAAAGATGCTCACACCTGTGATGCCTGCTTGTGTGGCACTGGATCTGTCCTCACTGAGGAACAGAGGCATTCATCTCAGCTCACATTGCTAAAATATCCAGTCCTTGCTCAAGAAGTCCTGGCTTTTCACAGCATGGAGGAAGGAATATTTTAGATCCATTGAAAAGGGAAGATGTCTGTACTTGGTTTTAAGGAATCAAGCCAGATTCCTCTTGATATCCAACATGATGAAAAGACTAATTTTTAGCCTGGGATTCTTCACATAGGTTTAGTTCTACACATATTCATTTGCTTGTGCAATTTTTCTCTGTCTCTGAAATGTTCTCCTGTAGAGTAGATGGCAAAGCGTGCATGTGCTGGGAGGATTAAGGTACAATTTGAACAGTACTTTTTGGTTTATAATTTAATTCTTAATTATCTTGTTTCATAGAACTCCATCCTGTCACGCTTCCTGTTGCTCAAGAAGAGCAACGAACAAAGTGAAGCTTCAAATATACTTTAAAACTTCCTTAATTTAGGATGTGATACTGAAGTCAACTGCATCCCTGATTTATTATCTCCAAGGGCAAACCAGTATTAGTTTGATTTTTTGCTTTGATGTAACTGAGGTTTTTCAGTGAACTTACAGGTTTCATTAGTCATTTGGATTCAAAGAACCAGCAGAAAGTAAAAAAAAAATAAAAAATAATTAAAGTTTTCTTTTCAGAGGCTGGATAGAGGATAGAAGAGAACTGGCTTAGGTAGGATTGTAACCATAACTTCTCAGAAAGGAAAAAAAATCCACTAAGAAGTAATAAAAGCCAGAGAAAGAGCTTCTGAAGAACAATTTTCTATATATGAAGCCCCTGCAGGGAACAAAAACGAACAAAGGAAATACTTTTTGGTGAACCGGAGCTGGGAGAAATTTCTCTTGAAATGCTGAATAGTTTCACCCTGGCATTCGCAATATGAAGTTTGCACCCAGATGAATAAATATCTGTTTTGACCATATCCCATTTAGCCCTGTTTTGCTTGTTTTTCTCTTCATTGAACCATGCTAATCTGTACCCTTATCCGCGCTGCATGTTCTGTCACTTGCCAGGCAATACGCTTAGAAGTCGCAAGCCTTGCTTCATTCCCCTGGCAGCAAGTCAACCAGTCAGCTGGCAAAGCAGGATAATTACTGCTTAGCCCTAAAGAGCTTAACATCTATTTGCATAGACTTGTGTCCTGGCAACACCAAGGCAATGAACCAGAGGGCAAACTTTCTTTTCCCTGAACGTATTCTCTAAGGGAAAGGACATAAGGGACTTCTTTAAGACAGACACAAAATAGTGGTTGCCAAGGTAGGATCACCAGGGACTGAGATATGTGGACTATCCTCTATAGTTGACTTCATGTTATTATAGTCTAGAAGAGATCTCTGGGCTTCCTTCTTGTTCTTTTATGCTTTTATAGAAAATTGTACATGGCTCCATCGGCCTAAAGTTTTTTGGACATTGCTGTTGCAGAGATGCTTAGATGCAGGCCTAACAAATAGGCTGTGGTAGAGACAAGAGAAAAAGCCAGCAAAGAGACATCAGGTTACACATTCTAAGCAAAGTCAAGGTTTTCTTTGTTTATTCAGTGCAACTTGCTTGTGACAAGTTCTGGCTTTGGGATTTCTCCTGATTGTTATCATTTTTCATGGCCGAAGCATCCCACCTGGTGTCACCTGGAAGAAATAACACTGGTCAGGGTGATAAGGAAGGTGCTTAAATAAGATTAAGCCACATTCAGCACTGTTCCTCTACTGAGCTGGCTGCAGCTTTTCTGTAACGTCAGTGTCCAGTGTGTAGGATGCTATATTGGAGCACTAACATCAGCTGCAGGCTGGCCACCCTACATACCACACTCATGCATGAAGTATGGTGATACTACAACCACGGAATGAAAGTCCTGAAGGACTTCCTTGGTCACTAAATCATCTTGAAAATGCGTGCAACTAGGTTATACAATCCTGTTCATGGTCTGAAAGCAAACACATCAAAAGAAGCCTCAGTATTTGACTTAAGTACCCTCATTTTTCACTGTTATGTTGCTTGTACTCCCATTTAACCTCAGTAGCACTTAAGCAATTACATTTGCATGCAACCTGATAAGCACTGGGGTGATTTAAAGCTGAGTTAAACATAATGGATGCAAAGTAACAGAAGTATCAGGACACTTTAGACTCCAGCATTAGCATCATCAAAATAGTGAGAGGAGCTGCATCCTACCCCATTAGTCATCACTGCTTTGCAAAAGCAAACTTAAATCCATCTTGGGCTGCATTTACTGTCTGTTCATAACAATCTGTGGGAGTCTTCAGAGTCCAGGGAAAACCGTACCCACTTTCTCAAGGTGTTCTCAAAGTGTTTATCAGCCCCGAGAATAAGTCCTGCTATGTCTGACTTCTCCAATATATCTTACATTATAGGGTCAAGGGACAAACCATTCCACGGTCTTTCCTGGAGGAACGCTGATCCTGATGTCAGCCAAGACAGTTGGGAACATAAGCAGCCTTAAATTGGGATGGGAGAAATGTGGATGTTCAGGGAGAGATTTCAGAAATGCTTTAAGCTTCAGGATTACAGCACAAATGTAAAAGATCTTCAGTGTTTTTTTAAGCCTTTAAGAGGCTATGGTCTAGTGTGCACCCCTTAACCTTGAAACTTAGGTACCATAAATACATTGTGCCTAACTCTCTTAATCCAATCTCATTCTTCAAGCATTTTCTACCTATGTCCCCTAAAATTTAAATGGGGTAACACCTGTGAGGTGATCAAAACTCAGTATCTGACAACTGATGTTACTCAGCATCTCATTGTTCAGATTCACGACTTAGAAATACATTTTACTTAGCATTTTTATATGACTGTAATGTGCACAATACTTTTTATGTGAAATTCCAGAGCAAGCTTCTATTACAGCAGCAATACCATTCGCTGCTTGCAATATCACCACATTTTTCCAATAACAGCACGTTCCTTTTTTTTATTTCAAGTGAGGGGCTTTTTTTGGAAAGGAATATTAGAGGCAGTTGTTGCCTTTTTATGGATAAGTAATACCATATAAACACCTAACAAATCATTCTTCGAAAACATAAAAATACATCTTTTGAAAATGTGCCAAGGGTGGTTCTGTTCGCTATTTACTGATGTGCTCCCTTAAATCCGTCCAGAAAAATAGATGGCACCTTAGATCTTTTTTTGTTCACTAAGCAAATTCCACAATGCTGATTGATATAAACTTTTTTTATTCTCTTGGCTAGTTAAACTATGGCAGCAGAAAACACAAAACTGTAGTGCTTCCATTAATGATGCATGGGAAAGAATAATAAGCACTTAACTTCAAGAATCTCAGAGGACTTATGCACTGAAACTGTGACCTGGGTGGAATGCAGGTTCCTGACTCTGAATTGTTATGAAAACTGCCACAAAGCCATTGCACAGTCTTAGACATGAGTGTCCTGGCGGAATGTGCTCAGCTACACACCCTATTGAAAGACCTAGGTTCTTACTTGGTTTTTCATCCTCACCAGCACTCAGAAGGACATAGATAGACTGGTGTGCTGTGCACACTTCCAGATGGTCATTTTGAGTGTTCTTTGGGTTTGCTTGGTCCATTTCATCCCAAAAGGGAAGTAGCAATGGACAGGAAAGATGGACAAAGTCTGGCTCTTCGACATTGGGAAAGAAGTCTCCAGCCTGTGCTGCCCTACAGTGCTCACAAGCAGACCCCCTTCTCTCAGCTGCAAGCACAAAGCTTGAGGTCTGGGATCTGCATTGGCCCAGGTGTCAGTGGACTGAGAGCTGTTGGACCCACAGGCATACTGGTGATCTGGAAATAGCATTTGGATACAATTGGAAAATACAGTCAAGCCCTTGAGAAACTAGACCTTTGTGCACAATGAGACATTACTGAGATGCAAAAAGCATTCTTCCCTCACTTGGGAACAGGCTGCCCAGGGGGGTTGTGGATTCTCCTTCTCTGGAGACATTCAAGACCCGCCTGGACACCTTCCTGTGTGATGTCATTTAGGTTCCTGCTCTGGCAGGGGGATTGGACTTGATGATCCTTTGAGGTCCCTTCCAATCCCTAACATTCTGTGATTCTGTGATTCTGTGTGATTCAGAGCATCTCAATTCAAATGCATTTCTAGAACAGTCAGGACCAGCTGCCATTGCCTCAAAACCATTAAAGAGTGAACTGCCGGTAAAGTTGTGATGTACGCAAAGTTGTGTGACCTCTGGTACTGAAAGAAGTGGAAATGGTCATCATTTGGAATTTTCTTGTATTCCCTATGACTCTAACTAAGAGAGCTGTGTGCCCCGTACTTGAGGTTTATATCATACAGCATTGCTTACACGTGATGCTCAGACCAAGTGGAAGTAGCAAAGAGGAGTGTCATCTAAAATAGTAACTCTGTCTCGGTGCTTGATTACAAGTCTGGCCTAGGCACTCTGCTGAAGACTGTGATTTACTTATCAAAGTGCTTCCTCGATTTCTGTATCTCATTTTTAAGAATTGTTTTTTGTATTATAGTAAAGTGGTCAGAGCCCTGCTTTGGCATTTAACAACTAGACTATACAGGCAAGACTGGATTGAAGCAATTTCACCCCATCTGTGAGATTTCAAAGAAGACAACCAACACTTGAGAGGAAGGGGGCTGAGGGAATGAAAAGGAAAGAAATACTGTAGAATATGTGGTGTGTACAATTTGTAGCAGTAATGAAAGAGAAAAACAACAGCCCTGAAAGATGCACAACTTAAAAGTGGAATAAAAAAAAAAAAAAGGAATTCACTTTTCATGCAAATCAAGCATTTCAGATTAACTATTCTGTTCCATTACTGTAAATCACAATTTTTACCCACAACTCCAATGAATTTATTTGATTTAAATTAAAGAGTCTTGACATTAGAACTAGGACAAAATGAGGATATTGGCAAGGCTTCTTTATTATTCCAACTTGTCTCCTGATAGGAAATGCTCCCCTGAATAGTAGAATTTCCATCACACTTTTTAGAGTCATCTTCATTTCTCCAATAGATGAGAAACTGATGGGATGATTGATGAGTTGTCATACACTGTGACTTGCAGTTATAGAAACATAGGAAAGAAACTATGAAGTGCAGTGTGAGCTATTCCCCACTCTACAAAAAAAGAACATTGAAAACAGTGTAGTGGTCCAGAGACCCTTGCCACTGGAAAAGATTGAGGGTTTCAAGAATATTTCAAATGCAGCTGAGAATTCACACAAACTATGGCTGGTCCAAGGAACTCCAGCCTTATAGTCCCAGCTTTTTCCCATGAGTAATTTCTTTATTTTCCTTTCCCCATATATTGTGAGAACTAATGGCTACACACCACCTTGGGGAAAACATAGTATGAGTTTAAAAGCAAGTAATAAATTCTATTTTTCTACCACATTTCACAGAATCACAGAATCACAGAATGTTAGGGGTTGGAATAGACCTTGAAAGAACACCTAGTCCAACGCCCCTGCCTGTGTAGGAACCTAGAGTAGATCACACAGGAACACATCCAGGAACAACCCCTTTGTGCAGCCTGTTCCAGTGCTATGTCATCCTCACAGTGCAAAGTTCTTCCTTACATTTACCTGGAACCTCCTATGTTCCAGTTTGCACCCATTGCCCCTTGTTCTGTCATTTAGCATCACTGAGAAGAGTCTGGCTCTGTCCTCCTGACACTCGCCCTTTATGTATTTATAAACATTAATGAGGTCATCCCTCAGTCTCTTCTTCTCCAAGCTAAAGAAACCCAGCTCTCTCAGCCTCTTCTCATAAGGGACAAGTTTCACACCCTTAATCATCTTTGTGGCTCTGTGCTGGACTCTTTCAAGCCGTTCTCTGTCCTTTTTGAACTGAGCGGCCCAGAACTGGACACAATATTCCAGATGCGGTCTCACCAGGGCAGAGTAGAGGGGGAGAAGAACCTCTCTTGATCTACTAGCCATATCCCTTCTAATACACCCCAGGATACCATTCGCCTTTTTGACCACAAGGGCCCATTGCTGCCTCATGGCCATCCTGCTGTCCACCAGGATCCCCAGGTCCCTTTCCCCTATGCTTCCCTCCAACAGG
>VWZK01008349.1:0-74522 GCA_013396935.1 Baryphthengus martii | reverse complement strand
CAGAGCTTCTATAAGTTGACATCAAGATAGACATACTCATAGCAAAGTACAGGTAACTAGCATATTTTATATGCGGTTAGTACTATGCATATTAGCTGTACTGTGGGGTTGTGAGGTTCATCTATAGATCAGCTGTGGTTTGGGGCCTGTTGCCCAGGCCCCAGCATTTCACTTCTTTGTACTCTGAAGTTTATACTCTCTGCTAGAAATCTTTTTGTCATGGAATGATGTTAGATTTACAAACTATAGAAATCCCAAAGACACCCACCAAAAGAAATTATGTTAAATTGTCTGTGGCTGGTGTCATTTACCCAGCTATCTTATATGACAATCCTGTGTTGATATGTCCACAAGTAAGACTTTAGTCAATAACTGTTTCTGGGAGAATTGCTGCCCTTTGACAGCACATGCAAGAAGCAGCAAACACTTGCTGTCGGTTGCATCTACGTAATTTTCTGATGCATACAATAATATATATGAACTTAATAAGTTTCAAACAAATACACATTTACCGATTTGATTTTGCAATATGGTAGTAAGTTACCACAACCCTACAAGCTGTTTTGTACTGGCTTACAGCTGGTAGACAATTTGAAAGTCTTAGTTATAATATAGTTTAGCTGAGAAAAGTAATGGTGAAAAAAATTAATCTCAGGATCATGCTAAATAAAGTGACAATTAAGGAATCTGCATTCTTTTTCATTTTAAAGCAGCTTTGATTCATTCTTTAAGATAAAGCTTTTTTTTCTAAAAAAAAAAAATCCGTTAAGTGTTAGGAGGAGGTTGTTATTTGTATTTGCACAAATATAAGAACTGTAAGTAAAATTAATTTGTTCTGAAAGGCTTCCCAGGGCTAAGTCTGTTACTGAAATGGAGTCCTGCATATATGAGGAGCTGTACTGAGTGCTCTACAGAGTAACAGCTTCAGCCGACCAGCATTTCCAGATGATGAGTTATATCCTAAAGTTTATTAAAACATTTGGGACAATCAGTGTGGGTTTATTTCTGATATGTACGTTAGAAGGAAAAGTCCTTAAAAGGACACAGCAGTATCTGCACGTAGCGCAGGACAGGCATAACACTGCTATTATGGATTGGTTTTAAATTAACGTGCTGTGCAGACTGGACATGGATTTGTACCTAAACTGTGCAATTAAAAAACAAGTTTGCAGCAAACTGAAATTGAAATATGCTACCTGAAGGTATTGATATGGCAAGGCGAAGGCTCTGACTTTTAAAAGTCTATTTTAATCAATTTACTAACATTTCAAAGGCCACATTGTCAAAAGACTTTGTAGTAATACCAGCAGAAGGTCTAACTACTAGCATACAAAAAGCTGACATTGATATGCACAAAACCTTTCCAGGTAAACGCTTTTTAGAAATATTGATGAGATTTGGAGTATTTTTTTTGATTAATGTTTTTGTGAATGCTTGTAAAGTATCAGAAAAAAAAGAATTTTGCTATTCCTTTCCTACTTCTTTAGTAGGAAAGTATAAAATCAGGCCTTAATTTCAGAAACCAACTTCAAAATGAAGTCATGCTTTGTTTCTTGATGTTGTTAAGAAGATCCCAGTAAGAGTTTAGGATCTGACCCAACAAATAAACTGCTGATGCTAGTGCCTACTAAGCCTGAAGCAGTCCTAGTTCCCACTTTGCAATTGCAACCAGAATTGTTAGCCTTGCATAAAATAGTTATCAGGAATCATTAAGGTACGAGAAAGCAAGCTGAATGTGTAGCTACACAAAGGGATCGTTTTCTGAAATCCCGTCCTTCTCCTTGAATACTTGTCATCAGAGCACTCTTAAGGAAAGTTCTTTGAAGCATGTTATTTGCAGTATAATCCTTTACCCATTTGAAGTGGCTGCTCATGCTGCATGAGGAGCAGGCGTGGTGTTCGATAGACACAGGCATTGGGTATAGATTTGTAAATGCAACAAAAGTAACTGCTGTTTTAACATCAACTGCTTTCCCAAATTTTCTCAGGACGGGGACAAAATTGCTTATCTAACTCTAGATGGAAAAAGTATTGGTCTGGAAGGGGAAAGCAATCATTTCTGTCTTGAAGCAAACTTCTTCCCCATTAGAGCTGTAGCATCCAGGAGCCCTGTTCAGCAATTGCAAAGGGCAACCAAGATAAGAGCTGCCATGTGAGGTCTTCAAGGATTCTACCTAACTGGGAGGAAAAATGACCTCAGAGTTGTCAGCTTTCCTCAGTTTTCTCTCTCCTATCGCAGAGGCAAGGAATGACAACTGTCTCCTTCTCTTAGGACAGCACCAATGCAATTCCTTGGCCTGAATTGGTACAGAAAATGAATTATTCTTTCTCACAAAGCCGAAAGAGAGTGATTTAGAGAAGTTGTGATAGCTTTGCTGACTGTTGTGCTATGTCAGATCTAGGCCCTTTGATTATTCGCAGCCTCATGTTGCTAACAGGAAGAAAAGGTATCAAACCTAAGGGTAGATGTCACTAAATTGCGCTCTTTCTGATGTATCCAAGTATTCCGATTAATTCTTTTCCTGAAATTACTGGTTCCTCTGCTACTGAGTGGCCTGTGCACAGAACTTTCCCATATTGTTCCTAATATCTAGTTTCTGATTTCTGTAGCCTCTAAAATATTTATGAAAACAAAACAAAAAATCAATTCTTTGTTGTAATAATACTACCTTAAAGACTATTTCTGTTGATATCCCTAAAATATATGTAAGAAACATGGCATGGCTTTGATATGTTCTGGAACAAAATGGAATTTAAAAAAAAAAAAAGGAACACTAACCATTGCCTTTTTGGTAGGTTTTGGTACAGAACACACATCTATTTATTTTAACAGAAATGTTGAAATTTTAGCTAAAACATGAAAAGCTGCAGACTTTGTCCGTGGTGGCTGATGGTAGCACACTGATTACCATACCAACTTTTCCAGTATACCAAAGAAAAGAAATTTTAGACCTCCACCTTCTTTGATAGCTCTCCATTTCTTAGAATACTTGTCTGTTTTTCCTATCTGTCGTAAAAAAATTATTTACATCACAGATTTTTTTAAAGGAAGAATTGTTTCTTATTGTACACATCTGAGAATTCACAGAAGTGAACGTATTAGGGCTGAGATGGGGATTTCTGCAATATTTCAAACTGGCTGAACTGATTTCTTTATTTTAGTATATTTTTACTTGGCTTTAATAACTTTTAGTGAGCAAAGTTGGGAAGCGTGGAAAAAAAGTGGCTTATACAAATATTCTGCATATTCTGAAGCAGGACTTCAGGAGTCTGAGCAAATTAATTTTATATTTTCTCTTTGAATTACTAGAAGCTATTTGGATTACATGTTCTTAAAGAGACAAATTAGCCTTTCAGCTACTTTATGCACTAAGTTATAAAAATAGTAAAACTTAAAGCGGTGTCCCTACCTCAAGTTTAGCAGAACTTTTTGTTCCAAATGTTCTCTTTACAAAAATATTTACATTGTTTACTGCATGTCCTTCTCCTTTGTGTAAACCTTGAAGGTATTAATGTTAAGATGTTGGGTTTGTTTTGAAAGGCTCTAGATTTGGCCGCCCTTGCCACTGAGCACGCACAGTTCAAGGACTGGTGGTGGAAAGTCCAAATTGGGAAGTGCTACTATAGGTAAGCCATTGTTCATTTCTTCTGTGGTCAGCGAGTCTGAGTGAGGACCTGAACTGCTGGGTGTACTGTGCAGTGCTGAACACTGAGAAATAGTTCAGTAAGTATTTAGTTGGAGAGCGCTTTGCTTACAGTTCGATGTCCTTTGATATACAAGGAGATGATGTTCAACTGCTTGAGGTAAAGGCATCAGCCTTCAGTGCCTTTAAGGAAGTGAATTAGTTGCATATTCACCTTTGTTAATGTGTTTCAAAGTTGTTGTTTGAAAAATCAGTAAATAAATGCAAAGAACTATTGTTAAAATGGACCACACAAAATGAATATTACAATACTAGCTTGAGAAATTAACTTGTCAGTAAGGGCCTCAGATTGATGAAGTAATAAAAAGTGAAATATTCAGACTACACGCTTTCTGCCAGAGGTACATTGCCCAAGAAGTACAGTCCTCTATGAAATTCTCCACCTAGAGTCCTTCCCATGGGCTGCAGTTCTTCACAAATCACTGCAGTGTGGGCCCTTTCCATGAGGTGCAGTCCTTCAGGAACGGGCTGCTCCAGCATGAGTCGCCTGTGGGGTCAAAAGTCCTGCCAGTATGCCTGCTCCAGCATGGACTCCTCTCTCTACGTGGGTCCACAGGTCCTGCCTTGAGCCTGCTCCAGCACAGGCTTCCTGCAGGGTCACAGTCTCCTTCAGGGGTCCACCTGCTCCATCATTAATCTCCATGGGCTGCACAGGGATAACTGGCCTCACCATGGTCTTCACCACAGGCTGCAGGGATATCTCTGCCCCAGTACCTGGAGCACCTCCTCCCTCTTGTTCTTCACTGATCTCGCTGTCTGCAGAGTTGTTTCACGTATTCTCACTCCTCTCATCTTGGAGTGGACAGGCAATGGCTCCGTCGGACATGGGGAAAGCTTCTAGCAGCTTCTCACACAAGCCATCCCTATTACAAAAAATTTGTAACATCCCCTGCTATGAAAACTTTGCGACACAAACCTACTACATGACTTTAGAGGTAATTCGTCACTTTCAGGATTTTTGTGAATAGCGTTAAAGAGACTAAAGCATCTGAGCAGGCACATGGACTTCCAGGATCCAAAATGACCTTATGTCCCCATTGGCTATGGCTCTTCATTTTGGCTGGCTTGTTCTGGCTGTGGTTTGTGTGTCTTCAGCTCTTGCGCTGAAGGAAAGAAAAGGCAGTTTGCATGTGAGAAAGTGTACGCTTCTGGGGTTGTTGAAATGGTATGATTCTCTTAATTTTGTAGTCTGCATAGAATTTATAGGTTGCTGCAAAATATTCTACAGTAGTAGTGCAAAAGAAATGCTTTTAAGAGGACTTCTGTGAGGTTCATGTGCCATCTAATGCCCCTTCCAAGCGATCTGCTTGGATGGTCTTGAGCTGTGGTGCCATTTACAATACAAAGTATTTTCAACACACAGTTAAAGATTTTTAATATCAGCAGCAGAAGTTTCACCATTTCCCATATGAGGCTAGGAGAAGGTTTCTGGATAATTAAGCACTCCCGAAACTTTACAGTGGAGAGTATCTACATGATCTTTGCCTTGAGTGAGGAAATTCCGCTCCAAAGCCATGTGGGTAGAGGTTTGAGGCATGACTTCAATTGCTTGGTTTTTACTGTCCATTCTGTACCAAGAGCAGGAAGGATTCCTATGAATAATAAGTACATCATTACTCAGTTAGCTCCAGAATGCTGGGTGTAAAAAATGGGGGGCAAATCTCATTAATTTGCCTTTTCGATAGTTTTGAATGGTTGTCTTTATAAACTTAATATATTTAACAGCGGGGTTTTTTTGTTAAGACGCACACAAATATGTGACTAAGTATGCTTTTGGGGAGTTCATGTTTGCTTTGGTGTGTGCTGCTTTATTATTTAATAAGCCTTTTTAAATTAAGAAACAAAATAAGCAACAAACAAATACTTTCTATATCTGTCTGTTGTCTCTTTAGGTTAGGATTATATCGTGAAGCTGAGAAACAATTTAAGTCAGCTCTCAAGCAACAGGACATGGTTGATACGATCTTGTATTTAGCAAAAGTAAGTCACAAATTTGCTTGTTTAAGAATGAAGTGAAATTCCAGACTATCCCTGAGAAACCTGTACACCAGAGTAGCTGAGTATCGAGCTTGATACACTATGAAGTTTAACAGTGTGTGATCTCCGTGTAGACCTGAGGCAACACATGCTAACAGTTGAAACTGAAGTCTGCACTTTGCAAAAAAAAGATTTTGGAGCTTCCAGATGTCACGCACAGAGCAAAAAAAACTCCTCCATTACTGTGTTCTGTGCTCTGAACTCCAGTGAGGATTATATAGATAAAGAATTACTGGAGTTCCACCATGAGGAGCAATGTAGCTGTAGATGGTCTCCTAGGACACTAAGACAATAAATCAGTAAGTGAGGAATGAAGCTCAAAATCCTAGTTTCACAAGGAAAATCCTAACAAAGTGAGCTTAAAGGAAGCAATGAGAGACCTTGAAACAGAGAATGTTCTGTCAAAATAAAGGCATTAAAAGCTTTAAAAGAGCAAGTGGCACAGCTAAGCCTCAGATTTACTTGTTTACCAGGGTACGGATCAGATTCTAAACATTTCCTAAGATATTCAAGAGAAGGTGACCTGTGGGAAACTAAAACTGTGTTTTCCTTCCTCTTGTCCTAAAAAGAGATGAAATAAGTTGCTCCTTATCAGCTCCCTGTAAGCCAGGTGTCACAGGCCTATCCAGTAGTCCTCATGACTAGTGGATAATTCAAATAATCATTTTATTATACTTATTTTACCTTTACATTTCTTGAGCAGTTTACAATTTGTGTATAAATGATCATCATTTCTGCCTGGAGACTTGTCTGCAGTACAGCAGTTGGAGTTAATTTCCTCAGTTGGGCTTAGCAGTTTATGGATTTCTGTCATCACCAGGAATCATTCTGCAAAACACGAGTTACAGTGATTAAATTTGCAGAGTAACTGGATTAACAAACAGTGATTCGTTACGGGAGCTACACATCCCCCTGCAGCATTACTGGTTCGAGCAGGAGCTGTATTTGAACTCCCACCTCCCGCTCCACAGGCCAGTTTACTCATGTATGTGTGATTTAGTGACTGTGGGTGGACAAGCATTAGAGTAGGACACCGAGATAGAGCTCAGTCTGACAGTACTGAAGAAGTAAGGCTTGAGTTAAGCAGCCATTAAAAACAAATAATAGGATTGCATCGAGTTCTGTACAAACGGACCGATCCGGTGGTACCAATTAGTTTTGTGTTTATATTCATTATTACAACACCTATCTGTCGGAGAGTTTTTAAAAAATATTTTCCTGAAAGCTAACTCTCCCTTGAAATGTAGTTTTTGAAAAGATAAAGGACAAAAGAAAACTGAAACATAAAAAGTCTTTCAAGAAGTTGGGACTAATGAGAAGTTACAAAGTATTCCGTGACCCAGAAGAGCTGGAAATGGGATCCCATTTTGACCGGAAATAAGAAAGATACTGAAAAGAAAGTGGAGCCATCTAAAACTTAATGACTATGGCTATAGTGCTCTTAAAGAGCAGATCCACCCAAGGCAACTGTGAGTAGGTAGAAGTTGCCATGCCTGTCTTTTAATTTCTTTTTCCGCTCATCTGGACAGCAGAGATGTTGGACTGTGTGAAATGCCACAGGATATGGGAATTACGTAGCAGAGTACTGTGGCCGTGTTGCCTTAGAGTAATAGTTGCACAGAGGATCTGTAGCAAGTGCATCTTTGGAGTGAACCTCTAGATGAAACAATAGAGCCGACTTGAGTCATGATCCTCAGAAAACATACTTCATAAACAAAAAAAGAGACGAAAAAGGAGCAGATCTAGTGGAGCTGCCTGTCCTCCATTTGCTCCATTTTTCTGCCCTAAGAATATGAAGAAAGCGATGCTTCATAGCTAGATAAGGTCAAAAAACAAGCAAGCAGATAAAACAAAAAGCCAGCTAATTAGAATTATCTCTCAGTTTAACCAAAGTAAATATGAAATTATATGTAGGAATGACAGTGTACACTGGCTTACTACATGTATTTAGGATAAATTGTACCTTAAGTCACTCGTAGAGATGATACTTAGGATTAAACAGCCATCCAAGGTTCTTCTTAACAAGTTACAAGCAGTCTTGTATTCTCTTTCATCTGTGTGCTTTCCACAGGAACTCTTTACAGAGTAACTGAGTTGTCAAAAACCATTCCTAGAAGAAAATGAGGAACGTGACACTCACAATGGAGGCAATTTAAAGCATAAAATTGAATGCTGATGTAAAATTCATCAGAAACTGTGGCATGGTTTATGGATTAAAAACTTTAGCAAATTACTTGAAGTCTGGTTTAGATACAGCAACGTGCCCAGAGAGAGCACGTTAGGAACAAGTTGTTGATTTAAAGCATACTCATTGATGGTGTCATTAGTGCAGTCCCAGTCTATCAAGTACCATGCTCCCCAAAAATCCCAAACCCCTCACTCTTTTATTGCTTTTCACAAGAAGGAATTAGTTTTATAGCTTAATACAGGAAATGCAAATGACATTAGCAAAATAACTGGAAAAAATGCCATGTTGCTTTTGGTTTCTTTTTGCCAACTTGATCAACTTGAAATGACAGTCCCTTTGCTAGGAAGTCACTCCCAGTTGACAGCTCTTTGACAGCTAAGAATGTTCACTTAAGTGGTCATAGGAAAGAATTGTTTGCAAATGTCTACAGCAGTATATGTCTATAGGGATGCAAATAAAGAACGTAGGAGTTTAATTAGCGGTTTTTGATTATTGGTACTTAAAAGCCCATGAAGCTCAAGGGCAGGGGCTGAAAATGTGCTTGGAGGTTTCTCAGGTGTTCAGTTAATGTTGATATTTTTCTTACATTATATTACAAAACGTGTGAGGATACCACTCACAGATTCTTTCCTTTTTTTGAGTTCTGTCAAGTATTGGCACTATTTAATGCAGTATTTCACCAACGGGAGTACTCAGAACGCTTTCCCAGTCAGCGAGAGACAGGTTAATCACTCTAGCCACCTAGTTTCCCAAAGTAGGCGTGTGGGGATTTTTCCTTTGCTGTAGCTGAATTTACCATCCCTCCCCAACAGGAAGACTTTGCAGTTCTGCTCTCAGACAGCTACAGAGGTGGTCTCTATCAATATATTGATGTTCTCTGGCCAATTCTCACACATTATCCATGTCACACACTGTCATAATCAACACAGAAGCCAAATCACAGAGACTAATCTGCCCTCTTTCCCTTTTAATGTTTGTGACAGGAGAGGTTGGCAGAGCAGTAAGGAAATTTGAAAGCGTCACTGCTCTGTGCAGTGCAGTCTTATTTGACTAAGTAAAATATTTTTGCATTCCAGTACTATCAATCTAAAGATCCAGTTCTTTCAAGTCTAAATCTAAGTTTTAACAAATACATTAAACAGGAAAATATTCAAGGTGGTACAGAATCACAGAATTCTTGAGGCTGGAATAGACGTCCGAGATCATCAAGTCCAGCCTATGACCCCAACACCACAACACGTAGCTAGACCATGGCACTAAGTGCCACATCCAGTCTTTCCTTAAACACCTCCAGAGATGGCGACTCCACCACCTCCCTGGGCAGTCCGTTCCAGTGTTTAATCCCCCTTTCCATCAGGAAGTGCTTTGCAATATCCAACCTAAACCTCCCCTGGCACAGCTTCAGGCCGGGCCCTCTCGTCCTGTCACTAGTTACCTGGGAGAAGAGCTAGCCCCCCACCTGACTACAACCTCCCTTCAGGGAGTTGTAGAGAGTGAGAAGGTCCCCCCTGAGCCTCCCCTTCTCCAGGCTGAACACCCCCAGCTCCCTCAGCCTCTCCTCATAAGACTTTCCCTCCAAGTCCCTTCCCCAGCCTCATCGCTCTCCTCTGGACCTGCTCCAGCACCTCAAGATCTTTCTTGAAGTGAGGGGCCCAGAACTGCCCCCAGGACTCGAGGTGAGGCCTCTCCAGTGCCCGGTACCTTCACCTCAAAGTATATTATTTGGATACGATAATAAAGAAATAAAAAGTATCTTTACTTTTTTGGTTTATTGCTAATGTCCAGATGAATTAATAATGTCTGGGTGATAGGCACACGAATTTAATTATCTTAATTAGCACATTTTATCTTCATTACAGAGATTTATTGAGTATTCACTCCATTATTTTCCCAGTACTATCCACCACCTCAGCTAATGGTTTGCTGCATTAAGGGAGATTTCATCCCTCTTATTTATCTCCAGTGGTGTAAGTGTAGAAGTCAAACATTTGACATTTATATACACTTTTTATTTGCTTAGGTTTATTTGCGCTTGGATCAGCCTGTAACAGCTTTGAACCTTTTCAAGCAAGGGTTAGATCGATTTCCTGGAGAAGTGACTCTTCTTTGTGGAATTGCCAGAATCTATGAGGTATGCACCCACTCTGCAGTCCTTATTGTGACCAAGGTTCGCGACCTGAGCAAGAAAAAAAGAGCCAATAGTGGAATATAATTGTAAGGCCATCAAAAAATAGCTGCTCTGATTTTAAGTATCACTAATGCAAAACAGGTGGCATTACACAAAGATACCAAAGTCACATCAGGGGGAGCCTTGCAGGGTTATTTGTTTCAACGGTTAATCATCCTAGTGAGATTGCTTTATCCTTGACACACAGAAGCAAATCCACATTAAGTTGAGTGGTCCAGATGTTGTCCATGGAGCAAGGTCTACTTTCTGTATGTTTCATCGTACTAAAACTGCTGAAGTCACCAGCAGCCTGCCAGCAGGGTTAAACAGCAAAATAGTCTGCTCCTCAGTGTTGTCTTCATTAGTGCTGTTGTGTTACCGTTGGAGTGTGAATGTTTCTTAGTTTAGGAAGTAGATGAAATTTTAAGCAGGATTAGGTTTTTTTAAATGTTTTATTTTAGCTTGGTAACCGTGTATTTTGTATTTTCAAAGTTTGTATTTTCATGTCAAACAGTGGACTTCATACTGGTTTTCATTGCAAGTTGGTAATGATGCTATTACAGAACAAATGTTTTAAAGTCATGATTTTTTTTTTTTTGTTTTGTCTGCATTCATACTTGGCATTCTTTCCTGTTCTCATCATTCTCGTCTAACCCCTAAGCATTAATCCATTTTCATATTAAATCCTTTTTGCCCTTCAGCAAGGAAGAAAAGAGCTGCATAATTTTTGGAGGCTTTTCTTTCTGAATTATTAAACAGTTTTTAATATGGATATTATTTTGCAGAACTGTACACAGCATTGCATAATGCTTTAAGGAATTATTAAAGAGCAGCGTGTAGTTGACAGGCTCTAGTTTTGCACTGACACCTGAGTGTAAGATTATAGCTTCATTAGCAAAGATTTGTTCTGCAGCAGAGGGCTGTTCTCATTACACAGACTCACAAGTGGAATGCTGGGCATCTTAGAGCTTTTCTTCTCTGTCACTGAGTTATAGACCTTTATTTGGTTTTAAAAAAGTATTTTTGAAGGGGCTGCTTTAGTACTATTTCCTTTAATCACAGAAAATATTTTTTTTTCATAACTAAATATGCTATGAAGGTTAAATAGAAGCTTTCTCTTCGGTCATGTTGAGAGTACAATGTATCTACAGCACACAGGTAGAAATTATTCCTCTCAAAACACCGAAGTGTGTTTTTGTCTTTTAATTTATTTTCTTCTGTTACGGTGTAGAGTCCTCTAGTGACTTGCACTCTTCAGAATCAGTGTGACGATGTTTACAGAAATGAGTTCACCCTAATTCATCTTCCAAGTAGCATACATCCAAGCATACATTTTTATATAATATAGTTCTCTAGCTAGTACAGTTTTTGGTTATCCATGATTCCTGTTTTCAGAGGCATGTAATAATTCTTCATATGCAGTTATATTTTCATTTATGTTCAGAACAATATGTGAATTGACTTAAAATCATTGGAAATAATTGGGACATTGACTGGGGAAATAAATCTACTGTATGTTGTCATGGTGAGAAACCAGCTGCACGGTGCTGTGCATTGCAAGGCACCGTGCAAAAAGTAGCAAATGCCATTGCACACGCTAAGCTTCTGACCAATATCTTTTTCTAAAACTTAAAATACAAATAAATCTCTTTTTCTAGTTATGTCGTAGAATTAATGAGAGGTACAGCTAGGACTAATAAAATAATAGGCATTTTTCTTGTGGAGTTGTGTGTGTCTTGTGAAGATGTCAGTCAGTGATGTTGTGTTGTACGGTCAGAGAAGTCTAAAAGCACGCATAATTCATCACAGGTAAGTACCGTCCAGGGCAGAGATAAAGCACTCAGCCCATTGACATTTTCGGAAGCTTTACGATAAAAATCAGTGATACAAAGTAGAATTAATCTGATTTCTTTTCCAATTTCATAGGAAATGAATAATATCTCCTCAGCTGCAGAGTACTATAAAGACGTCTTAAAAGCAGACAATACTCACGTGGAAGCCATTGCCTGCATTGGCAGTAACCATTTTTATTCCGACCAGCCTGAGATAGCTCTGCGGTTTTATAGGTATCTCCACTTGTGGGGAGGGAGGTGGAACTGAATGTGTGGGAAGGGTTGATTTTTGTAATGCTGATGGCAACAAAAACCCACAAAGGGACGTTTGGAGATCGGCATGAGAGGACGATGGAGCATTTGGACAATATCACAGTAAAATCATCATACCAAGTTAGGTGTCTTCTCGGCCAGTGAGACTTAACATCTCTTAAAAGCTGGTCATTGTTACATGTGGCGTATGTAGAAATATCAGCAAAGACTATCAAAACAGTGCGGTCACTGGGAATAAAAAGTCTTGTTAATAAACAAGAAACAATCTTTTACAGCATGAGGCAGTTTGAGAACACTGGACCTTACTCCCAACTTCAGTTGCATTCAGAAAGCACATGGACTTCTTATTTAGCCCTTTGAAAAAGAGTAGTCTTTGAAAAACTCACCTGAAGTCATGAGTAGTTGGGACCACAAAATCCCTTGCTTGAATGTGGACTGAGCTTCCCCCATATTCTCCTGAAAGCAATAAAAAGGTAGTGTTAAACACTGCTGCTTGCTTTTTACTCCAATAAAGTGCAAAGGATTCTGACTCATCTTCTTAAGTCTAAGAGCAAATTAAGTCAATATAAGCACTGCCAATCTCCTTTCTGTTGGACCTGAGCTCTTTCGTGCTTTCAGTTGAGAAACTCACAGTCGCACTGCAGGCAGCAGCCCTCTTTTTCCCTGCCTCTCTTAGCATATCTGCTTTTCCTATAAATATTAATAAACAGAATTTTTAGGGAATGTCCTCTGTTCTAAAAAACACTTAACCAACGTGAATTTGAATCGAAATCAGAGTTGCGCTTCAAATGTAAGATTCACGTACTGGGTGTAGCAGTACTGATCGGAGCGGTGCTGAAGGACAGGAATCCAGCAAAAAAAACCCTGAAGTCTGAAGAGTTGTAAAAAGTACCTGCAACAAATTGCAGCTTGATTGAGGTTGAGGGATTGGAAAGAAGAAATGGAGAAGGTCTATGCAGAGCTCTGTCTTTTGTGGCATTATCAAAAATACAGAAGTTATCTAATTTCCGTGAAGGCTCTTTGGCACAACTTTGATTCTACTAATGAAGAATGACCTGCACTGCCCTTCATGAAACCTTTGCCCAGTATAAGACTGTAAGATTTGGTTATTACATGCTCTCAGGATAGAGAGAAAGGAGGAGTCGACTGTGTCATTTAGAATAGAACTGTTATTTGAAATTAATCTCAAAAAAAAAAATACTTAAACAACTATTTTCTTTCAATATAGACGACTCCTGCAGATGGGTGTTTATAACTGCCAGCTTTTTAACAATCTGGGTCTCTGTTGCTTCTATGCCCAGCAATATGATATGACACTATCTTCCTTTGAACGTGCACTGTTCCTGGCTGAAAATGAGGAGGAGACAGCAGATGTGTGGTACAACTTGGGACACGTGGCTGTGGTATGAAAAATATTAACAACCTTTCTGAATAAACACAGTTTTCCAAAAACTGGAAAAAGAATAACGAGGAAGGAGTCATTGCCCTGCTTTGAAATGTGAAAGCCAATAGTGTACAGGATGAAGTGCAGTATGGATTAAAGGTTTAGTTGTGCTTCACTAGAGAGGAAAAGGCAAGAGAGAAAAGTTCTGTACATCTGTGGATGTGACGCTTCAGGACATGGTCTAGTGGTCATGGAGGTGTTGGGTAGAAGGTTGGACTTGATGATCTTGGAGGTCTTTTCCAACCTGAACAATTCTATGATTCTGTCTTCACGGTGTGGCTTACTCCTGCTAAAAGATCCTCCCTTCCCACCATTTTTAACCTTTCCTTCTGTCTCAAAAAAGTTGCAATGCGTAGCAGCCACTGAAGGCCTCAGCTGCAATACGAGCTAATCTGGCCAAAAAAAAAAAAAATTGAATTCAAGGTATTTTTCACTGTGCTGTTGCTTGTGTTACATGGAGCATTAGACCAATTCTGTTGTCATAAAAATAACATTCAGGAGCATGTAGCAGACACTGAAGCACTGTGTGTTTGAGAAGGCATGTTCCTCTGGCTTATGGGCAGCTATAGAAATACGGTGTAATTGTGTGGGTGTGAAATTTCTACACTAAGTTTCCATTCATTGCCCATTCTTCCAGAAGTTGTGTTAGGTTTCTGTTTAGCTGTGTGCTCACAATAAGGTTACTGAAGAAACGTTTTGGCAGCTTTCTAACGTGAGTTTTCTTCAAATGCTGGTTATGATTTAACGTAAGTCAGAGAGAAATTCAACTGTTCATCTTGTATGTACTGCAGCTAGGATAAACACATTAATTTATACTACCTAAAGCACTGACATTTGAACTGATGTGCCTCTATTTTTCAGCATTTGTCACTTTTAATGTTTAACCTGGTGCTGGATCAGTGTTGGGTGTGACACTAGAGCATTATGGAGTAGTCAGCTGCTCCGTACGAAGAAATTCACGTCCCTTAGTTTTTACCTTCTAAAAACTTGTACGTGATTATTTATTTATTTATTTATTTTTAATCTGTGTAAAGACAGAGTGGCAAGGTGACTTCCCCTCTGGAGACTTCTTGGTTTTTCTTACCCTACTATAGACGACAGCAGACAGTGTCGTCTTTAGAAGAGACGTTAGTCATCTGAAAGTTAAGTTAGATGAAGTGAATATCATCTGGAGCATGGAAGTTTGTGCTGGAGAGAAACGATTCTGTCTAGGGGAAGAATAAGAATCAAATGAGAGGGTCTGGGAAGAAAGCACATCCGGTTCTGAACAGCGTGTTTTTATTGTAAGTTGTATTCCGTGGTAGTGCATATGGGTGAAAAGACACTCCAGACAACAAAAGAGAGGCATGCTGTTTCCATTCTTTTCACAAATTAAAATATTCTCTTGCTTTTAGGGGATAGGAGACCTGAATCTGGCTTACCAGTGTTTCAAGCTAACATTAGTCAATAATAATGACTACGCAGAAGCTTACAACAACTTGGCTGTTCTGGAAATGCAAAAAGGTCACATTGAACAGGTCGGTGTTGAATCTCAGCCTAAGCAGAATGCTTCCTTTGGCCCTTTCGTACTTAAGAAACATCATTTCCCTGAGGTGGAGGCATCGTTTGAGCGTCTAGCGTCGTGTTACAGGCCGAAAACATGGATAACTTCTATGCATGTTCCAGTATAGCCTCCACCTTGTTGTGCCATCGCCCATTAAACTACTTAGTCTTAGGCATATCCAGACGGTTCGTCGAAGCCAGACAAGGTTTACAGTGGCTTTGCAGTCGTTGAGATCTTTCTTTCTAAACTGATACCCAAAACAAACCCTATCATCACTTAAATTGCAACTCTGACTATATTTTCAGTTTATAAATGTAGATAATATACTTCTGCAGGATGTCAGAAGACAGCAGTCAGATCAGCTCTTCGAAGACTTTTTCAACTAGGATATTGCTTTAGAGTTTTGTCCCAGAGCAGCAGGTTCTTGATAAACGCCTTTGCATCAGTAAGCTCGGTGATTTCTCTCGCCTAATGTGAGCATATTAGGTTGTATTCCGCTTACATGTCCAGTTGACACGCGTAGTGGATTAAATGCATTCGGTTTTTATATACATGCAGGGAAAAATAGTATTATATTTATTGGACAATTTGAACTACCGTAGGCTTCTTTTAAACCTTTATGGGAGCAAGCTTGTTTTGATGGATTCACATATATGTATCAGAGAGCTATAATCTGATAGAAAGACTTGTAAATACCTTTTTGAAGAGCAAATTCTCAAATTTAGTTTTATTCAGATAACCTGGATGTTTCCAGTGAAAAATAAACTTTGGGTTTAGTTTGAGTTTCATAATCAGTAAATTTACAGACATTTAATTCCCAGGTGGAACTTAGGTCCAGTTGTGGAGCTTTGATCGCTATTAATTGACACGGCAGAGTCTTTCAATTAGAATCACTTGTTTCCTGTCTATTTTAGTGTTTAGTTTAAAATTTTCTATTTTCTTCTTGGATCATGTGTATAATTAAAAATCAGGATCATCACAGCAATAAAAAATTCACAGAAGAAAATAAAGTGAAGATATTTTGCTTATCCTGGTTTTTATTTTATTTCACAACGTTCCGTCATAAGTACCATTGCATGGACTCGGAGTTTGTACTGCTTTCTTAACTCTGCCTTCCCAAACAGCTTACACATACTTTTGTTTTTAAAAGATCATTTTTTTCCCCTGAAGTCCTCCATTTTTTAGTTAAAGTATTCACAAGTTGACCTTACATTTGTATTGAGTTTACAGGATGAAAATGCATGCTTAATATTTCATTTGTTTTTATTGCTACTATTTTACTAGTCAGAAAAAAAGAAGAGTTAATTTTATTAAAATTTTTTATTGTGAAAACTGTCATTTTTATGATAGAAATTTAGATTTTCGGGGATGCTTAAGACAGAGCTGTTAGAGACAACAGATACATACAATAGAGTGAGAATTCAAATGTGTTTTTTTAAAAATATTATTATTTTCTGTGCAGTGTTTAGAACTGAATTTCTTAATTACGTCCCAACTTGTGTTTTCTGACTGAACCAAAAATCTTACTCATTTCAATCCTATTAAACTGTATTGTGCCTAAATGTGCTGTTGGTGTAATTCATACATAGTTGAGGATGGCTTTCTTAGTAAAGGCCTAGGAAAGAAAACACAAGATGATTTCTCGTAAGAAGGATGAAAATTGCTTTAGATTCTTGTTACCCTCTCTCACAGACTTCATGATTTTTTTTTTCTTTCTCTGCGTAGGCAAGAGCTTTGCTGCAAACTGCTTCATCTTTAGCACCTCACCTGTATGAACCCCATTTCAATTTTGCAATACTCTCGGAGAAGGTAAGGCACTGTCCGATTCCTGTAATCCAAAAATGGAGCCTTGGTGGGGCAGTTGGGTTTTTACTGTTACTGAGAATTCCAGATAGGTAAGAGAGGGGAATATGGAGTGCCTAAACTCAAGGAAAACTGAAGTTACATTTTCATTTTAATATCTGGAGGCTTTGTGTGTAAAAGCAGTCATTCGGGTGTTTGCTACTAGAATAAGTGAGGCTACCTGGCTATAAAGTAACTTTGTCATTTTACAAACACCCAGAAGACGAACTATCTGTTAACAATTCCATCTAAAGCCTTTGCAGTTGTTGGCTTTTTCAGAACGTGACGTGAAATAGCGTCTCATGATTTATCAGTAATTATAGAAATAATACCATTTATTCTTCCCACGATCTGATCTGATCTCAAAAGGAACAGCTTTGCAACCTTTGATTTGTACGTGTGTTAATAATTTCTTTCATACAGACTATCTCAGAAACTGAATTAACTGTGTGTCCAATATTCCTGTTAATGAGGAGGAGCTTGTACAAGTCCTTACGTTTTTCATAAGAAAAAAATTCCTCCTTTGCTTGTGCCTACACCTTCAAGATTCTGTTATGAGCCGGGGTTGTGTGGGCAGCCCAGCTCCTACAGATACTAAAGTACATGCGTCAAGGAGAGAACAACCCATTAATTTGTAAGTGTATCCTCTCCATCGTTGAACACAATTTTGAATAATTGCATCCTGGAATTACCGATTAAGGAGTAAATCCTAGACTGCCAATGTCTTGTTACGTAGCTTTTGCACAAAGAAGCTGCCTGGGTTCTGGGAGGAGGCAGGTGGCCAGCTGAGGCAGCTGTTGGTCCTGCCTGGTAACGCAGTCCTTCGATTCGGTGCGAGGACACGGCTTACAAAACATAACTTCTCTGGCCGGGACCCCGGTTTCTTCTCCTTCAGGGAATTCTTGCTGCGCTGAAGCTCTGTGTTGACCGATGGACAGGCAACAGAAGCCTCCTCCTGACACTTTCCATAGCTTCTTCCTTTCTACCTGGGAGCTATCGCTTTTATTAGATGTGCTTCAAAAACCCGCTTTCTGAGATGCTCTCCTTATATACACTTCCTTCTTCCAAAAAAAAATGGCTATTTAGGAAAAATAAAGTCCCCTAAGTAGGGAATGATGTGGAAACATACTTCTAAAAGCAGCAGAGAAGTAACAGCAGATCTCCAATACTGTTGCGCCTCTCTGTGAGGAAGCAGGAAATCACAGGGAATTGTGGCTTTTAGAGGCCTGGCTGGTTGTGTTTCGCCTGTGTACACAACAGCACTTCTGTGGAGTTTAAGAAAAGACTTCCATTTTTTATTCTTCCTGACTTCAGGCACTGGGCATGGCGTACCTTGTCCATTCTCCAAGAAATCCGGTGGGATGGGATATAAAGTTACTGTCTTGAAGCATCCGTCCCATTAAAATCACATTTCTGTCTTCTCATCCCTTGATGTAAGGGCAACATAACCCTCAGTTCAAAAGCCTCCATACTGACACTCTCAGGACAAGCTCTGTTTAAACCTTTGTGAGCATCAGAAATGTGCCGCACAGAATACCTAATGCATGTACTGTCCTGCTTGGACTTAGAAGATTGGTTTGTGTGCTTCTTACAGGTTGGAGATCTTCAGAGGAGTTACACAGCCGCTCAGAAGTCAGAAGCAGCATTTCCAGGCCATGTTGATACACAACAGCTCATCAAGCAGCTAAAACAGCACTTTGCTATGCTCTGATCAGCACATTTTTTTATTATGCAAAAATGATTAGCCAGAGCAAATGTCCCGTACATCTTGTTGAAAATACTAGCTCAAAGTAGAAAAAATATACCTACTGCATTCGTGTGGCAAAGCCTGTGTTACTTTGAGTAGCGTAAGGTCTAAGAGTTCTAATCAGTTTCTCTCATTTTAAAACATACCGCTTATTAAAATGCAGCTAGAAGATGTGTTGCAGCTTTATACACGAGAGACCACAGGAATGGCAGGACACTGCCAGTATGACAACTTTGAAATGGTTGTCTGGTATATGAGGAATTAATTCTCTATTTAATATTAATGAACATTTTGAAGGATTTTTTTTCTGACTTTTCTGCAGGAAAAAGTGGTTTTAAATATTCCTATGCGACAATCTGTCAAGTAACACAGAGTAAGAGTTCTTCCTAACTAGTCTTCAGACTTGGCTTTTGATAGAATGCTTTCTTACAGGTGTTAAGTGAGCTAAATAAATTCCAGTTTGTATGGTTTGTCTCATTTGTTTATGTAAGTTAAAATTACATCCTTATTGCCATGAAAATGGGAGTCGGCGATCTGAACCTATTTTGACTCTGCAGAACTGGTACAAAATAGCATCAATATGCATATTCCTCTCTACCCAGGAGAAAGTTTGTTCTCGATCTCAGTGAAGGAAAAGGATATTTAGAAGCTTGTAGAGTTAAGTACTAATAATTGAGAACAAGGCATTGATTGGGTGGTTACTTGTGCTACCACATCAGCACCGTTGCTAAATAGTTTGGGGATCATCCGAACTACAAGAATACTACTAATAGCAACAGACAGACTTTCTCTCGTCACGCATCTTTGTGTTCTGACTAAAAGGGATGAATTTGCATGGTTTTCCAACTTGACCTTTTTAAAAGACCTTTAAGAAATGTGGGATGTTAAGGCATTCTGAAATGGCACATCCTGAAACAGACCTTTCAGATCTTTTTATGTTTCTCTGACACATTAAGGGATCATCTTGTCTAAATGTGCTTAGGAATATTATGTCTTCCTTTTTCCTATTCATTGCTTCCCCACCCTCATCTTTGTGTGACTGTTGTAGCTGGTGAAGGCGGAAGCTGGGGAGCTTAGAGAAGTGCACCCACAGGCTCCCCCACACAACAGTCCGTAGGTGACAGAAACGCTGTCGCTAACTGGTGTCACATCACGTTGTGGGATGCAAAAGCACTACTGGCTGAATAGATGCAGCGTCTTTAATGGGAATTTTATCGGTTTTCCGCATTGATCTTTACGCCGTTGGAAATTTGTCTCAAGCCGATTGAGAGATAACCTTAGTTAACAGTAATTTTCATTATGTAAATAAGATTTTACTTTCTGCTAAAAAGGAAGAATTTATAGGGAAGTTCCATCCTTTGATCTACTGTACTTATGTCTTTGCAGTTGACAGTGCTATACTTAGGAAGATACCAGAAAAGAAAATGTTTGTCTTAGCAGTTTCAGCCCAAATGTTGAGTTTTTGAATGTTGTATTATTAACTCAAAGTATTTTTAAAATTGCGTAGTAAATACGATTATTTCTACATGAACTGGAACAGAAACTAGTGATGGAACTTCACTGTTTAATCCAATGTGGCAGCTCAATAATTTCTCCTAGGTGCTTATAAGGTGCCACTTACTGTGGTCACAGCTCAAGTTAATGATCCGTATAACTCTTCTTTTTAGCAAACAGTGTTCCTTAGAACATAGATCTGAGGTGATCATTCTTTTAATATTGGGGGACGTGTGGAGAATAAAAGGGAGAAGGCTAATGCATATGGTAAGGAATCCTTTCCACAAGATGCTTGTGCAAATTCATTATTTTAACCCCCACCCCCCGCCTGGCATTCTAAACTGGGATTCAAACCTTTTTAGCTCCCCGATGCGCAGTGTCCGAACTTACCTTACGTTGTGTACTGTGACTGCCCCAAAAGGCAGCCGCTGTTTGCTTTGTTGAGCTTTCATACCCAAAAGCAAGGGTCCCACGGTATTTTTTTCACAACTAGCACATGCACAAATTAAATCTAGTGTGGTGATGAGAACAGCACCACAATGAAGCAACAGATGAACGAGCAGGCTCTTTGTCGTGGCCGGATCCTTCGATTTTGTTGTACGTTGATTCTGGGGCGAGGAACAGGTGAATCGGCAGCCCCTGGGGCAAACCGCCTTCAGGTAGTGGAGCGTGACACAGCACAACGTGATGCATCAGAATCTGTAGCCATCTCGGCGGTAGGATCATGTTAGGATGGTCTGACCTTAATATTGCAAGCAGCATTTCTGTAACACAAAAATCATTTTTTACTCCAACCTGTAGCACAGCTCCAGCGATGTCCAGCCAGCATTTAGAAAGGCCCTGGGGAGCAGAAAATACAATGCAAAAAGCAATGCAATTTTTCAGTATACAAGGGAGGTGGTGACTACAACAGTGCTGCCTGGAAGGAGGCGCAGAGCACGTTGCTGTTTCTATGTCCCTGCAGGAAAGGTCTGGACAGTTTATGACTGTTAATACCAATTCCAGTCAGTCTTTTGACCAGCCCTCTTGCTGGGGTCTTTCTGATGGATGAATCCTTTTAAAAGTTGATAAGGAAGGCTTAGGTTATTAATGGATTTTGATTGCTCTGCAAGATGTTGTAACCAGCACCAGCCACAAAAGTGTGGCTGAAATTAATCAGAATTCACAGTTAAGGGTTGTGGATCATTTTGACTGCAAAAAACATCCTCAGAAGTTGTTGAGCAGGACAGGAGCAACTCGCCATTAGGTGCCAGTTCAGTCACTGTAAGGCTTTGGATAATGATCCAATTTTGTTGTTGCTGCAGCTGGTGGTTTTTTTTATTTGATTGCTTCCTATCTTTGTAGGCCAGAGGGAGAGGTTTGGGGGTCATCCAGCCTGATCTCTGGTATGATACAGGCCAAACATTTTAAGCCAGGAGCTCTTTTTAGTGAACCGTGTGCTTGAGAAGCGATTACCTGCCAAAGCAGCAGCAAGTTTTGGTACCAAAAAGCTGTGCCATTTTCTATGAAAGATTTTGTATTCAGTCACTCTCACTACCATATGTTTGTCTTCTTCCTGATGTGCGGAGCGGCGAGGGAAGACGCGGACAATCAATATGATTGATAAGCAAACTTCGTTTATTAGCTATCAGCACAGTACTTTTATACAGTCACCTCATTAGTATTCACACTTGTCCATCCTCTATTGGCTCATTTCGCAGGGTCCCTTAGGATAATCCAACCCCTCTTGTGGTTATCAACTCTTTTCCCATCCTCATTCCTTTAACCACAACACCCTGTTGATGTACAACTTATCAGCTCAAGGACACACTGTCCTTGCACGTGTCTTGCAAGGATTACTGCTGAGTTTAATATTTTGCATCAGAAAGCATTCCTTTTAAAGGTACGTGACCCTTGCCTTCAAGCCATTCTCCAACACTCATGGAAGATTTCAAGCTCATTTTTGTCCCCTCTGCTTCACCTGCCCCGCAACCAGGGGGTACTGTTTGTAACCCAGCAGCAGCAGCTGCACCATCATTAAGATCTGCCAGGGTGGAGCAGGACCGTGGCCATTTCTCCTCCTTTAGGCAATACCTACTTTGCCTCTGTCACCAGAGCTTTCACTGGCATCCCTGATGATTATTTTTGACCAAATGCGCTGGGTTCCGTACCAGAGAGAACATGAAGTGTAGAGAACTTGGAAAAACCCTTTGCCCCAACCCAGTTGACTAAACTGGAGTGTGCTGGTTTCCTCCAAACAGCAAGAAGCAGTTGGTATGAAACGTTACTGGCAGGTAGCAGCTATGCCCCTTCAGCAAGGACAGAACTGGACAGTCTGAAATGCAGGTCAAAAATTAGTTCAAGCTAAGTGCAGAGGAAAAGCAGCTGCCTACCAGGAAACTAAATAAGCCAAGTAAAATGTTTTGCGAGATCCCACCCTGTTCTGCACCTATGCCAGAGGAAGTCTCAGAATTGCCATTTTACCACGTTTCCAGGTGAGAAACATTTGGAATTGCACGCAGCAATGTAAGACGTGGGGCACAAAGCCACCGTGAAATCAGACTGAAAGAGGGTGAGCTTTCATCAGGATGGGAGGCAGCTTGAACAATTTTCTCTGCTTGTTGGAATTTATTTAAGGTCTAGAGCTGCTGCACATTTGCAGATCCCAGCAGACGCCTGCGTGTACACACATCGTCATTCTGAAACCGCCAAGCTCTGCAGGCCACAGAGTAGTATTATACTGACATCCCAGCCATCACTGGAAGCATGTGAGCAGATGGTGGATGTAGAATGCAAAATGCCCCTTTCTCTAAAAACAAAACAAGGTTTCACTTTGTGTCTTAGAAGATAAATAAAGCAGAAGCAAAGAAACTGTGATACTCAAGGCATAGACAGGCTTGTATCTCCAGTCACTCTCGAATAACATTTGAATTCCTGTACTGGCAA
Organism: Baryphthengus martii; assembly: GCA_013396935.1. NCBI lineage: Eukaryota > Metazoa > Chordata > Aves > Coraciiformes > Momotidae > Baryphthengus > Baryphthengus martii. Next base: position 51,326 of record VWZK01008349.1, on the reverse strand, counting down.
GATAGTCGTGTTATTAATTTTCCTCTTCTCATTTTCAGAGTTTAGGAGCGCTCAGGAGCTGCAGATGCTCAAAAGCATCTGTAAGCAGGCTAAATCCAGGAGATAGAGCACCAGTGAAAGCAGCTTTTATTGCAAAACTGTCAAGTAAACATACCCTGAATTACCCTGAATAACTGAATGATCTTTATGAGTAACGTACTTACCTTCTCCTTTGTTTCGGTTAGTTAAAGCAATTGCATAGTGCATGGCCTTCTCCCGTCTTAGGTTCAGTTTACAAAAGATCATAAAGGTTTAACTGAAAAACACTTCCTAATTCGATACTAGATCTGTATAGAGTATGTAAAAAATGTATATCCATATCCATATCAATCCAAGGAGTGTATAGTCAAAAGTTCTCCTCCCAACACATAATGCATTATGTTTAATTGTACGTGTGAATATATCAGCTTATACAAATGTTGGGGGTTTTCCCCATTTTCTGTTTTCTTTTTTGTAGATACAGCCAGTGAAACTGGTTATATTGCTTGAAAGATAAGTCCTGAAGCCATTAGAAATGAGATGCGAGAAGAAACAGCAGGATGCAAAGCTTGCTCAGCACCACAGAGAAGGCAAACTCGTTAAGAGACAGGCAACTTGGTTTCAGCAAGTAGACCCCCACAGCAGTTTCTTCTCATTTTCAGCTTATTCAGTTGACATAGCCATAAAGTAAATGCCAAGATTTTACGTTTTAGTTTTGGCATTGTTTTCTACCGCTATCGGTTTCCTATCTTGCCAAGTCTATCTCCTGTAATAATGCCAAACACCGTTAAAGCTATGACCTGTTAAATAATAAATCCTTACATACAATAGATATCCTAGCCAAGGGTCATAAACCCTTCCTTCAAGAGACTGCTCTATTTGTATGTGAGATATCACACAAGAGCTAGTTTAGGAACATAACCCTAGACTATTTTTATTCCTGTGAATTGCCGTAAGTCAACAGTTAAGGGTGCAGGTAAAACCACAATCTTCTAAATCATCTAAGGTCACTAATTTATTTATTTTTAATTGATAGAACAAAACCAGATGCGTGTATCTATCTGCCCTAGCTTTTAAGGATGTAATTGTTGTTTCTTCCAGATACACTGATGTGAGACGTCCAGTAGTAAAACATGAAAAGCTTCTGACTTGTGCCTGCAGTCCTGCGGTGTCGAAGGGATAGGCTTAAAATGCTGTGTCATTCCCAAGCATTTATTTTTTATGGTATTAAAACCCCCAGCGACACTGGAACACATGCCTTTACTGTTAGATCGAAACTTTAGAAAAACTTAAAGCCTAAATAATGACAGATACTTGATTTTGAAGGGAAGTGTGGTGGGTTTGACCTTGACTGACTGCCAGGTACTCACCAAGTCGCTCTATCACTCCCCGCTCCCACTTCCCTCAAAACGAGAAGGGGGGAAGAGAACAAGATGGGAAGAGCCCATAGGGTATGATAAAGGCAGTTTAATAGGAAGGAAAAAAAAAAGCAAAAAGCAAGCCGCGCGCACACGAAGCGAAGGAGAACAAGATCTTATTCTCTCCTTCCCATCAGCAGGCGATGTGTGGCCTCTCCCGGGAAGCAGGGCTCTGGTACACGTAGCGGTTGCTCAGAGGACAAGCGGCTTTACAAACAAATGACCCCAACCCCCTTCTCCTTTCTCTCCCTTTTATACTGGAGCTGACGTCACGCGGTGTGGAATATCTCTTGGGTCGGTTTGGGTCAGCTGTCTTGGCTATGTCCTCTCCCAAGATCTTGCCCACCCCATCCCACTGGGCAGGGGGATGAAGATGTTGGAAAGCCAGCCTTGGTGCTGTGCAAGTGCTGCTCAACAGCAGCCACAACACTGGCGTCTTATCTGCCTCCCAGTACAAAGCACAGCACCGTAAGAGCTCCTCTGGGGACCACTAACCCAGCTCACCCAAACCCAGTACAGGAAGGAAGAGTTGTTTCTTGAGGTAGCTCATGTCACATCATCACATATCATTTCATATCGTGTTATCTTGGTGGACCCTACTATGCTGCAACAAAAGCCAATGACACAATGACAAGTAACATACATTGTAAGCAAATTCCTTTCTGGGTAAATGCCTGCCGTTTCTGGGTAAACAAAGTCATCCAGGCACAAAGCTCTTGAATGAGGAAGGGGGAGAGAAAACTTGCAAAGCGTTATTTGGATTGGAAATAATATGTTCATAAAATACCAAGAGGCACCTCTGGGTCTTTTGGAGATTTTCACCTAGCAACAAAGCTGACTTTCCCGAGAATGAGTTCTGTTGCAGCACAATAACACTTATAACCACATGCAAACAGACAGTCTTTACCCATGCAAGTCTGCTCAGGCATCCTGAGGAAAATCAAGCTCTCTCGTTACACGGGACTCTAAAATGTACATACTATAAATAAATTCTCCTTCTCCCTCTGGAAGTCCCGCTTTAACTCAGGTTTAAAACAGCACAGCAGGGAGTTTCACAGGGCTCAACCAGTTTGTGGTTTTACCAGAAATCTGTCGGTTTTCAAGGGGTTCACAGAGCTCAGGGGAACATCATGCTGCCGCAGTCCTGGGAGCTGTGTCATCCTTGTCTTTGTGACCATGTGTGTTTGAAACTCAGTGCTAGGCACAGTCATCATATTTTTCTGCCCCTTCAAGAATTCATGTCACCAGACACACTGAATGTAACAGTTTTGTTTTAACAACAGCAAACGAGCCAAATATAAGCAAGGGGATAGATTCTTCCCCGCTTGTTTTTCCACCCGTATCCACCGCAGGTAGTCGGTGGTGTGCTCCCCACCAGTTGATTATATACGTAGTAAAACGACATTTTTTTCAACAGTCCTGATTTTGGGGGGTTGTACCAATGTTTTCGTTTCTACTTAGGTGATGAAGCTACTCACAGAAGAGAAACAATAGATACAATAGCCCCTCATACCTACTGAGAAATGAGAGCTGAATACACCTCACTGGGCAAGAAGAAATCCATCACCCTGCGGTGCTCCCAAAACTAGTCAGAGCTGCTCATAAGCTTCAGTATGATACAGCATCTCCAGCCAACTTTTGATGAAGCTTTAAGAAGGTAAAAATACGCTTGATAAAAACCTCAACAGACAGCCCAGGAGGTTGTTTCAAGGCTTGTCTTACCTTTAAAAGAAAGTTGTTGAGAAGAAGGGGTGCCCCATGGCCTTGCATAGCTCCCAAAGGCTCAGGCGGTTCCTTCCCTTGGCTGGCACACTGCTGCCAGCAGGATAGGGAAAGGAGTTGTAACCCTGTCCGGGGAGTTGCAGCCCGGCAGTGTGGCTAGAGCAGACTGGCACGTGACACAGCTGAAATAAGAAATACCTTGAGTTTCTACAGTAAGACGCAAAATTTTAGGTTTTTTTCTTAAAAGTGAGTGGAAAGTGTTGTGATTGCTGTGAAATCCATCTCTGAGCCATCTCTGGATCAGACACTTGATCTGAGCTACCAAGAACCTAGGAATCTCTGATGAATAGTAAGTGTGGTTTCTCATCTTTTGCCTGTTTTTATGACCTAGTTTCATCTTTTCTCTCAGCATGTGTTCATCCTGCCGTGCTGCACTTGCACTCTGCCTGACTTCGTGTTCTGTTTCCAGGCAGTTTGGTCTGTATGACCTCAAGAGCATTCCTTCCCTCCTCCAGCTTCTGGCTGCGTAAGCCTGACTTTTCCCAAAGAAAATCATCCTCAAAAAAGCTCAGCTGTTATCTGCTCAAGCTATCACCACGTCAGGCCAGCTTTACTGCACAGCCACCAATAACTCTGCAAGTGGTTCAAATCTGCCAGTTGCTTAAAGAGAAACAGAGAGTTGGGCTTTTCAGCTGGATGCTTTGAGTTTGTCCTATGCACACATTTGAAAATCAGATTAGGTTTCATTTAATTGATCATGCTGACTGACATGAATTTCATCCTTTTCCAGCCTGTTAACTTGGATTTTATCTGATGTCCCCTTCCTGTGTCTGGAGATTTAGGAGAAGATCGCAACAGTGAACGTGAGCAGTATTTACTTTTATCTATCTCCACGATCTCCTGCTCTAACATACTGGAAATTCCAGAATATTTTAAATCTCTGCAATGTATAAAATGTATGGTGACAAAGCAGATTACTTAGAATAGTCTTTTCTGAGATGCTCGAGCTGTCAAATCACGCCTGCTAAGCATGGGACGCCTTTTGGACACCTTCCAGACGCGTCTCCTCTGGGCATTTCCAGCACTAAACACATAGCTTTCCACTTTGTGACCCTGCGTGGCACAAACACAAAGCTGGACCTGGCAGGTGGCACGGGAGGTCCCTGGGCAAGCACAAGTTCGTGTATCTCTACTCTACAGGGGAGTTTATGTTGCCCAAGGGTATCCTGTGCTCCTATTGCATGAGGTCACACCACCATCGTGGGCATGAAGGGACCCAGATCAGGTGAAAGGTCTGCACCAGTAGCAAGAACTTTGCTTCTGTAGCCCTGCGTAGCAGTGGACAGTCGAGCCCAAGCCGGCTGGCAGCCAAGGAGTGCAGCACACCAACAAGCAGCGAAGAACCATGGAGGAAGCGATGCTGGGGAGATGGCAATCTTAACAGGGCACCATGCTGCAGAAGTGCTGGGGAATAAAGATCATAAATAGTATCAGAAAGAACTGAGAGAATAAAGGAAAGGATTGTGCTGAAAACAGGACATAGGACTGCCAAGTTCACAGATTTTGCCTTGATAACCACGTTCGCTATCAGCCCCGTGAGTAATTTCCGTACTCTACCAAATATTCATTTGACTAAGGGAAGTTGCAGACACACAAACAGGTACTTTAGGCTCCTACTGGAGCACTAAGACTTGCTGGAGGCCATGTGGCAATGAATTCCCTCTGTTAGGAGGGAATGGGATGGAGCACAAAAGGGATGGAGTGTGAAAGGGATGAAGTGAGCTTTGAGCTCAAGGGTTCAAGCTGTTTAACGGCGGGCTCGGTTACCGATGGGCCATGTTCTGGGCATAGGGGCAGCACAGGGCAAATGGGAATAAACTGTGGTGACTGAACTCCTGGGTAATGTTGGATGAAGGTAAAAAAGATCTGAATAGAAATCAGCTGATAACAACATTACTCCACAAAATATCTCCTGAATCCAAGAGAGGGTCTGAAAGTTTCTTTCTGATTTCACATCCTGAAAAGTAAGTGCTAAATAGCTCTGAAGTGGTGCTTGTTTAAGTATTTGGATCTACCAGAAGTGTGCCCTTCAGGAGCATTAATGAGGACAGGGTAAACACAGGAGTCCTTCAAGATCTACCCAAAAATCAGCACTCCCACCTCCCCATCACCTGCATTCCTCCCCTTAGCTGGCAAAAAGCAAAGGGGAATAGGAAGCCCTGAAGAGATCGCTGAAAACAAATTGTCACGGTGAAGATTCCTGATCTTCCCTTTTGCTCTCCTGCCGCACACGCGCTCCCCCGGGCTGCTGCAGGCAGCTCTTTGTCCCATCAGCAGCAGCTTCTGCACTGGCTGTCCCCCGGCATGGGGCAGAGAGTGGGGACTGATGGAGCTATTGCCCAGCCAGGGAGTCCCTACAACCCACGTGAGCCCTCAAAATTGGACCTTCAACATGTCATTCACTTTTTGCAGCCACGGGGTAGTGTTTTTTCACAGAGCAGAACTGCATGTATGATTTAAATAAAGACATTGGGTTTCCCAGTGTGCTTCCATGGCTGGTGAACCCACGGTGTCCGTTCCACTTTCTGTTTGACAACTCTTCTGTCTCCCTACACGGTGCCAGCCAAGGAATATGCGTTTCTCTGAGCTCCTTGTCAGGGTGATCCTGGTGAGTGCTCAGTATCAGCTAAGAGAAGCTGAGTGTCCCAGCTTCTGCTGAGGAGAACAGATGCTTAGGTTGCTCAGAACTTTTTCTGGGACTCTTAGCACTTCCAACCTTAAAATAACTAGCATCTTTCAGTATCTAGCTTTTCCTCCTGTTGCCCGGTGTTGTGGCATATTGTCTCTGATTTTGTCCTTTTCTCCTCCTTCCTCCCTAGACTTGAACTGGCCATTGGGATGGGAGCTAAAGTTTTGGTACAGGGTGGAGTGAGTGTGGTAGCCTTCAACCATGTTAAGGGGATGTAAAACAAAAGGCTCAGATGAGCTAGATCATGCAAACACAGCCCCTGAGCTGTCAGGTGAGCAATGTTCATCCAAACTGCCTGACGCTCCTCAAGAGGCAGCGCAAATATGACTGCGGGTCAGTGAGGATACCTCGACCTCAAAGAGCTGCATGAGGAAGCTCTCCTAGCAACTTCTCACTCTTGCTAAATAATATCAGATATCGATGACGTGTTGGGATCATATACTTTGGTCTAGTCGTTAGAAGAGAGACCTGGAAAGAGGAGCACCTGCATCCCAGCCGCAGCTGGTGCTCTCAGCTCCAACACATTGTGCTTTTCCATGCCTCCGCTTCCATATGTGTCAAACAAAGCTAATGGCATTGCTGCTGCTATTATTATCATCAATTAGTGCCTTTTCTGTCAGCTGACCCTCTTTTTCAATGCTTGCATCCAGTGAGCACTGGGGATTTTGTGTGAATAGTCCTCCTTAAACAACAATCAGACTCGGTGGGTAGGGGTGTGACAGGACTCAACTCTTAAGGGATTTTGCCTTTGATTTCATTCAGTGACACTCACAAGCACGAGGAGAATAAAAGCTGCTCAGGAAGCAAGAGTGCTGCGGGCACACTGGGCTCACAGTGCTTCTCCTCCTCTTGGACAAAGGCAGCATCTTCCCTCACCCGCCATCAGCTCCCATTAATGTCAGGAAAGTTCACTTGCTGTAGCTTTTGCAAGAGAAAAGCTAATATGTTCCTGAAGAGGCTGTTTGTTTAAGCAAGATAACGCTAACACCACAAATGGCGAGTCGCGATTCAGAAAAGAGCATTTCTTTTTCAGTCAGGCAGGAGATCCTCTGCATTTTATTTATTCACAGGGCCTGAATCAACAGCTGCCCAGAGATATTTAGAGAGAGCAAACAAAAAGGAGGCTGTTCACCCTGGGCTCCAGATACAAATAGAGAAGAAAGGAGAAAATGTCAAATCTACATAAATCCTGGATGGCTCCATGACAGGTATAAAAGTACCTCTTTTGAATACCATCTTCAACTACAAAAAAAGCTGAGATAATCTTTTCTTATTTTCAGCAGCTGTTTCCCTTCTAATCCTAATGTCATTTTTTCACTTGGTAAAAATGCAAGAAATCCGAAACCTATGCATCGCTCTGGTGTTCAGATCTTACACCCTTTCTGTTTACTCACAAACCATGAATGTTTTCTTGCCATATCTTTATTACAAAATATGCAATATGTAGCCTGTTCACTCTGCAGAATGGTGAAGTAATCGCTGATAGAGTCAGAAAACTCCTGGCAAGTGATTATCAATGATGGATTCTGATAGAGTAAAGAAGATTGTTCCTAGCGAAATGCAGATGAGAAAAAAGCATATTGCCCTAGAGGCAAATTGCACTGCCTCAGGAACTTCTGCTTTCATAGGGATACAAGATTTTTGTCAAGATACAAAATAGTTTTATGTCAAATAATAAATTATTCGTATGGCCATTACTCGGCACAGATTTGCTCTCTTCATGCACTTCCACATACATAGAGATAAGAGTCAGCTGTTCACCAGATTACTCAAGATACCACAATATTCAGTAAATCTTCACCTAGTCCACTTTATGGGCAGTTTTTGTAGCATGTTTAACCCCTAAGTGGGTATAAGGCTACAGAAGAAGAGTAACAAAATATTTCTTAAGAAAAAGATGGTGCTTTGAGGAAATGGTGTATTTAGTGTAACTAAAATTCACAGTCACGAAATACCCAAACTTTTGTAAGAACCAGAGTTCATCCATCAGCAGATGGAGTCCTGACAGCCTTCCCACTACTATCTGAATAGCAAATCACCTCTTTTCACTGCTTGGATCTCACCTCTGGAGGAAGCCTGGTGGCCCCAGGAGAAGGTGGGTGTTTATCATGATCATCCTCTTCCCTGACACCCCCTGGGCCCTTCACAGGCCAACTCTGAAGGCAACTTCCACACATCGCTTGCCCGATATAGGCACACTAAGCCCCTGGAACAGCTTAAATTAAAACAAAATGAGAAGAAAGCAAAAATAATTTGCCAGGATCCCTATTTTTCAGAGATTTGAGACAGAACGGATTCTTTCTACCTGTCTATCAAGAAAGCCCACCACTTTCTGGAGAAGTGTTTTAAATGCAGAAATTCATTGCCTTGTTGAAACATGATGAGATAACAAACACAATTTTAGGAGAAGGGAAAAAAGCCACACAGCTGAAGTGCAGAACCCAAAATAGCATTTCCTGCCTCCAGGACCTTTCTGCATGACACAGTGAGCAGGTGCAGAAGGTACTGACTGCAGCACACGTTCGTCTGGGCGAGGATAATCATGTAAGGAAATATTTAGGTGTGTTGTTTCACAGAAGGATCATCGTTGTCTGATAAGGAACGCAGTCATAGGATGCCACAGGTACAGTCCAGGTTGACTCAACTGCCAATGGAAACTAAAACAAGGCTGGAATCTCAGAAAAAGAAACATCTGCAGTTTGCAAACCCACGTTGAGGAGGGGCAAACCATGCTCTCCTGGGTTCGTGGGGCTCAGATTCTCTAGCCATGCCATCTCGTGAAACACTGCTTCCCACAGCACTCTCTGCAACGAAGTCTACAAAGGCGGAAATAATCTAGGCTGCACAGGTGACTTCAGCTCTGATAAAATCCCCGCTCGTGTTATGTGGACTGTTCATGTTATTGTCAGCATACCAGTAAACGCCATTGGTTTTGTGGGGAACATACCATGTTAGAAAATGGTTTGAGGTAAGATTTGGATTTTCTCACTGGATTCAGCCTCAGACGAATGCTTTCCTCTCTGCAGGGCAGCAGGCTGGACAAGTACTGCCCGGCTGCCTCTTGTCAGCACGGGGCGTAGCAGCTTCCATGCTCGCAAGCTGCAGCTCCCCCATCCATGAGTTAGAGCAGAATTTGTGCATCGTGGCCTCTTTTTAACTCTCCTGTGCAGTATCACAGTTTTTCAGGCTTCAAAACAGTGATGGGAGCCCTCAGCACCCTGTCACAGCCTTGCCTTGTGAGCTATCTCTTTGGCAGCTCTTTGGGACGGTGAGCTGGACAGCCTGTATCCCACGGAGTTAGGGATGCTGAGTCGGTGCCTCGGCGGTCAAATCGAAAGACACCATTGGGTCAGACTCCAGCCAAATGCAAGATAGACAGATGGTCCCGGCTCCAGGGGTTTAAGACCTAGAAATCTAACTAGGATGCCTGCCCACCTTACTTACCCAGTGGAACACCCTTTGGAAAAAACTCCCTGGTGCTATTCAAGGGGGTGTCTACATGACTTTAAACACTTCACTTCTCAGTGTCTCAGCTCTTTGCTCATAAAAACAACGTGGCATAGTTCCTTCACCTACATGGAGTTTTGAAATTAATTATAAATGACTTTGAGTTCATTATCTGAGAGGAGCTATAGAAGTGTGACTGTTATTTTTAATAATGCATAAGTAATAATTTATTTAACATTTCTCTGTATTCTTCATCAGGTTCCTGAACCCGACTGCATTTTCCTGCTCTGTCTGCAAGTTCTCTCAGGAAAGTGAACAGTAAGTTGCAAAATTTTTTGAGGTGGTTTGGTGGGGTTTTTTAGCATAATAAGATAGTGTATCATTAAAGTCGTGGCACCAGTTCTGTTAAAAAAAAAAAAAATCAAGTTTAAACGGAATCGGGTATGACAAGAAATGAAAAGAATCAAACAGCTACTTTGTAAACATAATCTGTTAAATGCAGTAACCAGAATTAGTCTTATTTCTCTGCCGTGAGTTTGTGCTGTGGTGTAACATGTCCACTTGAAGGCCATAGTGTCTGGATGGAGCTGAATAGACAGTTCAAATATGGAGTGCTGCGCTGTCTGCAGAATCAACCTGCGTTTCCAAACGTCACCAAAAAAAAGTAACTATTTATTTGGATGAATTGAACTGGATTTATTTGGATGAATTGAAAAGGAAAGTATTTTTCCAGGTAGAAAAGAAACGAATAATAATGCTTCCTACCTGCAATCTTCATTGCAGGCATACACGGCTGGAGTGAAGCAGACAAATATTCAGAGGCTGAGGCACGAAGCATAGCCCAGCTGGTAAAAGCTGTTGAATTTTGCGAAGTCAAGCGCAGAAAGTCCTGCATCAGTCTCATCTTCAAAATTAAGCAACTGTAAATATAAAGAGTTTCAATCTGTGTTACTCTAGGTATTCTGGAGTTTTGTGTCTTCTGTAACAGCAAGAAACATCCTATGAATTTGGTTTTAAATGAAATGTGAGTTTGTGCTCTCGCTGAGGGCAAACGGCAGCCCCAGGGGAAAAGCAAGACACCGTTGGGCTTGTGGGCACTACGGCTTTGCTGTGCCTGGCACAATAACGGGAAAGGGTGATAGCCACCCAGGCTTTAAACCCGGCTAAGGAGAAGAACGCGTGCCCTTCCTTGGGTTCAGCCTTCCTCACATGATACACTGACTGAGGGCAGTCCTGGAGAAAGTGTTGCAGCAGCCTTGTGGCTATGATCCTTTCTCCATCCAGGCCACGCAGACAGACGCAACTTTGACAACCTCAGGAGTCGCTGAGTCTTTGCACTTCTATTTCCATGGAGCAATGCGGCCAGCTCTTCTTTCTCAGCAATGCTGTAGGTACCGATGGAAAAAAGAAGTATCGAGGCATCAACCCTCAGCACCACCTGAAGGAGGTGGCACACTGTCTAGTCCTTAACTATTTTTCATTTAAATAACATAAACCTTGCAAAAGAGTGGAAGAAACTGTGGAACATGCAGTTAAGACCTGGAAATGAAAAGGAAAGTTGAGGTCGATAAGGTGGCAGGAGCTGAAGAGAAACCTATTGTATTACAAATAAATTATGTGAAAGGATCATGGTTTTGGAAACGTCTTATCAACAAGGCTTTGAGGTTTATCAATTGTTTAGAGCACAACTGCAGTGGGAGAATAATGTGATGAAAATAAGAAAAGCAAAGCAGTGTTTATAACACTGAAATTTGCTCTGTAACTCCTTAGACAGTCACTTTCATATTTTTACTAGTAGAAAAAAAAAAAATCAAGACACCGTATCCTGTGCAGCTTTTGGCTGGGGAGGGATTTTTCTTCTGCTGCCTGGAATCAAGGAAGGTTCTTTGCTTTCGTTGTGTCCAGTTTAGACACAGGAACAGGAACTTGCTGCTTCTGCCTCCTTCCTACTCTCCCCAAAAGACTGCAGCCACCCCTCTCTGCTCTATGCTCCTCTTTGCCTTCATCCCCAACAGGGACTGCTTGTGCAGCTCAGGTAGCACTATGCTGTAGTAATGTGAGCGATGTAGCCTTGCACAGCTGGCTCCTGAGCAGCAACCTACAGACAAATGATACCAAAAAAAAAAAAAGAAAAGAAAAAAGGAACTACACATCAAAGAAGAGAAAAAAACCAGCCTAGAAACCAAATGCAAACAAGAAGAAAACGACAGGTGCTGCCTTGAGAGTATTTTTCTCCTGTGGAAGCGTAATCAGAGCTGCAACTCTGTGTTTCCTGGCAGTGTCCAGCCCCTGGTAACTAAACCCAGGCGTATAACCCTGCCATTGTTCCTGCCAGGGGACGGCAGAGGGCTCAACAAGGGTCAAAAGTTTATGTGGCTGTGCCAACATGTGGAGAGGAGCATGGTTTGGAGGCACGCACGGCACTACATGCGCTTGAAAGGTCACCGCAGCCGGCAGGCTGAGAACAGCCAGGCTGGAAAAGAGGACGAGTGGGAGCTGCACTGGGAAGGGGCGAGTCGGAGCGCGGCTGCGGAGAGACCGGCCACGGCTTGCCTGGGGAAGGGAGACAGTGAGAGAAGAGAGGAGGAAAATGGAGAGAAAGGGAGGGAATACTTGCAGAGGAGCATCAGGGACTGGAGGGACAAGAGCCTGGTCTTCCACAGGCAGATGTTGCATTTGGCAGGGGCTGAGCAGGAGACAAAAGGCCTGTTTAGTCTCCTGGGACCGGGAAAAGGTCAGGAGCACAGACATCATCCTACCAGTGCTATTGCTTTCTGTAATTGCTTTCTGTTTGAAATTAGTTTGGAAAGGAAGAAAAAGAGCAAAGTGCAGCGAGGCTGCTGTGCCATGAGGAGAGAAGCAGCACTTGGCCCTTTATTTGTGTCCAGAGAGAAACATCTCGCACCGAACAGAGTAGCTGTTTAAAAGGTAAGGAAAAACCCAGCAGCTGGGCCTAGGCTGTCTGCAGCAACCCACGGGCGGTGACCTCCAGGAGGCATCCCCAGCTGGGCTGCCCATGATGGCAGCTGCCGATGCTGCACCAGCAGCCAGGCGCTTCCCTGGCACATAAAAAGTTGACGACAGAAGCTTTTGACACCAATGACTGTGGTGCTGGGATGAAGACAAGATGCATTTGGGAATGCGTGTCCTTCTCCTGTAAAGAGAAGTTAGAGAAATGCCTGGTATTCTTCCACCCGTGTTTTTTCTACTCCCTTACCTCTGAGCAAATGGGGTACAAGCTAGAACAGCCAGCCCATGACACTGACTTCACCCTTTCTTTGTGAATTAAGTCTCCAGTATCAGAGACTAAAAGAAGAATCAAAGTCTCTGCTATGTTGGAACAAATTTCCGTGTTGTCTTCACAGTTTTCATTTCCTGTGCTAATAAATAGTTCTTCTTAATAATACCAGAGGAGTCATGGAAGGCAAAATCTCCATTGTCTGTATCTAAGAGAAGAAAAGGAAGATTGGTGGTAGACCTGATTGATCTGAGCGCTATTGTTTCATAGCAAGCAGGCTCCATTAGTGCGTCATTGCCTTTGCTGTGGAAGAGCCCTTGACTCAGCTGAGACGGGTGCTCACTGTGCTCGCTCTGCATGTCTATTAAGAGACAGTCCTTGTCCCCATGAGCCACTGTCCTGCTTGCTTGCTCACTCCTAACAGCTCTGGTGGGATGGGAAAGAGAAGATACAACAAAAGGCTTGAAGGTCAAGACAAAGGACAGGGAGGGCTCACTCACCAATTCTGGCCGCAGGCGAAAGACAGGCTCGAATTGGGGAAAACGAAAGCAACTTAATTTAAGCAAAACCACCACTAAATCGTCTATTGAATCAGAGTAGGACAATAATAAATATAACCGGGTCTTCAATACAACCCTTTCCTACCACCTCTTCCTTCTTCTTGGGCCCATCTCTGCTACCTCCTTTCCCCCAGCAGTGCAGTGGGTCAGGGAATGTGGGTTGCAGTCAGTCTCTGTCCATTCTACATTATTTCTGCCACTTCTTCCTCCTCAAGGGGCAAGGTCCTCACTATCCTCCCCTGCAGCAGTGTGGCATCTCTCCCATGGGAGTCAGTCCTCCATGAACTTCTCCCTTCCATGGGCTACAATCCTCCCAACCACCGACTGTTCCAGCAGGGGCTTCCCTCAGAGTCATGGACTTTCTCAGAAGCAGTGCCCTGCTCCAGCATGGGGTCCTCCACAGGCTGCAGATGGGGTTCTTCTCTACTGTTGATCTCTAAGGGCTGCAAGGGCTCAGCCTGCCATCTCACCACGGGCTGAAGGAGAATGGCTGCTCTGGCATGCCTCCCTTGCTTCTTCCTCACTGACCTGGGTGGCCACATGATTGTCTTTACCACACCACACTTCTCTCCAACACAAAGAACTCCCAACACAAAAAGACTTGCCTAACAGGTTTTCCCCTCTTAAATATGCTATCGCAGAGGTGCTGATTTGCTCAGCCTGGGCAAGAGGCAGGTCCTATTTGGAGCCAGGGGAGTTTCTTGAAGCTTCCTACAGGGGCCATGTCAGCAGTCCCCTCTCCTGCTACCAAAGTCCCCCAGGCATAAACCCAACTTAGTCATCTAAGTGGATAAAATATATAAACACACCACAGGGAACAATCAGATCTCTGAGCATCAGCAACAGAGAGACCTCATTCTCCAAGGATATTTTTTTCTGAGGTGACTGGTTTTGTATAGAAGGTATAAATTATTGAGGTTTAGTTATGATTGGCATACATAAAAAGAATTTATTGCTTGGATCCTCTGGTAGTAGCTCCTGAGATTGCCACCTCGGCTCCTTCCCAGTCAATGCACTTAGGGTCGGCCTCCTGCACAGAAACGCCTGTGCTTATGAGAATTGGCTTAACATTGTCTTCTTCCAACCATCACCTCTCTGCCAAATGCCACTGAAACTGGAAGGCATACCGAGAGACAGAGAGATAGACAGCACAATCACGCCAAACCTTATTCCCATGGGAAAAGAGTAACAAATTTCAAATAGAAGAGAAAACAGGATGGCAGGAAATATCACAAGGTTTCCTTGATTTTTTTTTATTATTGCCTTTTTGTTCCCTTATTTGCATTCTTTTGTGACTGGATGTTGCATCTCTTGTTTTTCTCTTACTAGAAGCACTTGTCAAACATCTGAAAGGCAGGACGTCCAATCTGTATCATGTCATTACAAAAAAACCCTTGTAAAATCCTGACATCTTACTACACGGTTATCAACGTAGTCTTTGCAGATCAGGGCTCCAGAAACAGAAGGCAGGGTCCTAAACTCTTTCAGATACAAATAACTAAATCTGAAGGAAAAAATTTTAGAAGAAAACAACCCAAAATTGTTCAGCTCTGAAGGAAACTATCACTTACTGGAAAGTGTTGTTTTTTTTTTTTTCATTTTCCCTTTGTCCAAGTCCAGAAGCATAACTGTGGAGTTTCTGGTGATGCAGAAGATCCAAGACCAGACTAAGCCAGAAGCACTGGACGTTGGCTGATGATAACTAATTGCACACTTGTTCATTTCTATGGACTTTTTTTGCAGGAAGGATGTAGGCTGCACCTGGAAAAACCGAACCGCTTCCGTGGTGTGTTTTGCAATTTGTTCTAAATGCTCCATGCTACGCTGTTTAGCATTTAGTAGCAAACACCAATCACTTACGCACCACACGCTTGAAAGCAGATTTCAAGTTTGTATTGTCACTAGATGTCACGTTTAGGCTCTCAACGTTTCAGTTTTGAGAGCAAGTTTGGCATTTAAATGATTGTCCAGTACCACTGTAAGGATCACTGCACAGATACTTCAAATAATTTTGGGGATCTAGATGAAAGAAGAGAGACAGAAAGGTCTTTGGCTTAATTACAGTGACATTTAGCAGACCTGCAGCGCTGGGACAGGAGTGCATGGACAGGCTTTAGCACTCGCCGCCGATGCTGTGCAGCATCTCCAATGGCAAACTCAGATCTTTGACAAACCAATGGTGAAAGCCCCTGAGACAGGAATATGTAGCCCCCACAGCAGAGAAAGCCATTTGTGGTTTTCCACGCTTGTAGCGTTCGTGGTGAGACTCAGGGTAGAATATAAGCTACATCGTAAGGAGTGCCCAGTGAATTTTCTGGGCCGTTACGAAATATCTAAATCCAGAGACCATCTGCTTTCTGACATTTTTACACCAGGAAAGTGTCTTTTTTTTTGAGAGACCACTTTCAATTTTCGCACAATAAAAATATTCAATATCTCTTCTTCTATCTTTGTAATGACCGGGAGTGCAGCCTTTAGATCACAGATCTCATGACATGAAAGTCTCTGTGATGTTTTGAATACCTCAATTTCTCTACCGGTGAAATAGAACTGAAATTTTTGTCTCTGTTTGGAGATCTAATGTTTTAAAACTGAAAGCACGTGGAAATTTTTCAAGCAAGCCTTACAAGCATGAAATGTTAATAAAATAGACCAAATTCTCAGCTTTCTGTTGTCAACATGTGAAGTTTAAGCGCGAAGCATCAGAAGCATTTTACCACACTTGCATAACAATGTGTTTGTTAATTTATCCAGCGGGCTAGCTCGTGTTCCTACTGAGGAATACATAATCCTTAGCTATTATTTAGAACCTTTCATCCACAGATGTCAAAACACATCACAAATGCCTTTTGTCAATGCATGACTTTGGCTAACATCAGCGGAGGAAGGATGAAGCCCAATATGTTTCCTTGAAATAAATACTTATTCAGACATTACCTTGTTTGTTCCACCTCACCATCTCTCAATCGTGTCATCACAGCGTTCATTATCTACCCAGGGGCAGTGACTCATCCCTGCTGGGAAGGAGACAGCTCTCAGAGGCCAGCAGTCCTCTTTGGCAAAGGACAGCACTGTAGGAGCGACCGCCCGGCTCACCCTGCCAGGCTCCACCCACCACAGCCTTCAAAGCAAACAAAAGCACGGACGTAAATTAATCACACAATTGCATTAGCACCTTCTGAACCGGCACCCTCAGCTAGTCCTTCCCTGAACTCCGCTGTACTGAAAAGACCTTCAGCTGGTTTACGCGTAACCAAAACCATGAGCACTGAGCGCAGAGCGGTACCGCAGGGACTCTCGTCAGGGCAACCTTGCCGCGGAGCCTTGGCTGCGATTGCATAGTTCTTATTTTAGATTAGTGCTCTCTAGCCAAAAGCAGCCCGGCCGAGAGGTCAGGTTAATGCTGCGGCAGCATTAACCCAGCAGCATGAACCCTCTCCTCCAGAGCATCGCAGCTCAGCAATCACTTGGTGCCGCTCCTTCTGCCCAGCAGGTGAAAATACACCTCGTAGCCTCACGTAGCCCAGCGGATTATCCTGCTGCCCTGTCCTCGTGTCAGGATGAGGGCAGTTTGGCCTTAGGCACTCTGTTGGGACTTCCAACATGGAAGTTCTTGCTGCCATCTCCACCGTTCTCTGGATGCAGGACCTGACTGGCTGTATGTAGGTGCTCTGCTGAGGTGCGCTGGGGCTGGGAACCACCTCCAAACAGGATCCTCGCCAAAAAACAGGCTGAGGAAGGAGTCCTCTAAAGCAGAACTCTTGAGAAGATGTGTCAGAAATCCCATTTCTACCCCAGATTAAGGCATTTATCTAACCTGAGACTGCCACCTAAGTAAGCCTGGTATTCAAAGCTCAGTACCCACTTTGGACTTAAATATCTGAGGCATCTTTTTCAGAACAGGCAGCAGACTTGCTTTTTTAAAGCAGAGACAATATTACAATTCATCTTTACAGTTTCTAGAAAAAGTGAATGATCTCTACCCATTCTTCTCTCAGCAACATTGCCATTGGTTTCCAATTTAATCTCATTTAAATTTTATCCTCAACTCGGGACAGCAGTTATCTTTGCCATCTCTGCCGAGCTGTGCTTGCATGCCCCGTGGAGGATTAAATTCAAGAGATTCCGTTTTCTAATCAAAGTGCAGACGTGAGCTGAGCATGGAGACTTTCAACCATGCAAAAAGGAAGCTATTTCAGGCACGGGCAGCAGCACACCAAGAACTTTAGAAGCAGGAGCTTAGGGGCTTGTGACTTTTGACTGTGCCTAGGCAGTGGTTGTGAGATTGTGCTCTTGAACTTAAATGCTGCCGTCATTCCTGTGAGAATATGAGCCTCGGGCTGTATCTCAGTAACGCAGACTTGAGAAGTTCATCTTGGGTGTGAAGCACAGGGCTGCCTCTCTGACCCAATCTGAAGGTGCTTTGTAGAATTCTTTGATGCAGTAAGAATTCTGTTTAATGACAGATTTTTTTTCACAACATCTCTAGTGTGAACAGAAGACTAATCTCTTCGGTCCTTGTGTCACAGGGGTGTCAGGTTGTCAGCCGCAGCAGGACAAGAGTTCATTCAATTCTAAAACTCTCTTTGCACTCAGGTGTTGAAGGTGCAATATAGAGACTGCAAGACAAGCAGATGTTCTATCGGTCCATTGATTCAAATGCTTTCAATCCCCATTCCCATGCAGTTTCAGCTTGTAGAAAGATGGTTTATTTCAGCAGCAGGTTCATCTAATTAACAGATAAACTGACGACAGGGGCAAGCAAACCTAACTCCAATGAGACCCGCGCAGTTGAGTCTGCTCATGACAATCAATGTGGTCTTTGAAAGATTTTAAAGCAATTAGTGTAACGGGGCCTCTGGAGGTTGTCAGCTCTTATTAACCTTGACCGGCAGGCAGGCAGAACTAAGACTCCCTCATGATTCAACGTGGCAGAGGCTGTTGCCCTCTATGTTTGCCTCCTGTGCAAATTCATGAAGAACGAATTAATGCTCAAATGCTGCATCTGCCCCGGAGATGTGGAAATCCAGATACAGCCATTCTCTCCAAACTGCTCCCAGACCCCAAAGCCCATTCTGGGACCATGCATGTGGAAAACACAAAGCCTACCTGAGCCAGAAGCCCTAGCTCCATAGGAAACTTGAGGTCCATGGGCACTGATTGATTTCCATACAGCAAAGCCTGCATGGATCTGGAAGCAAGAGAAATTTCTTACGGTGCCGACCGGGGCCGGGGGTGAGGAGCGGTGGCCAGCACTGGTGCTTGGCAGTAGCTGCAGCACAGCAGAGGTGGGGGCACATGGGGTGTCAGAGGTTCGGAAAAGGGCGGAAGGGTGGCTGTGGAAGGGAGGGCTGAGACTGGGTTATACAATGAAGGGAAAGAAACAGTCAGCAGCACCAGCCGGAAAACTGCCTTCCTGCAGGTCCTGGCTCCTGTCCAGAGAGAAGAGAAGGAAAATAAAACAAAAAGTGACTCTCTGTGATTCAGTAGCTGACTTACCCGAAAATAAACAGTTCTCAGAGGCTCCCAAATGATACATTAGAAAAGCCCCTCACTGCTCCGCTGACAGAAAAAGGACGCATTTGTCTCCTGTGAATTCTCCTCCGTGCTTTTAACAGCTAAAAGCCCAAGTATGTTTTCACACCTTTTCTTCCACGAACCATAAATCCCTCTCTAAAATATGTATAAACATAGAATAGGTGGCAGTTATAAGAAAAATATTTTGAATTTTTCAGTTATTAATGTTTTTCTTCATTATATTTCAGGTTATTATCATATTAAACTCTATCCTGTATGAAATTGTGACATTTCACATTTACCTCTAGGGTGTGCCTTTTTATAAATCAACATTCTATTTCTTAGGTTTTAATGTTAAGCTGGGAGCTAATGTTTGCTTTGGTCAACTGAATTTTCTGACTGAGCATATTAGTGCTCCAGATGGACCTGAAGATTAAGAAAAAAATGCGTAATTGTAAGTATTTCTGGAACTGTTCAACATCTTTGCAGATTTTTTTCCATGTTTTATAGAGAAATGCATTAAATTTTCTTTTTTTTTTTGTAATTAATCATTGTTTCTGCTATATATATAAAATATCTACAACGTCAGAGAAAAATAATCTCATTTCTCCTGAACCAAGAACTTTTTTAAAAGCATTTATACAACGGTAATGCCAAGGGTTCCACACTTAAATTGGATAATCCAAGATGCTTCCATGTAACAAGGTAGAATCAGCCCCGAGAGAGAAAGATTTTTAAAAGAGGGCTTAGAAGAAACAGGGCGGACAGTGAGTTGTTTTTGAAACTATAACCTTTCCACTTTCTAACATGCTTCACTTTTTCCACCACTAAGCATGTGATTGCAACCCCTGTTCAGCTCAGGTTTTGGGAGGAATAACACCTGCACTGGGAGCCTCTGTATGTGCTGAAAACACAGCCAGCCACAGCTGAAAAATGGGACGAGCTGGTTTATATATTCACCATCTGTGTTACAAATAGAAAAGGCTGAAGACCACATCTACATTTGCTGCCTGCAAACGACCGTGGGCGAGCATTTGGCTGGCGTTTAAATTCAGTAACATGAGCTTTCTTCCTCCTGCCCCTCCTCAGGTAGAAGGTATCTGCCAGTGCTGCCAGTTATCATTTGTGTTGCCCACACGTCTCAGTTGGTGGCCTCCACATTATCAGGCTCTCCTTCATTTTTCCCTGTGGGGTAGCATTCCAGCCCCCGTGCCTGGGGCCTGGGGAGGTGGTGCTGATGGGCTGGAGAGGAGCAGATCCAGGGATCTGTGGGGAGACTGGCAGAGTGTAGGAGGGAGCGATGCTTCTGTTGGAGCCCACTCACTGTAGCTGGAGAACAGGAACAAAGCCACAGTAAAACCCCAGCCCTGGAGAGGCCTTCCAGAGCGGAACATCTCCCTTCTGAGGAAAGGCTGAGGGAGGTGGGCCTCTTTAGCTTGGAGAAGAGGAGACTGAGGGTGACCTCAGGAGTGTTGATAGGTATGGAAAGGGTGAGTGTCAGGAGAACAGAGCCAGGCTCTTCTCAGTGATGCCACGTGATAGGACAAAGGGCAATGAGTGCAAACTGGAGCATGGGAGGTTCCATGTAAACATAAGGAAAAAACTTCTTTATGATGAGGGTGACAGAGCCTGGAACAAGCTGTTTGGAGCATTTGTGGGGTCTCCTTCTCTGGAGACTTTCAAAACCCACCTGGACATGTTCCTGTGTGACCTAATCTAGATGATGCTGCTCTGGCAGGGTGGGTGGACTCGATGACCTTTCGAGGTCCCTCCCAACCACTACCATTCTGTGATTCTGTGAGACAAATCCAGCCTTGAAGGGGTTGTATTTACTAAGCAGCCACAGCCACCTGGCTGATGGCAGCAGCTGCAAAGGGTGCATGATGTGGCTACAGGTGAACGGCAGGCAAAGCACCTCTGAGATGTGTTCCTGCACTGCTGGTGGTAAAGCACGCAGGTTTCTCCTGGGGCTCTTGGAGCTACCAGAGTCATAAAGATGGAGCAATGTAAGTCACTGTTCAGACCTGCAGAGAGCACCTGAAAGCTGCAGGAGACTGACACACAAGGCCAGGGGAGTGACTGAGGCAAACCAGCATTGCGGGGGCAATGGGAAGATACTTGACCAAAAAAATGGCCCCTGGCATTTTTCTCCTCTGAATGGATGCTGACTGCGCAGACACACTCAGGGCAGTTGAAGCATCTGCACAGGGCCAGCAGATAAAATATGGGAACTCTAGGAGACCAAACGGAAAGCCTCTCAAGCACCATGGCTGGCGCTGGGTTCCTGACTTTGAGCAGTGAGTCGGGCACTGTCTTCAAACTGTTGTGCCATTTCCTGCTCTTCCTTATTTGGATGCCGTGTTTTATCCAGACAGCTGCAGCCTGATACTGGGTGGACTGTATCCCAACGTCTCACGTAGACAAGCGTTTGCCAAACTCGACATTCTCCTTTAATTGCATTAAGCAATTAAAAGCATTAGGATGCACCACTCTGCAAACGGGCCTAATCCTACAAGCATGGGCTGAGTTGGGAAGCAGTGGTGAGTACTCAGCAGATCTGTGGCTCAGGCACAGCACCTGAGTCGCTGAGTCGGTATCTCTGGTTGATAATCAGAGTCTCCGGTTTCCACAGAAACAGTTGTCAGAAATACTTGTTTATTGAGTATTCCCTTATTTTTCTGACATTCTCAGTGCCTCGTAATTATCTCGAGGTCTATTTATTGTTTTGTTGTAAGTGTAATTAGCAGCAAAGCAGCTAGCAACACCTGAATGTTTTTTTGTGGGTTTTGGAGAGAATTAAAGACTCTCATTTTCTAAAGAAATGCTGGCTGTGATGTATCTGCTACTACATGTGGCAATAGATAACTTGCCAAGACCACAAGTAAATTTTTTAATTTTTTTGTAATTAGTGATTTTAGCATGGGTCAGAGCTGTCATGCCTGACTGACAGATTGTAGCCCATTGCTTTCTGTCAGAGGATAAGACTGGGCTTCTGGTCTTTATAGGGAATACCACCTCATGTCTGCCCCAAACTTTTCTCATGTGGGCTTCAAAGCAGCCAATCTGTAAGAGTAGGCTGGAGTTCAGACATCCATGTGGCCACCATGCAGGGGCCAAAATGAGAGTGGGTTAGAAAATCTGGTCTACAGTGATTAAGTGAATATTTCAGGTATAAAAGTCTGTATACAGAGTCATACCACAAATGCAAGTACCTTCAAAATGAGGTACAGCTCTGCATAATAATTACATTTACACGTTGAGGAATAAAAGCATGCTTTCCACCTGTAACTTTTCAGCAGCTCCCGTAAGATTACTGTGAATTTTCCCACCAGAGGATAAAGTTAGATGGAGACACAGATTACAACTGATATTCATTAGACCACCTTTTTTCCATTAAGCTGTTATTCTGCATGTAATCCAGCTGTTATTATGGAGACCAGACAACTATCACCAAGTACATTCAACTACTCCCTTCACTGTGCACACATGCTCCCCGTTGCCTGGTTGGAGGAAGCGCTGGGAAGCCAACAACCAACTGGTTCTTCAGACATGGAGGCTTGTGCTGACACACTAGTGGGTTCAGAAGAGCCCTTGAGGTCTCTTGTTTCACTAGGCGTGTATTTAAGACTGTAGTTTTTGTCTGCATAAAGTATCCACTCTCTTCTCAGATGCGGCCAAGGTTCATTGTATGAGCTTCAACAAGGCCAAGGGCCAGACCCTGCACTTGGGTGGTAACAACCCCATGGGAAGCTACAGACTTGGGGATGTGAGTTGGAAAGCTGCAAGTTGGAAAGGGACCTGGGGATGTTGATCGATAGTCGACTAAATCTGGGTCAGCAGTGCCCAGGTAGCCAAGAAGGCCAATGGCCTCCTGGCTTGGATTAGAGGGATAGACAGGTGATTGACGCCCTGTACTCCGCACTGGTGAGGCCACACCTTGAATATTGTGCTCAGTTCTGGGCCCCTCATTCCAAGAAGGACACAGAAGTGCTGGAGCGTGTCCAGAGAAGGGCGATGAGGCTCGTGAAGGGCCTGGAGCACGAGCCCTACGAGGAGCAGCTGAGGGAGCTGGGCTTGTTTGGTCTGGAGGAGGCTGAGGGGAGACCTTCTCACTCTCTACAACTCCCTGAAAGGGGGTTGGAGAGAGGAGAGGGCAGCCTCTTCTCCCTGGTGGAGTGTGACAGGACCAGAGGGAATGGATGCACTCTGGGCCAGGGGAGGTTTAGGCTGGACATTAGGAAACATTTCTTCACTGGAAGGGTCATTAACCAATGGAATAGTTTGCCCAGGGCAGTGGTGGAGTCACAATCGCTGGTGGGATTTAAATGATGTGTGGACCTGGTGCTTGGGGACATGGTTTAGTGGCGAGCTTGCAGTGTTTGGTTGAAGGTTGGACTCGATGATCTTGAAGGTCTCTTCCAACCAAAGGCATTCTGTGACTCTGTGTTCTGAGTTATAGACCATGGCGGACACTGGTGTGTGCTGATGGCTTCAGAGAGGTTCAGCAGCCCTTTTGTGTCCTGAGTTTATCAGGTTTTGTGGACTCAACAGAACTGTAAGTCTTGGGCACTTACCAGCTCTTGGGAGGCTCTCACATGTTACCTCTGTGCAATCTTGTCTCTTTTCAGCCTCCTTTTCTTCTGGTAAATATTCCTCTATCCATAGGCATAGGGACCTTTCCCATAAACTCATGCAGAAATGGCTTTTAGAATATGGTAAGGAAATCAAGGACCAGAAAACGTTAGTTCCTCTGACTTGGATGTACACTGAACTCTAGAGCCAGACATCCTCAGCTGGAGGAGAATTTTGTTTAATCCAGCCTGTGTGGGTACATAGCTCAGGCAGAAAGTCAAGCTACGGCAGTTACGAAGGTTTGCGGCCAGAGTCAACCACCTTGGAGACCGGGTGGGGTCCATCTGCACATCTCCATCTGTCAGACAGCAAAACAGACAGTAGGACTGGATGAAACTCTGCAAGCTCATTACAATGCACGTGTAACATCTCACAAGATGCTCCTATGGTGTCTTGCTTGGTCTTGACAATAAGCCAATAGCAACTTGTTGGTGGCTGCAAAGGGCAGCTCTTACAGCCTCTGAGTGAAAGTTTATTAAAGGAATTTAATGTTTCACTCTCACCTAGGCTATTGTGTGTATTCTTTCCTCTCCTTCGTAGTTGTAGTTGACCTGTAGTGTAGCTGGCCACAGTAAGAATCATGCCTGTGTACGTGCCTACAAAGCTCTAGTGTGCTCAGACACTAATAAACCAGACACATCAGGAAGTACAGATCATGTTCATTCCATAATCTGTGTATTTCCTTGCTTTTCCCTGCCTAAAATCAAAATCCTTCTGTTCTCCTAATTGAAGGAGTATATTTTGGCAGGGAATATAAATGGCATTTTTAGGTTTTTTGGTTGGACGGTCTTAAAATAACTGTCAGTCTTAATTCTTTCAGAGCCTGGACAGTGTGGATATTTATAGTAAGATTGATTTTATGTGTTAAAATTGAAAATTTAGAGTTTATAGTACATTTCAAAATATTACCATACAATTTTGAGCTGCTGCCATGGCGACTGCAGCATTGCCCTCTTTTACATGTGCATTCAGTCACTAGGTCTCTCCAGGGTTTCTGAGCAATTCAGTCTCCTGTGGTTGGTTGTTTTTTTTCCTTCTTGTTGTAACTTGTCTGTCTGATGGCTCAAATATTTGCAAGTATCTGTCAGGGGAGCAGAGACTTAAGACACTTAGCCATGGCACTAGCAGTTTGATCCCAAGTGTTGCTGTTGTAGCTGTCCCTAAACATGGTGGGAAAGAAAGAGATCTGGACTCACACACCTGCTCTGACTCCAGTATAGGTCCTGGGCACTCAGTTACTTCAACAACACAGACAAGCAGACCCAGCTTACAAATTTAGTAGAGGAAATATTGCACCTGAGGCTTTATCTTAGTCTTCATTTTAACCCCCCTGACTTGACTCTCAGTGACCAACAGAAGCATGTACAGTACTGCCGGCCCATAATCTCGAGGCCAGATATCTCAGTTCTGACTCTCTCTGGCCACAATCCCCTTCTATGTTGATTCAATTCATTCTTCAATGCAAACTAGTCAGCACAGCCGTTACATTAGCCTAAGGGTAGCTCTGCAATGGCTTCCCAGATTAGTCCTGACTCTGCTTTGGACCTGGTGCTCGTGATTAGGAAAATACTGGCATCCTCTCATGACCCCAAGAACACAAAACTAGGGCAGGGAGCTGCACCACAAGTCCTGCACGCTGCCTATAGAGACACGTACATGAGACCTGAGAACAGCAAGAGCAACTCTTTTTTTTGGTATTTTCCAATCTAGCCCGTTTTTACGCTAGCCACAGCTCCATCCCCTAGGCTGCACCCACCTGGCAAGAGGTTTAGTCCTTCTCACGGGGTGTGATGGAGTTGGGATGTAGAAATGGATCCTTTTTTAAGAAAGGGTCAGATGCACGTGGGAAATAGGCAGTCCTATGGCCTGGTATAAGAGGTGTTTGTCCTTTCCAGCTTGAATTTCACTTGGCTCCTGTAATGTGCAGTATGCTTCACCGTGGTCTTTTGTTGTCTGACTCTTCATTATAGCCAAATATTATCAATGCAGTTATTAATAAGCGGCCTAATAAAATATCTGTCCTGTTAGTGTGCTGGTCCCGCAGACCAGCAGCCATACAATCGCTGCTCCTATATACTTCCAACCATCTCAAAGCATATAAAACAAGACTTGCAACTGAAGTGTTCAGGCAACTACATGGAACACACATTGTTTGAGTTGAGATGACAACATCACGGCTTTTGAAAAAGAATAAAGCAACAAAAATGTCTGAAACAAGTAAGTAGGGTTTTTTATGTGGTTTTAATAGGTTTGGGGAGGCCACTAGCCTGACCGTGTAAGACTTGTAATAATACCTGACATTTGTTACTCATATAATTTTGTTCTCTGTACCTAAACCAGACATCTGTAAAATATCAAAAGTGAGGCACAATTTTGTTCTTAAATAAAACAATACATTGGCAGCATTTGCAATCTGGTATCTTCACTTGTAGGCCATTAACATCAATGAAGTGAAAAAGGATTTGGCTTAGAACCTGTTATTTTTTCCACTCCAACACCCATATTATCATTAGAGAATAATAAATTTTACAGAGTCTGAAAGTAGCTTCATAATGATCAAGGGAGGTACAATCTTCTATTTGAACAGCATTAGTCTTTGATTACTGGCAAGGTCGTGAGAGCATTAGACAAAAACAGGACATAAGAAAAAACATACAACCCAGAAGTTATTGACCTACAAAAACATACAACAATCTAAATTAATGGGAGTATTGCTGTAATACTGCTGATGACCTTGAAGGTGATTGGGTTAATCACCTAGGGTTCATCATCTCAAAGAGCTTCCCAAATTTTTTATTTTTGAAAGCTGTCGTCTTAGCACAGCTTTCACAAATTTTATTTCCTGCAACAGTTTAACATTATAGTTGAAGAAGCCAGTGAGGGATTCTCAGTACTTGTGGATAGCCATGAGATGTCTGCTTTAATGCTCGCCATTTGACTACGGCTTGCGCGTGGCCGGGCACAGGTTGTGGTATTCTCGGGCTCCTCACGCATGCTGCTGCGTTGTCTCCGAAGCACGGCGCTGAGGGCCAGCTATCAACCGAGAGCACAACATGAGTTTCTAATGTAACAGCAGTAGAGGTGCCCTGTAAAAAAGCCGTTTTCCCAAGCTGGCACAACAAGAGCAACTTGCTATTAAATGCAGCAGCTTCAGAGCCTGGGCCACCTGCCTAACCGCAGGTAACAGCGAGGATTTAATGACTGCAGCAGTTGCTGCCCAAGCACCCAACATACCTCTCTGCGATGGGGAGGAGCAATGCTGTGTCGGCTGCTCTCAAGCGACATCACACCGTGTCATGCAGCACACGCTGCTCTGACCTGCTGCGGTCGGTGATGGCATCTGTGTCAAGTTACTGACCAGAAGGAAAACGTAAGAATTTTTTTATGCAGACTATTTTAACACGTTAAATACTGCTTTCATGTTAGACATTTCTAAATGCTTTTGTGATCAAAAAAGTCATTCATGTCTTGTCTATATGTGTGCTTTGTTTGCAGCTGTCATCACACTGGAGATTAGCACCTGCATTCATAGGGGCAGTTGTCCAAAGGCAGTATTTATAGTTTTGTCTGGAAGCCTTAGATTAGAACTGTGCCACCGGGAGAGACTCAGTGAATCACTGCAAGTGAAGCACAAGGCTGTCAGAGCTGCAATGAGCAGACACATAATAATCTCTTCTTTCTTCATCCATAGCCTTTGGGTCTGTTTAGGGCATGAGGTAGGAATCCCAGCATATTCAATTGCATTTTGTGGATGAAAATCCCAAAGGAATCACCTGCTACAACACAGCCAGGAGACAGAAACTCTTGCTGTCCGGATGTCCTGTGCATATATGCCTCTTTTGAACTAGGACTGCAGAATGGGCATCTATAATATCCATGAAGAAAGGATTATGAAAATGTGGAATTACATCCTACTTGTACTGTAACACCTTCTTCAGTAACTTGGAGTACAGTTAAATTCCGGAAAGTATGAGGTACCTGGGGTTCCAGGTTTTGGGGATATCATTCCACTACTGGACCACAGCTGCACTGTATGTATGTTATCTCACTGACATGGAGCAATGTATTCAGCCTCCCTTGAACGGAATTTAATATACCATTGTATTGGGTTTGGGTGAGCTGGAGTTAGTGGTCCCCAGAGCAGCTCTTATGGTGCTGGGCTTTGGACTGGGAGGCAGATAAGACGCCAGTGTCATGGCTGCTGCTGAGCAGCGTTTGCACAGCACCAAGGCTGGCTTTCCAACATCTTCCCCACCCCCCTCCAAGTGGGATGGGGTGGGCAAGATCTTGGGAGGGGACACAGTCAAGACAGCTGACCCAAACTGACCCAAGAGATATTCCACACCGCGTGACGTCAGCTCAAGTATAAAAGGAGGAGAGAGGAGAAGGGGGTTGGGGTCATTCGTTGGTGAAGATGCTTGTCCTCCAGGCAACCGCTATGTGTAGCAGAGCCCTGCTTCCCGGGAGAGGCCAGACATCACCTGCTGATGGGAAGGAGAGAATAAGATCTTGTTCTGCTTCACGCGCACGACTTGCTTTTTGTTCTTTGCTTTTCTTTTTGCTCCTATTAATCTGCCTTTATGGTACCCTACGGGCTCTTCCCATCTTATTCTCTTCCCCCCTTGTCATTCTGAGTAAGGGGGGGGGAGGGGGGGGGGAGGGATAGAGCGACTTGGTGGGTACCTGGCGCTCAGCCAAGGTCAAACCCACCACAATCATCTTCAGTAGCTGTCCATATAACTTCAGTATTATAAACAAAAACATTACCTGAGGGAAAAAAAATCTACTTCTAGCTGGTTCAAGGCAGAAGAAGGAGCACACCGGGGAGTATTCAGAGCATGAATGCAACGTGGTCATGTTCCAAATGCAACCACATGCATTCCAACGTGCTTGACAGGCAGTGCAGTTCCTAGACTTTTGGCTTTGTCCCACTTTCAACCCAGACAGAAAAGAAATGAGCAGCTCCCCATCCCAAAACACACGTGAGCAAAAGAAACAAAACATCTTCTGCTTAGATGAAGTTCATTGAAATGATGAACTCATTGCTTCCAGCACAGCAACTCTGGTGGAGGGGGGATAGGGGTGGTGTCCCTCGACTGCTAAGACATTCTTAGCACTTTAAACACTTCAGAGACTCAGCAAATTTCACAAGAAATCAGCTCCAGAGCAGCTGGAAGGAAATCTTCCCAGAAGACTCTGGCCCAATGTCTTTCTTAGCTGACTAGATGAATTAATTTGTTCTGAAACCCTAGAAACCAGAGTGGGAGGACATCGGAGTGGACAGTGCTGCTTCAGTACTAACCCAACGGCACAAGCACTACGCCTCACCCTGATGCAAATCTCGTCAAAACAACTTAAGGAAAAATGCATATCTTCTCAGCGAAGGTACAAGGCCCATCCTACACTGTGAAGATCAGTCGCTCTCTGCAGATATATCTAGAAATTATACCTATTCACTTCGGCAGAAGAATGATTGTGGAATCACCAGAATACAGCATCACTAACGATTAGTATCAGAAGAATTTATCTCCCAGATATGTCCTTGCTAAAAAAATTATCCCTGGTATTTCCTCGAATGCCATCTTGCAGATGGACACCGCTGGTATTTCTTCCCTTGGACTATGTTGCAAGGTCAGGGAAATCAAGTGCAAAGAGTTGAGGACATGACACCTTTCTTGATTTCCTGCTCAAAAGAAAGCTCTAGGGCACCTAGAGCTGCTGCCCATGCTGAGCTTTTGCTACTTTTCTCAGAGAGTCTAAAAATACTACTTGTAGCTTTGAATTATTATCACTAGGAATAAAGTACTGCCTAAAGCTGCAGCTTAATGGTGATGGATACTGGTGATGTACAGAAGTGCTTTCCACATGCTTCAAGAAATACATTAAAACTCACGTTCAGTTCTGGGCAAGGTATAAAGAACATTCAATATCTACTGCTGGAATGTCCATCTATATCAGTGGTTTTAGTCACCATTGCCAAAGAGGTACAAAGAGGCTGTCAAAACATGTGCAAAGCCTTGATCTTTTAGGTGGCAGAGTCAATAATACACACCGTCACTTCCTTTCACCATGCCAGAGACACACTAAGGAACCTGAGAAGAGCTTAAGTCACCAACAAAATTCAGACTCTCTAAAAATCTTGCAAGGTCTAGAAAATTCCAAGAATACAACTGCCGCCTGCCATGCATCTAGATCAGATTTACCACCAGAAGTGCATCCAAACTACATCTGTTTTCAGCACTGGTTGTCTGTAGTACTGCCCTGGGTTGGGTTTGGGCTAATCATGACAAACAGCTGCTGGCCCAAGCAGTGGGGAGGGGCTGTAGCTGGGAGGGGCCACAGCCGAGATAAACAACAGAACCAGCCAATGGGATAGTTGATATCAGATTGAGCCCTGCCCCTATATAAGGGGAGGGCTGGGCCAACATGGGGCTTCCTGTTTTCAACTTGCTACAGAGTGGCTGGAGCAGGGAAAGGTGGTATCTTGGGAACAGGTAGGGCCTTCTTGGCTTCTGTTACTCACTGTTGCATCATATCCTTACTACTATTGTTTTCTTCTCTCTTTATGTTGTTCTATTAAACTCTCCTTATCTCAACCCTTTTTCTTCTTCCTCCCAATTCTCCTTCTCATCCCACAGGAGGAGCTTGGGGGAGGGGGACGTGGTGGGTGAGTGGCTGTGTGGTGTTTAGCTGCAGCAGAGACTAAATCAGGACAAATGCACAGCAGAAAGACAAAAGCCATTCCTCAGTGTAGTTTTGGTATCAACTTCTGCAGACAGCTCTGTGTGCTGGTGGAAGCAGGTACAGCCATGTTAAGCATTGATCTGCAGGGAGGAGACAAATCGTTTCCAGACGATAATTTCCTGACTCCTTTACCTCTGCTAAGTAGCATCATACTTTATCTGGGTTGCAAAGGGAAGAGGAAGCTTTGTGTAACACCCATAGAACTGCTCAATATATGCAAATAACTGTGCATGTTTCATATTTTCAGGATGAGGGAGACTTTCTTCATAAATTCTAGACATCAGGAAACCTGGTCAAAATTTCCTGGCTTAAAAGGTGATTTCTCTGAAGTATATACAAGCTTGCATGGCTTCTATGGGTTGACACATGATGCTCACTGTCCCTAAAGAGCATAGCAAAGCCACAGTACCCGTTGCAAATTGATCCCCTCCTCAGAGAGCAACAGGGATGAAAGACAAGTGCAACCAGTTACTAGTGCAGCTAACTTCTTGCATCTTCTTTCTTTTGGGGATAGTTTCCTTAAAATAGCACAGGCAGGATTGATTCTACAACTGATCATCCTCATGAGACAGTCTTTAAAATAAGAATAATGTTTTTTTCTTACTGAGATTGTATAACATTGTCATGACTTTAATATTTTTGACAATGAATTAAGCTTAGCTATTAAAGTGGATGCTGTGATTACTCTTCTTTCCTCCTTTCTCTAAAGGTAGGTGTGTGTACAGCACAGAGAAAAGTTATCTGTTGCTTTTTTTGGTCTTCTGGGAGAGTGTTCAGATCTATTTGCTCATGTAAACTCATTTGTTGTCTCTCCTACAGATAAACACAGCACACCAGCTTATTTGGCGTTACAAGGATGACAGGAAAGGCAGCATCAAAGAAATTAATAGAGTATTTGCAGTTTTCATGATGAAGCCTGATTCCTGGCAGCGTTCATCCCTTCCCACCAGCACTCACATTTAGAAATGTGTGTATGAAATAGAGGCTTATTGGGGCATTAGGATTCTTAGACAAAGCCCATGACCATCAAAATACTGCCAAAAAGCACTTAGCTTTTCATGCTATTTAGCTCTCTGTCCTGGAATAAGGATATAGTCATAAAGAGCTAAGACAATGCCAGTTAATTTCCCTAGTTTCTTTCCTTACCTTTTCAACAACTTATTTCAGTGTCATCTACTCAAATAGCAGTAACAACTGACTTTGAAGAACCTAGACACGTACGGCCTAGCTTTCATAATCCTACCAGAGATTCTGATTTGCTAAAGCAAGCTCATGCAGGAGTGGTTTCACGCAAACTTTTAAATATTTTAAAGAATTTTTCTAAGATTCATCCTACTTGCCTTGGAAAATTGTTGGATTTTTTTACCAGAAGCATTATTTCGTTTGCAGCATTATTCATCCATGATGTCAATTGATGTTGTTTCAAGACAGGTAAGTAGAGTATAAGAACTAACTGGCATATAAATCACAACGTTTAAGGAGGATCATTTGAGCATAGGGAAGGGCAAGAGATGACATAAGCAGTAAATAGCATGTCTGAGTGTCTCTCACAAGGACCTGAATGACAATCTCCTGTGTTTAGGGCAGGGGGAAATGTATATGATTCTCTATTATTAATTTCCTGGCCTGTCATTCAGTAACTATTCACAATTCCGTAGTTCACTTCCATGACACCTCAGCATGACAAACACAGCAGCAAATGTGATTTTTCCAGTGTGTCCAGTTCTGGTTGTGATGACAAGCCCTGGGTAAGCACTTCCTGAGAGACAAAGCTTTGGTCCAGGCAGCAGAGAGCACATACCTGCTCATGAAACATAGTTAGAAGTTCGGTTTCCCCACTGATCTGTTAAAATCGTTTTGTATTTCTCCTAAATCAAAGAACAGCTATTTCCACAGCAGGGACTAAGTCAGTTCAGACCTTGTTTACTGCCTATAATTTTAAGGAATGAAAACTAGGGCGACATCAGATTTCCCTTTTTCCTCCCTGGTACCTTGGAAAAAATATGTTCCCTGTAGGAAACAAATGAAAAGTTACTAGTCCTGGTTGACTGAGAGGTCAATACTCTTGCTGTTGCTGGACAATCACATAGCAGTGTTGTGGTTTAAGAGTTTAAGAAACTGAGGGGGGATGAACGTGTGGTAACTGTAGGACCCTGAGCGGCCAGAGGGCAACTGGTATTGCCTCCCCTTCGTGCCACACCCTATAAAAAGGGCAGGAAGGCCAGGTTTTGCTCTTTTCTTTCTCACTCAGGCTTTGCTGTGGCTGGGCCTGGCTCCATGTGCTCTGCACAATCCATCCCCATCCCAGAACTGGTTTTGTATATGCTTGCCTATCCCTCTGCCCTTCATATTCCCTGTCCGTGTTGNGGCTGATAGGAGTCCTGCTCTGTGGGACTTCCCCTGAGCCTTAAACACAGACAATCTGTTGCCAGTCATATAGCGAACAGGAAAGTCACCTGCCTAAATGTTGACTTTTTTTTCAAGGAAGGTTTCTGTATTGGGTTGGCAGATGGCCTCTTAATTGAAGTATAGTCAGACCAAGTGTCCATGGGTGAGAAACACTCCTTAAAGTTATCATCTGCAGGAATCCTTCTGGAGCAGTGATGACCTTAACATCATATGAACTGCAGTTTTCATTTGTGAAACCCAAGCACCAACCAAACACATCATTTTTAATACAACCTCCAGCTATAGGTCTTGAAGTGCAGATGGGTTGATCTTTCACATCTTCCATTCAGTTTAGTAGGAAATCTGGATAACTGAGGGAAGTGTTAAAAAGAACAGTAGGCGCAATCAGAGGACTGTGTACTTTGGCTGCTAGCCCAGGGTGATGAGGCTGGATGGCAGTTGATGACACCTGCAAATCCTGAGGAAGGCTGCTGGCAGATGACCAGGAGGGATGCTAAGACTCAGTCAGGGTACTGCACACCTAGATGAGGTAGTTTGTAAACACAAATCCATCAACTGGGAAAGAGCAGCATCGTCTTGACTTATTTACGCTAGCATATTTCTGGTGAGCATTTAGTGAGATACAAATTGAGTAACAGAAAAGACCCCATGATCTGACCTGTTTAGTAGGGTTTGCCAGCTTCCCATACACAATGGTCTGGAGTCTTCAGTCAAGTATGGTTGCTGTTCTGTCTCCATCTTACTGGAAAACTATTTCTTAGAAAAATCAGGTCAGGATAAAGAAGATTATTTATAATACAGAGCTATGCACTTAAATGCCTCTTCATTTCTTCCTTACCCATCAACATTGTAAGAGGAAGAGGGTATAGCCATTTCAGAGGGCTAGGACTGTCAGTTACCACCACGAGTGAGAACATTTCGCCTGCTCTAGACTGACCATTACAAGTAGTCTAGAAGCTGACCCACAACTGCTTCACAAGCTTTTAGTAATGAGTAAATTCTGTATCCTAACGCGTATCTCTTGGACTAGAGGCAGGTCAAGGCTTTTATGCAAGTGGGATATATCACAATCTCTTTTAAGCTGCTGGAGTTACATGTGGTCAAAGCAGAAGTGCTGGCTTTCTCTTCAGGCTTTAGGAAATCAGCATGTGGTGTGGCCTCCTTGCTTCTCACTTTCCCTCCTTTCAGAGTAACTTAGAATACCAGCCTATTGCGTGGACCTTTTATGACGATTCAACATTTCCTTTTCACAAAGCAATTTGAAATCCTGCACTGATGGATACTAACAAGTCCTCATATATGGTAATATACTTAATTTTAAATCAGGAGTTTTATGCCTTTCCAGAACTCAGAGCAGTAGGATTCATTAGAACAGCTAATAAACGTCATGCATTTTTTATTATTCCAAGTTTCTCTATTTTTCTCAGTTAAGGTTATGCAGTGAAATAGTCAATAACTGTTACTGCGTCCTCATTTTCAATTGATTGTAGAGGGCTGCAGGGAATAGAAATTCTTCATCATTAAGAACTTTCTAGATTAAGTCTTAACTACTTTTCTCAACTACTAGGCTGGACATTCTCAAGTGCTTTCCCAAGACTGTGCCTTGCCTATTAGATGATTCCTATTGGAGGAGAGTACAGATGTTTCCACGTCAGGGAGCTCACTGTTCACTGGGTGGGAAACAACTGGTGAACCCAAATTGGTATCAGTATGCACTACAAATTAAGAAAGTGATTAGTCAGGGTCAAATTGCCCTAAATTTGGAGAATGAGTCATAAGGCACTGCTTCACTTCCCCAAAGTTATTTAGATATGTATGGAGGTGTCCAATGTCAGAAGGAATCACACCTGTAGCTTTTCAAATTTTCAAAACACAATGCTCAGAGTACAGATGGATAAATAACATATTACCTCTTCACAACTAAAACTCTGCCCTTGCAGGCTTAGCTTTCCCGAGGCATATTTCAACCTCTAGCAGTTTTTCCCTGATGAAATATAAAGCCCAGGAAGAGCTGGCAGAACTTCTCTGTGCAGCAGCACAAGCACTGTTGACCACAGGCCCTTTATACGGTTTCCTTTCCCTCTGCCCTTCTATTACCTCTGAACTTGAAACTGAGAAATGGTCTCCAGCAGAGCTGCCCTCTTTGCTCTTTTTCCGGGTTTGGGCCACAGAGCAGTAGGGAAGAGGGCGTGCAAGCAGAAATGTGGGCCTGAGATGCCATGCCTGAGGGCTGGCGAGCTGGGGAGAACTGCAAGACTGCATGACTGTCTCCTTATTGGAAAGCATTCTTAGACTGAAGTGCATATTTTTTGAGAATTCCTCTGACACCTAGGGTGGTTATAGGGAAGGAATTTTCACTTTTCCTCATACTGTCTTAAGGATGTTGAAACTTTGCTACTAGCACATTTCTGTGGTATATTAAAAGCTTCTGTCCCTGAGAATGGCAGCAGAGGCCTACCACAAGCTCTTGGCTTGTATCTGTCACTTCTGTGACCTCAGGCCATGGGGCTCTCCAGATAGCATATCCTGTACTGCCTAAACTGCAGTAGAGATGTTTCCTGCAGTATGGAGAGGGCAATGGCAGCAAGATAGGCTGGATAGTAGATGATACAAAGACTCTTCTCTATCACTGCAAATGTCCTGGCAGGGTCACCTTTTTCACCCCGTCGTCATGCTCCGAGGCTGCTGGCTGTCATTCAGAGGATTGTTCAAGGTAGCAATTTGTCTGATGAGGAGGGCTTTTCTTGATGGGAAGTTATATCTCAATCCTTTTATAGTTGTTTTACAGAGACTTCAAGGAGCCTGAGGCATAAAGGGGATGCTATGCAACTAAGAAAAGTCACATTAATTCTTTTATTAGAGAAAAACAAAACAAAATGAAAACAAAACACCTAAGACTTTTGACTCTGTGTCCCCCTGCAATCAGAAGCTCATTGGCACAATGAGATTCCTTCATTTCTGTTTAGCAGAAAAGGCTAAATTGGCTCATTAATCCTTTTGACTGTCTTAGAACAGATGTTTTGATTTCCTGACATACACACTAGACACCTTCTGTATCTAGACAGTACCTGCTGAATTATACAGTGAACTATTCCTGCAATCTCAGGAAAAGTCATGTGTGCAGCTAAGACAGCAAGACAAAGAGAGCGCTGCTTAGAAATCACTGTTCTATTGTCAGCCACCTTCCTGTGGAGAAGTCTTAGGGCTTGCTGAGGCTGGAAAGACAATCTGCTGAGAAAAGTATGTGATAACAGCTCCGCCAAAGAAAACTCCCTCTGTTCAGAAGTACATCAGGGTTATCCAAAAACAGTGGCTTCCTCTGGCGTACACCCTCTGTATTGTTAATATGACCAAGAGCAATATATGCACCAATTGCCATGTTGAAGAGATTATTTATGCACAGTTGCATCCTATGGACATCAGTATTGCATCGCTATAGCACCTTGAAAATGTACTTACGGCCTTTGATTCGTGATATAGATACTTCATTTGCCAAAAAACTCTTTGCATGTTCAATCTGTCTCACTGCCTATTACTCCATGCATTGCCCTGTCCTGCTTGGAGGTTTGATCGGGGAGAAATATTTTAACTAAGCTAGCCAAAAAAAGGCTCTGGCTCCCTCAAGTCCCCATTGGCTCCTGTGCAGTGTAATAACACACTGAATATTCAACAGCCTATTTTTTGCGGTAGTTTTCCCAAACTCTCATCTTCTGACACAAGAACTTCATCAGAAATGATGTCCCATGGTGAATACTAATGGTTCACCTCTTGGTATGTCTGAGTGATACAAAAATCAAGAATTCCCACCAAACCCAGATATTTTCCGTCTAATGCAGACAAAGCAATAGAAGCAGCTAAGAAATAGCATCTTTGCAATGAAAATAAACTGAAAAACACCCAGACAAAACACAAGGTACAAAGCCACTAGTAATGTATTTTGTGCAAATGTCTGGCGAATCCAAATCGATTTTGTTTATTGCAACTGTAGCTCCACTTCCACTAGGGAAGGGTCGTAACTCATGGTCAAAGATCAATACTTTTGGTTATTTATCACTCAAACTGAATTTTGAATGCAAATACTGGGTATTAGTCAAAGGCCAGGTACTTTTTATTAAGAATATGGAAATCTAAGGTATTTCTGGAAACTGTATAAAACTGGACGCACATGGACACAATTGATAAGTTTATAGCATACACTGTCTATGCAAATTCCACACTCTTATGCTGCACGATATTAAGGCTTCGTCTGGTGGAATTCATAGCCCAAATGCTACATGGTGGTCTGAGGACTCTTACTCCTCAACTCTTCCATGTGTCATTTATTTTTAACTCTAACTGTAGATGAGAGACAGTAATATTTCTTTTTTTTTATTTTTTTGGTGAGACAAAATAAGACTGTCACTCATTCAAATCCATCTGGCAATCTGAATATTTGCATTTGTTACAGGAAGGAATGATTATGACTTGTTCCAAGTAACTGCTGTTTGAATTGACTGATATCAGCTGAATGAAGGTTTCTTCGATTTCATAAGTCTTAGCGGAGGTTTATAGTACAGAGGCTGTTTTATGGAGATACATCCTCCATATTTAGCAGAGAAGGTGCAGCCCTCTAATGGGTACGTGCCACAAATGCTGCTAATTCAGCATCAGCTGAAGGACGTATCTACACTAGCATTTGGCTTCAGATCAGGAAGACACTCTGGAATTGAATTCCTAGTAATGCTCACTTTACTGTGCTTTGGGTGGCACCAGACAGGTGTCTTGGCACACACAACCTGCATTCCTTGGAATTTAAACTAAATTGGAAGATTGTTAGAAAAAAAAAGACAAATCTAGAAATAGACTGGAGCGAAACACCTTTGAAGGTGTATAGTGTGGATAGCTGATCCACAGCATCAGCGCTTTTGTTCTGGATATCCATTCTCATTGTGCTGCACTATTTGGTAAGGCAATCATTTTCTGAAATGCTAGGTTACTGTCATTTGAAAAAGTTTTCATGGCCTGAAGTGCTTAGCTACTCCTGTTTCTCCCTGCCAGGAGCTTAAAGATAAATTCTAGCCGTGGCAGTTAGAGTTAGAAATTATTACACTATCATCCAATATATTAGAGGGAAAAGATCTGCTCAGTTACAGGGTTTCATGATATTGTCTTCCTTACATTTTCACTTCAAGAACAGCTAGAACGTTAAACGGAACATAATATGAAGGCTATTTTAAAACACAAAGTTCATATAGATTGCTTCATCAGGCATGTTGTTTGAGTAGGGAACCAGCTCTTTTTTTGATTAAAGCCTGTTCTTTATGATTTCCAAGAAAATGTACCATATTCTGCCCCAATTCACAGAATGGTAATTATGATGAATAACCTGAAGTACTCAATGGGTATGGTGCTTGCCATCACATATGAAGCCAGTGGCTAAGCCAGCAGCAGAACAGACGAATTTTGACTACGGTGGTTCTCGATTGCTTTAGACTTAAATGGTCCCTTATTAAGTAACTGGCTAATGACAAAAAATCCCCTCCTGATTTAAAACTTTGACCCAAAATATTCAGCAATTAGTGAGGAAAATCAGAGGACTGATTGCATTCGGGCCCAAATCCCTTTCTTCCCCCTTAGATTTCTTCCTATACCCTACAGAGTGATATCAGTATTTAGGAGATTCACCTTCATGTCCACCAGTTCTACACTTTAATTATCCAGATGGTTGCTTTGGCTCCAGTCTCGCAGTTCATAGTGCTTGACAGAGTTCCCTCCCTGCCACTGCAGCGCAGGCATCGGGCACGGAACAAAGCAGGTGTAGCGGAAGAGTTCCCCCTTTCTTCCACAGAGAAAAAAACCACTCTAGTAACTTTTATCAGAGGACGTCTCTGGAAGGTGCTTTGTAACCTGAATGAGAAGTTTCTTGTCCAAAGATACTGCTGTGTCACTATCAATTACCTGTGAAGCACAACCAGGACAGGAAAAAGCACCTGAAGTGCTGAAAGAGGCAAGGTTTTATATGATCTCCCATTATCTCATTGCAATGAATTAATAAATCAATAACTTGAACCAAGCAGGGTGCTGTATCAGTAATTGGCCTTGATATACACCGCTTTTTGAATAGAAATGTGAGGGTCCAGGCTTCAGAAAAGGGATTGCCACATGATGAGAAATGTTGCCCCCAAATCAGCATTGCATGTACAATGCATTTTACTTTCAGGTATCTGGGCACAACTCCCATATTCCCCAGAACTCAGACTTGACCCCATTAACTTCAAGAGGCAATTTACTACAAAGCCCAGGAGAAGCATTATGGGATTGTTGATTGTTTTCTCTCTTGACTTCAGTTCTCTCAGTTTGACTTCTTGCCCTGCATTTGGCTGCATAAAGACAAGTGGTTACCTTAGAAATTGGGTACGTAGGGGAGGCTTTGCCCATGCAATGCTAAGTACGGCTGCAGGAGCTGGTGCTGACGCCCAGTTCCTGCAGCCTCTAAGCACTGGGCTTGAAAAACTCAACCTCACACTTGGTGGAGAGATTAATTTGTGTCAAATATCCTCCTCCTTCACTGCTTCCACAGCAGGGATGGAGAGCAGTGTTTCCGTGGTGCAGAACTACGCTGCATGTGCCTCAGTGAAATCAGAAACAACCTCCTCATCTCTGCCGGGTAAGTCCCATTATGCAGTGGTAGCTGTTGATGCTCTACAATATTGCCTCAGAGATTATTTATAAAGTGCATCTTTTTTTTTTTTTTTTTTTTTTTTTTTTCTGCAGAACAGTTGGTAGTATGTATGGGTTCAATATGAAACTTAGTGTAACTAATTATATTGTAATTAGTATAACCAATTATGCTCATGGGGAAAACAACAATGATGAAGAGGAAAAAATAATTTAAAATGTTTCTATCTATCTGTGGAAAACATTCTTATTCGCAAACATAAGGTCCCAAAATTGGAAGAGAACAAAAAGAAAATTTGAACTTCCTGAATTGTGTTAAAGAATCCACCATCAACTCTCTTTCCACAAGCTCTTAGCAACAGATTCTACACTATTTCCACAGGGAATTACTAGAAAAAGAAAACAGACCCAAAGGGCCAGTGAATGAATGCAACTCATTCTTGATGTTTCAGCAAAAGGAAAGTAAAACCTGAAAACCATTTTTTTATTTCACCATAGCAAATGAACAGTTAGCATCTTGAAAAATGAAAGCTGATCGTATGCTTGCTCTACTTCTCAAAAAATATAAAGAAAAAAGACTTTGAATACCTTTAAACTATATAAAGAGGATATATTTACTCTTACATCCTACCAAGATTATATATTGTGTAGAACAAAGAATTTTTATCACTTTCAAATGCTCATAACCTATTTTGTTATGTTCCATTATGCCCAGTAAGATTTTATTAGTTATGATTGGTTGAAATGGGTAGATATTTTCCTTCTGATTTAAGCTAACATTAGCGCAAAATAAACTTGAAAGAGCAGCTCCCCAAATTTTAGTGGTACTCTGGATCAGCAAACCCAGAAAAAGTAGATCCTAAATTAGACTCAAATTTTACAAAATCACCTCAGTGGCCATAATGAAGAGAAGTTTTAGAGTCTTAGCACCTAATGGGTGTCGAAAATCCTAAATTTGAGTTCTCTGATTTGACCCAATCGCTTATTTTAATATAAATACACAGGCTTATTTACTCACCATGCTCAGCCCGAGGGAGTGGGGTTAAATTGTGGACACAGTAGAATTGTGAACTCTTCTGGATCTGCTCATGCACCTACTCAGATGCACCATGAGAGAAAGGGATTAATGACACACAAGCTCGGAAGAAAATCCTGGGGAAAAAAAGGAGCATAAAGAACAGCACAACTAGCACCTTTGACTAAACTAAGCTCTAATAAATTTGCCCTCTGTCGTTTAACTTTCTAAACATATCCTATGAACTAAAGCACGTAAAAAAGGGAAAAGGAATAAGGAAGTATCTACAGATTTTGAGAGTCCTATCACCAAGACTTAGCAACCTCTTTTCCAACGCACTTTGTATACCGCTGTGACATACTCAGAAGTGACAGGACAGTCTATAAAAGGACGTTCCTATAAGATGCTGGTGTGTTGTCTCGGTACACTTAACATGGCGTGTCCTTATTGTAACATAACATTCTTTGCTCTGGGGCTGAGATGATGCTGGAACAGGTTGACCAGGGAAATTGAGCTTGCTCCATTGCTGGATGTGTTCGCACCGTTGTTGGATGAGGCTCTGAGCAACCTGATCTAGCGAGAGGTGTCCCTGCCCACGGCAAGGGGTTGGAACTAGAGGATTTTTTAACATCCCTTCCAACCGAAACCATGCTATGATTTTCCTATAGCCTAATGCCAACAGCAAATATTTTCTGTTCAGACATATTTAGAGTTGGTCAGAATTCAGACACACATTTCTTGTGTTTTGAGGAGCATGAGCTCCTCAAAACACCTAAAGCAGGGGTGGAGACACCTGCACAACTCTGATGTCTGAGCAAGCGTCAGGCTGGTAGTTCATGCAATCAGCTAGTATTTGATTCTGGAAACACATCTGTTGCTTAGACTCTGCCCAAGACTACTTTGGCAGCTCTGCATAAAGGCCCAAGTAGTGTAGAACATGGCTTTTCATAGGTTTATAGAGTCAGACCATGGAGAAAGGAAATGCCTAGCAAGAAACAGTAGAGGACAGGTTGCTGTGCTGCTTAAGCATCAGACTGTTTGAAAAAGAACTCAAGGGACAGAATGCTGAGTTAGGCTGACTATGCCTTAGAGAGCTAGGCTGTAGACAGGTCTGTGTTTTCTAGACCCCTTTTTGTGTAATAGTAGCTAATCAAGTGCTAAATTTGAATCTTGCTCAGACAACACCCATGCCATCATCACTGCTTGTGAACCTGCCCCTCTGGGAGATTTTTTTTTTTTTTCAGCGCTACCAGCAAAGGTGCAGCTTTAACATATTCAAGGGCACAGGGGAAAAAAATCATTGCACATGAGGACATTTTACTGAGAGAGAATCAAGTAAGGATTCAATAAAGGTTTGAGGAATTTTTCTTGACAGCGTTGCACCTGGAAAATTTCCAGGGAGAAAGAAACCCTGAGATCTTGAAGAGAGACTGAAAGCTTCTCAGAGACCAAATGAGAAGCTACATTTGGCTCCATTAGAAAACGACACCATTTTTAGAAGAAACGCACAATATAAATCTAGTTGGAGTGACTGAAACATCAATTTCTCTTGTAGAATTTGTGGCTTTATATTTCCATCACCACATTTCACCTCCAGCATAAATACAGAAAATACAGATTTTAATGCCAAGCCTAAAAAACAT
Source organism: Baryphthengus martii (assembly GCA_013396935.1). Classification (NCBI taxonomy): domain Eukaryota; kingdom Metazoa; phylum Chordata; class Aves; order Coraciiformes; family Momotidae; genus Baryphthengus; species Baryphthengus martii. The sequence goes on along the minus strand of VWZK01008349.1, from coordinate 9,557 downwards.
TTTCAGTTATTCCCTTATTGAGCAATGCTTTTCCAACAGTCTTTATATAAAATATTTGCAGATATACAGTTCCCCGAAGTGGTGGTGGTGGTTTTTTTCCAGAGAAACTAACACTTCAGCTGCCTCACAGAATTCTCTGTTAGGATTTCTAGTTGGAAGATTTCCTTTTTTATCACAATGATGTCACAGATTAGCGAGGGCGGCTACTTCCTCTGCACCCCCGTTATCCAAGATTTTGTTGTATGTCATTAGTTTCATTTTTCATCCTCTGCTTTCAAAAGTAACTCAGCTGTGAATGAAGATAGATATCCTATTAGCTCTATCCCTTTGGGGAACGCTACAACAGCTGCAGCTGCCATTTCATTTCTCCTTAATACCCTTGTGTCCTAGAATACAAATAAAACAAATGTTGGTATGGTGTCAGCTGCACACCCCACACTGTATTATTTTAACCATCCTGTGCAGCTACATAAAACACCCCTGAGAAGACATTGTTAGTGCTTGCAAAGAAGCACAGTTTGTGCCTCCATAATCTGTATTGGAATAATGAAACTCCGAACTGAATGCCGATAAATGATCCAAGAGCTCATAAGCCTTCTTAACTCTGAACAGTGAAATATTAAAACATTGCAGAAACCGTGACAGGTGGAGTTATTAGGAAAATGTATGCAAATCCAGCAGCAAATGATGCTACATAAACTAAAGGGATTTGCAGCTAATAACTTGTGTTATGTGCGGCCCCATATTCTGAACAGAAAGCATCTAACATTTATATTGATAAGTAAAGCTGTAATGCGTTTAAATTTAAACGTCTTTTGTCCTGCACTAAACTCGAACTTGGGAGATAAAATTAAAAACCTAATAATAAAGATCTCAGATCTTGCTTATACTTATATTTTGACATGTCAGCTTAATGTATTTAAAATTCAGCTGAGAATCCGACACATCAGCAACACTGAATTTCCATCTGTGAGTAAAGATACTGTTGCTGATGAAAAGACTGTGTCTTGTTCCTGTGTGGTCAAGTAGCAATGAAAAATAATTTTAGACTTTTTGGCTGATATTTTCTCATACACGGGAGGGAAATTCCCTCTCTGAGAGGTGGTGCAATGTATCGGAAGAGGAGCTGATGACAACCAGAGTGTTAGCAGGGGACGTAAGAGCACCCTCAGTGAAGCAGTTCATAGACACATGACTTTGGCAATGGAGTTCACGATGCTACATTTCCTCCGCTGCAAAGGGCGATGCAGACAGGAATCAAGGGTGTGGGGGAGTTCACAACCAGGCAAAGGATGAGGAGGAAGAGCAGTCAAGCCCAGCTGAGAGGATAAGCCTCGTACCACAGCGGGCCAAAGGTTGCACAAACGGCATCGTGTACGGTACCGAGTACCACCCGACCCCGTAGCATGATTGTGGCAAGGGCTGCCTTTCTATAGCATCTTTGTTAATGAATTTAGCTTTGCAATACTGACGTAAAGGAATGTTGTCACCCTCAAACTACAATGGAGGTCAGCCTGACTAGGAAAAGTGCTTTTCTGAAGCGTGTCCTAAAGTGCAGGTATTTAGCCTCTGACAAAACCAGGAGTGGGGGCAGTTTCCTGAATTGTGAGTCTTTAATCTTCAGCAAATATATCGTGCCTATTCCAAAGTAGAGCACAGCGGCATAAAAAGAAGAGAGAAGCAGAAGTCTATTCAATTAGCATCCTACTAAAAGTGAGTTGTACTCAGATTATATGGGATTTCAGGATCAAAGTGCAACTGATCGAGAAACAAAGCCACTTTTAATTGCTCTGAAATGGTATTTTTAATTGTAATACTCGTTCTCTAAGCATAGCTGCATTTTCCTTGAACCTGATTTTGTAAGCATACATGATAGATTTAGTAGACAAGGGTTATAAAGTCACTATTTTGGTTAATATAAAGTCCATTCAAAACTGCAACATAAGACTCCATTAACATTCCTTTCATCCATTCAGTAACTTGTACTGTACAAACTGGCAGAATCTGCAGCACCACTAACAATCGCAAACACGGCTATTTCCCCGCACTCTCCATATCTGTACAATTTACCTAATACGATTTCATCGTGAATGAAGATATCCAAATGTTGAAGAAAAAAGTCACATCCAGGGAACGTTTCTCCCTGAGATTCCGTTCTTCTCAAAAAGAGACTAGAATAATGTAACTGTAATAATCATTTTTCTTCAGGGTTGTATGGCTCGGGAATTTTTACCAGGCATCTCAAGCAGGCTTATGGAATTCTGCCTCCAAGATGGCAACTCCAACTCACCACCTTTTTCACATACCCACGATGTGTATTTTATTGCAGATCGAATGGAATGCCCCATGCAGAAATACACCTCTGGTTTGAATGTGAAATAATTCCATTTTAAAGTGTTTTTGTCGTCACCAGTGTTCTGATAGTCCTATTTGTTTGGCCCATTTTCAAGAATTTATTTGGTGATAGAGAAGTAAATAATCACTTGGTCATTTATAATGTACTAAACCTACAAATAAACAAAAAACCATGTTACTTAAAGAGGCATTCTACAAGAGGAACAACTGGGCAGCTAACACAGAACTATCATGTTCTTACAGCTTATGGAAGATACCAGACACCTGCAGCTAGGGTTCAGAGAAAATGTTCACCCTTTTCAGTAACTCCTTTCAGTGTTATTCTTTTTAGTCCCCTAATGAAGGAGCTGCATTGTTCCTTTGGGCCTCATATTGACAGATAAGTCTTACAAATATAACCTCCACTTTTCCATGAAATGAGGATATGGCATCATTTTCGCTCTTGGTTGTGCTGGTAGTAGCCATCATTAGCAAAGTGTGATTTCCAAAGAAAGTAGAAGGCAGAGCTTGCAATGAGAAACATTCAGAATCCACAGGTAAATACAGGAATTGGATGGGCCATGTGTGTGGTATAATATGCTTGGGTCTCAAGCAATGCTATAGCATGCACTTGAGAACTGACATACGGTACTTGCCTACAACCCCAGCTGGCTAAACGCCCAGTGCAATGTGGATTATACATAATTACTTCACACCAGTGAAAAGCTCATTCTGCATATTAGAAATGTAGTCATATTGGCTCATTAGTTATGAGACAGGAGACGGTGACAAGAAAAAAAAAGGTTTTAGTGAGGAATACAGAGGCTTGCAGTACAATCGGTGCAATATTTTATGCAATGTAGTTACACTGCCTATCTACACGGAGTATCTTGAGACATGTCCAGATACTGTTTCTAATTTTGTGCTCTCCACATCCATATATATTATCAAAATTCCCTTCTATATATTGGGCAGGAAAGAGAGATTTAAAGATATTTCTTACTGCATACAAGGTGAGACCCCATAGCACCAGGGCAGGTCCACGGATCTGCCTTCCTCGTATTTTCTGCAGTGTGAAAAGAAAAAAAAACCCAGTATAACTATCTTATTACTGCAGCCAAAAAATTAAGTCCAGTTTCTTCCTACTTCTTAATGATTTTTATTTCATTCTCAAAAGCCATTTACTCAGAGCTACTCACATGGCTGCAGTCAACTGCCTGCCTTGAGCTCAGATCAGAGGACTCCTTACCACGATCTCCTAAGCTAATTATGGGCCAGGCACATTGAACACCATTTTATGCTACATGCTTTTGTTTAGGATAGGTTCGTTGTATAGGCTTATTTTTTTAAGATTTCCTTTGGTGACTTCTGGGGGACATTGCGGTGCTTCAGCACCAGCAGCAGGATACAAGGTCCTAGCTCTGCTTGTTTGCTGAAAAACCCTTCCATCATCTCTTCCGAGCACCACAGCTTCCTTACTTATAATTATGCTATTTAGCTCTTTCTACCAAGAGCTAGAATTATAGCAGCAGATCATTTGAAATGTGCAGACTGCTTGCTTGCAAAACATTTGGCTCTGCCCTTGCAGGACTAAAGCTGGTTTATGCTATAAATAAGGAGTAGGTTGCAATGCCACATGCCTGCTCATTGTCACTACATGAAACTAGCTATAAAAAAAAAAACACGTGACCCATGAGTGCATTCCTAAACAAATTGGCCTCAATTTCCCTGGCTCTTCCACTTCCACAGCTCAGCTTGTGTGGCTGTGAGACACCCAGCAAGGTGGCAGGAGGGATAGGACAGATGTCTGCCACTCGTCAACAGCAACCAAGAGCAGGAAGGAACCTGGATGTTCAGCCAAATTGCAGCTACTTTCATGAACTATATTCTCTGACTTTCATTATATTCGCTTGCAGCCTTTGCTGCTTGTCTACTACTTCTGGTATACATCTGGGTGTTAGAATCCATAACTCTGTCTGATTATTGCCAATTGTTACCCTTATGAATCCCAAAACATGGCATCATTAGACTTAGATGTAGCAGAAAAATAATCTGACCCTATTCCACAAAAGCATACCTAATTTCTGTTGTGGCTATCAAAGGGAACAAATCACCTGGAGAAGCCAACAACCGTTTTGTAAATTTGCCTTTGGAGCCACTTTTTTTTTTTTTTTTGGAACTCGCAGTTCTTTAGTTCTACCCTGTTGTGGCTTTAAAAAAACCCAAAAACTAAAGCAATTATTAGCAATTTACACCTTTGACCCAGTGGGTAGCTGTGCAGGGAGTTTCCACTGCTTTTTTGGGAAGTCATTAACTTCGTTAACCCCATTCTGCAGAAAAAAAGAATTTGAGGCACAAAGCTGTTCAATTTTAGCATGTGTGTTTAATTTGTTAAATTTCTCAAGACTTGTTCATTCATTACACTCTTGAGACCTTAGCTCTTTGTTAAATCTTATGTTATTTTTTCTTTCAACATCTTCAGGAATATTTTGAGGTTTTTCTAATTAGTTTTTGAACTGAAGTAATCTCACAAATGCACTAGTGCCTCTGGATCTGATGGATCCATTCCCAAAATATCCATTGAGCAGCAGGCACTGAACAACAGATGATAAATAAAGCCGTCCATTGATGAATGAAATACGAACACCTGAAATGTTCCTCTTTTTAAAGACAGGGAAACCAAGGCACAAACACATTTAAAAAATTAGACAAGCAAGCAATAAAACATGGAAGAAAGCCCAGATTTCCCGATTTTCATCCCATTAATCATTCAATGCAGTAAATCAGAACAGCCAGACTGAATTTTCATCTGTCTCTTAAATGCTTATTCATACAGAGAACCATTTGAAATTTTCAGGCCTTTTCGATAAATTTGAATAACCAAGTAGTACATAAGCCGCCTTTGATAGCGATAGAGCTAATACTGCTCTCTATTACGGGTCACATTTAAGCCTTTCTGTCAGTATTAGGTCAAATGAACAAACAGAAGGAGGACAATTTTAGACAATGCCACGGTATGCTGTGAAGCTTTTAAGCCATAATTTACCTCTTTCTTTTTCATGGTCCCACATTAATAATCTCAGTATTGAGAAATGTTGGCACATGGTTAGTCATCTGGATGTATAACCTCCTGCATATTGAGGGCACACACGTCGGAGACCCGTGCCAAGTTCCAGACGAAGAGGTACAGGTTCAGTGACGACTGACAGGCATACAAAAGCTCCACATGCCTTGGATGCTTCCAGAGACTTTAGTTCAATAGATACGTTAACCAGATCTTCTACAGTGACTTTTTTTTTTTTTTTCCCCACTGAATAGAGAAGAGAACAGATGGCTCAGGCAAGTGACTGCTGCTGATTCCAGCTTCACTTGTCATCGAAAGACCCAGCAGTCTGAACTGTAGGCAAGGACTGTGAGAAATGTGGACGGCCACTTCCTTGTCTGATGGGTTATTCGTCCCAGTTTGTATCGGAGTGATGGATGTTTGCTGCTTGACTGCTTTCTTTTTATTAATTCTGTGAACCTCTGTCATTTTGAGAAACAGAACATAATATACAAGATGATACTGAGGAATTTTAGTCACAGACACTGCAAATGTCCAGCTTTCAAATGGATGAATGATAAACACAAACCCCACTTACTGTATCTTGCACGTAGCCACAGCATAGTCTAAAAATCTTGGCCAAATGGTAACAAATAGAGGAAATCTGAGAGGCTTTTTTTTAAGCCTGCTGGTTGTTGCAAGTGTAAATATAATTTTATTTCTTTATGGACAATTAATGTTTACTATGCAAATAGCAGCTGGACGGAGACCCTATTCATCTTTTGGAACACTAGATTTGTTGTTATTGACATTGGAAAAGCATTTAACTGCTCTATTTTTAAAATTCTGTTGTCAAAACTCTGGAAAATTGTGACAAATTCTAGGAAAAAAAAGACAAATTGCAAATTGCAAAATATCTAATTAAATTTCACAAAACATTTTGTCAAAAAAAGAGTCAGTTTTGGGAGAAGGAGTCTTGCAAAACCAAACAATGAGATCCAAAGCTATAACAGAAATCCCTGGAAATACATGATTTTCAGTCCAAAGCAGCAAGTTAGAAGCAATTTTTTATTTTTATTTTTTAACTTGAATATTGCTAATCTCTTTTACACTTAGTTATGATGATACATTCAAAATGTGACTTGGGGAGAGAGATCCTGGGACACTAAATTTATATGAACAAATTTTAACGTGACTTGGGATAGAGATGGGAGTGACACACACTGGCAAAGTGAAGCAATCATCTGGAGTACCAGCTTAACTGTGTGAAACGTCCAGGCCACCTTGAGAAGAGTGAAAGGAAATCTACACAACGCTTTCTTCTGCACCACTGCATTGACCAGAAATATGATATACAACTTTGGGTGTACATCAGCCAAATCAAATCTTTTCTTCCCTGTCCTTTAGGGAAAAAAATGACCTTCCTGCTAGCTCTCTTAACATTGTCAGAGCTCTTGTTTGAATCTGTTGTTCCTCGCAGAAGCGCAGAATGAAGAAAAGCTGTAGCTGGTCTACAAACAACATTAGTGATATGATCCTGGATTAAGCCACATATTCCTCACATTAATACCATTTCTAGCTGTGTCTGTGCGTGAAATTGTGCTAGGTTTACACAAATTTAAAAAAATGTGCCTTAAGCACTTTAACAGCGCTGGAAGGCTGTTATCTATGCATGTACGTAGAAATAACCACCATTGTTTGTGTTGAAGCATCACTGACAAACAGGGGAGAAAATTCAGCCAAATCAGGTGATATTTTTTTTCTCTGTGTCCTTGCGATTACAGGAATACGAATATTTGAGTAGGAGGTGTCTTCTGATTACTGATGTTTTTTTACACTGAGAGCTGAATACTAGCGAAGTACAGAATCGAAACTGAAATATCATTGTTGTATGCTAGCTCACAAGGCTTTGGGGTGTTCAAGAACAAAACAGATATTGGGACCACAGATTCACCTCTGTAAGAGGCTGGAATCTACCTAATAGGAGAGCTGTATTCACAGGTCCCAGACTTCTGAGTTCAGAGAAGCAAAAAAAAATCTCATTAGAGATTTTGTGTGCAGCAAAATCTGCTGTCTTCTCTCTTCTCGGCAGCTATCTAGCAGGCATGGGGGCTTCCCAAATGACCAGCCAAAGATGATGAAGAATATCAATAACTCCAGCTTTTCCCCACTGTCAGCAACAGCCTGTAGCATCTCATTCCAGGATGCCCCTTGGGCATTAAAAGCTCAAACTTTTCTGGATGACATAAGTTAAGGAAAAACTCAGAATAAATTAAAGAGCACTGAAGTGAACAGTATGTGGAGGAACCAGCTGGGCTGGGGCGTCAGCATGTGGATGAACTGAGAGTGCATGTTGAACTCAGCCATTGAAACTTTTTACGCGCATATGGACATTAAGACTAGGCCCACTCCTGCAGAACAAACTCTTTTTCTGTCCTACAGGGAGATCTCTCTGCATATCAAGGCATGAAAGAGCATTCTCGAATGAGCTTTGTGTTGACCTGCCTTGTAAAAAGAAATACCAGGTTGCATTTCCCATTTGATTAAGAAAACACAATCTGGTGGTGTTCTCCCAGATTAGAGTTCTTTACCTGGTGTCCAAAGAGCAGAAATACACGTGGGGTCGAGGTATTTCTTTCAAAGCTGGGAGCTAGGTGATATTCCACAAAGCTAACTCAGGTCTGTATCAAACTGCAGTTTATTTATGCTGTGACACGATTAACGAAAAACCTGCCCAAGTTTACACTCACTGGACAGAGATTAATAGCACTATCTTTGTCACAGGCTGCTTGTGTTTAAACCAGCACACGTGCTCCTTGAGGGTGTGGGGAGGACAAGTCTTCTTGATCCATAAGTGAGTCAGTGGTCGCGATCTCCCCCTATTGCTTTCCCCCCAATATTTGTCTTTGGCTTAAGCCAGCTCCTCCTGGCACTCTTCTGATCTTGTAGCCTTTGTTGAATAAGGATGTTCTTTAGTTCCTTCTTATCTTGTCTCCTGGGCTTTAGCAGTTGAAAAAGAATCATTACATCTAAGCCAAGTTTCTACAATTAGTAATTATTTACACTCTTTATCATTGTCAGACCATTTATCATTTTCCAGACTTTTCAGGTATCCGTGTAAGTTGGAAGAAAGCGGCAGGGTGCAGCAAAAGCAGGCAGCTTCCAGTAGCATGGGAATCACTAAACATGCAGGTGTGTAATATCTATCATATCCATTGCTTCCCTCCTCACGGCAAGGAGATTTCCGCCTCGCCATTACCCTTGTCCAAGGTCAGGACAAACCTACGGTGCTGTAGCCAGTGGCTAGTTTCAAATTCCTTGACTTTAAAGTTTAATGAACCACCTGCTCTTTCACAACAATAATTGTTTTCCACATACTGCTTAGTCATAAAATATGTATCTAATCCTGACTCTTCACTTCCTATTTACCCTAGTATCTAGACCCTCTGTTCTGCACAGGCAGCCCTGTCACCATGCTTTAAGTCTGGGGACATGTGCAGAAATCTTTGTACAATAATAACAGAAAGTTAGTGGGGTAGAAGAAAATGTTATCAGCCATTATCTCTTGCTCCAGAAGATGTGGGGAGACTATAAATAAATCCAGTCACTGCAAATGCTTTGCTGCAAGCTAGGCGATTAAAGTATTTCCGAGTCCTACAAGTCTATTTAAAGCAACGTAAATCTTTTTGATGGCCAGTAGTTCACTAGAGCCTAGCTGCTTGCACAGGCTGAGCTTCCCTAACACAAAGGCCAAAGGAAAATGGCTTCAGCTCCTGGTAAATATTAATATAGATGAGACACTAGGTTACAGATAGGGATTCAGAAAATGTATTAGGCTACTTTTATTTAATTTAGAGACCCAAACTCCTTTATAAGGCTTAGTATGGTTTCTTAAGCTTATAGAATCATAGAATGTTAGGGGTTGGAAGAGACCTCTAAAGATCATCGACCCCAACTGCCCTGCTAGAGCAGGATCACCCAGGGCAGGCCACACAGGAACAGAGCCAGGGGGGGAGGAGGAAAGCCTCTGGAGAAGGAGACTCCACCACCTCTCTGGGCAGCCTGGGCCAGGCTCTGTCACCCTCACAGGAAAGAAGTTTCTCCTCGTGTTGTGATGGAAACTACTATGTTCTAATTTATACCTGTTATTGCTTGTCCTATTACTGGGCATGACAGAAAA